>CM034531.1:78062021-78107844 GCA_020002185.1 Paraescarpia echinospica
AGCTCCGATTGACTAGCAACCGTTGACATTTTGTAACCTGGTTGTCGTGTGACTCTGACTCGGGACGAGAACGAGTGAAAGACTGACCGAGTGTAAGAGCGGATGACAGGAAGAGCGTTATTTATTGTAGCCTAGTAGTGCAGTCAGGGTTGCTCAGATCTGTCTGTTACCGTTGTTGTTGTTGTTGTTATGTACTGTTCCGTACCACTAATAACCAACTGTCGTATCAGCACTATTCATGTATCTTAGAGACCGACACCTGTGGGACGTGACGTGACGATGTCATGTCAGTGTCACGCCTTCAGCAGTGAGCACTTCGCCACTCGAAATATTACATGTAAAATAATTTCACAGAGAATGTTTCATAACCCATGTACAAACGCTGCGAGATATTTTACATACTTTTACTAAGACTGCATATGCCAAATGACGTTTATATTAGATCTTGTATTTTGATGAATAAACGTGAATATTCTGTCCCGTCAGCCAGGCTTTGGATTTCATCTGGGGAAAATGATCAACACAGTGCCAGAGTCACATGTGATTGGCTAGTTGTTCCACACTCTGACATACTAAATGATTGTATTAAAATCACCAGTTTAATAGTTCCCACAGCCAACTAGTTAAATAATGATGCATGTTCTTCTTACAATTGATTAACATTATGCCAAGTCCTAGCTAGCTAATATTCATCATCATCATTATTTTACGGAACAAGAGGGCTACTGCCTGTTGTTGTCCCAGTCAAAACTGTTGCACTGCGTAACAGAATCATCTTTTCAGCCTTGGATGTCGGGTGTCATTTTGTTGTTGTATCATTTATTCTAAGGGAGGATATAGCAGTCTTTAGTCCAGTGTTTGTCAAGTCTATTTTTGAAGCAGTTTAGAGAAGAGCTGGCGATGACGTTTTCAGGTAGTGAGTTCCTGTCGTCTACAATTCTGGAACTGAAGGAAGGAGTAGGAAGACATTCAGCGCCCTCTGGATGGATTGGGCACACGAGTCCCTTGCTCATCTCCTTTACATCATTATGTTGTGTTACATCGTTTTCTTGTCCTATGTTAGGACTACTATAAACTAGTCCTACCGGGTATTGTTAATGTTGAATGTCTAGTAATTGTGGTGCACCAAATAACTTCCTCGCAATCTGCTTCACTTTTTGAAATATTTTATGCAGCTTGATCTAATATTTTGCCAACAGCAACAGTCAAACCTGTGTAATTCGTTATATAGCGGTGCAAATCACAGACTTAATTGGTGACAGTACTTATAATTCATAGGCATCGCAACCGGATCTCGGCCTCCCCCCAAATAATTTATGTGGGGACAGCAGATAGGAAAAGCAGGCCCATAGCCAGGGGGTTCACATGAACCCCCGTTATGTGAACCCCTTTCTCCAAAATGTGAAAGCCCCCTCAAATTTAATCTAAGATGTAAACCCCTAATTGTTTGTTAAGATTAATCCGTTTCTCAAAAGCGTGGCCCCCTCCTAAAACCTGCTGAATGTTGTTCAAACATTACCCAGCATGCCATTGCAGCCTGATTGATACAGATGTTAAAGGGATAACAATTACACAAGAAGCCAATTTTACTCTAAATGTACATAAATCCAAATTGTAGTCAATCAGAGGTGACTGATGCAGAAAAAAACTGAATTATACTAAAGGATTTATGCGAGTGACTCAATTTGATATCAACACAGTGTATTGGGCCATCTAAAAATAATTCTTGGCTTATCGTCAGAATTGTTAAAATGTAAATGATGGGTGCTGATTTTAGTATGTAGATTGAGCTAACTACCGACTATCAAAGGGCTATTCTCGGCAATCAACAAATTAAGATGTGTAACGAGTGTATTTCGTACAAGCGACAAACCTGTAGAGAAATTCATCTAGCTTGACACAAATCAATTTTATTGAAACAATAACAAATAAAGTTTAACGGCAGCTATTTAAAAATGCACGTCCTGGTGAGAAACCGTGAATTATGTGGACTTAGTTGTGGTTGCCGAAATCCTGTTGTTACTGGTTGTATAGTTATAGATCTTAGAAGGGGGGCCTAATCTTGGCAAGGAAGTGTGAAGAAGCTTTATTTTCAATTATTACATTAATTTTGTTTGTTAGCTGCCAATTATAGATAACGTATCCTGCGGTCAGTGTGGCCTAGAGGTTGTGTTTCCTGCGGTCAGTGTGGCCTGCAGGTTATGGTACTCATTTGTTTGATACCTATAATTTAATTCAAATTCCACAAGAGGAAATGTTTTCTAATCTTCTATTTATGGTACGCAATTTATAAACGTTTATTATATTACAAACTGAATTATGTTATTAATAAATCGTGGACATTTTGCACTGCAGATCAGTTAAATATACAGGTATAATTTATTATTTGACTGAAAAGCACATAGTTAATGTCACCAAATTGTACCACTAAGTGTTTACTCTAACAAAACTTGCACCCACCTACACTCATTGGTGCCTCAGTGTTTATTATATTATTATGCGTATATATTATATATTCAAAACAGCACATTATGGTAAAGTGTTTTTAGTAAATAATTCAGTTGTGCTAATAATATGCTTATTCAGCAATAAAATGGGACAGATTTCCACAGACCACATATATGGATACCACTCCCCCACCCCCCCCAAAACAGCCTCGCAAATGGCCTGCTGGCGATGCTAATTTGGTGTTTGAATATAAGATGAAACCACACGGTCCACCAACCTCACACCCCACTTTATATGGTCCTTTCAGCTAGAAACCCGACCCTCTGGATTATGGGGGTGAACTCCCATGTGACCATGTAGCACCCACTGCATTGTGAAAAATATAACCCCACATGCTCGTGTGGGGTTATATTAGTCTGTATTGGGAAAATGTGAACCCCCATTGTGAAAAGCTGGCTACAGGCCTGAATAGCCCCCCCCCCCAATATTTAAGGAAGATGGGCGGATTTTGGGGTGCAATTTGAAGTTTTTGGTCAGCGTCAAAACATATATGTTTCTGGAGAGCTTCAATGTGTTTTTATGAGCTTCAATGGGGTTGTAATATGAGGTTTTTGGAGAGTTTCAATGTGTGTGTTTGGCAAGCGTCAGGGAGAGGTGCAAATCGAAGTTTTTAAAGAGCCTCATCCCCCAATATTAGCCACTTTCCGACGCCAATGATAATATTACCACTCAATTTGCACGTCAGACAATGAAACATGGGGAAAGTAGGTAACGGTTTGCATAGTGCATACGTCGTGTTAAGAAACACATTTTGTATATACGGCAAGACGGTCCTCTACCTTCTTATCAAAAACACATTGATTTAAATATATTTGTTGTCTTGTGTTTGCTGCACTTTCCGGATGGTTAACCAATACATTATGTCAGCATCGGTTAGCACAACATTTTGTAACATTCTGACGTTTTAATTTGCGTACGTGACGGGAGAGGGGGCGGTTAAACACAATAGGCCGCGCTGCCTATTCTACCCTATACTGTCTGCACTTCTGCTGTCGTCAACCATGCTTGTAACGCCGAGTGGATCGTATGAACGGTTTGTGGCTTAATATTACATAACGGTGCAAGTAACCGGGTGAACCCACTGTCTCGCGACGGGGTGTGTCTATTAATAACGTCTCGCGTCCATCCAATGCCCGTCGGTCGTGAAGCAATGACCTCCTAGAATGACCACAGCGACAACTGCGTTGCACTTTTAACAAGATTTAACAAGATTGCCATCCAGAGAATTAACTCTAGATGGCAGGTGGACAAGGAAGCCATTTGGCTTATCGAGAGTCCAACCCTTTTATCTACATATATCCAGCCCTTCTGAGGTATGTGTCGATTTTATGTTTAAACATGTTCACACTACTAGCACCCACACAATCATCAGATAATCTGTTCCATTCATTCACAGTCCTTTGTGAAAATGAGAACTTTCTCACGTCTAATCTACACTGCTCCTTTACTAATGTAACTTTACGTCCTCTAGTCTTTCTATCTTTCTTAACTGAAAAAAACATTTCTATCAATATTTTCATAACCATTCAATATTTTAAACACTTCTATCTGATCTCCTCTCAATCTCCTGGTCTCTAGTGTTGTTAAACCACATTCTTTTAGGCATTTTTCATAACTAAGATCCCTCAGTTTTGATATCATTTTAGTCGCTCTCCTCTGTACTCTTTCTAGCATATCTATGTCCTTCTTGCGGTATGGCCTCCACGCTTGTATACAATATTCTAAATGAGGCCTAACTATTGTTTTGTACAGCGGTATTATTAGTTCTTTTTCTTTATATGCTATATTTCGCCTAATCAATCCAAGGATTTGATTTCCCTTTGAAGCTGCAATTCCACACTGCTCTGAAACCTTCATGTCAGCACTAATTGTCAGCCCTAAGTCTTTTTCTTTTACAGTAGTACTTAGTACAGTTCCCCCCATTGTATATTCTACATATTCGTTCCCATGTCCTGTGTGGAGGCATTTACATTTCCCAAAATTGCCACTTTTCAGACCATTTGATCAACCTGTCAAGATCATCTTGTAAATGCTGTCTATCCCCATCACTTTTAATCCTTCTAAACACTTTTGTATCATCTGCAAATTTCAACACCTTGCTAGCTATATCATCGTCCAAATCGTTTATATATATTAAGAATAATATAGGTCCCAGTACTGATCCCTGTGGAACCCCACTCAAAACTGATTTCCAGTTTGAAGCCTCCCCATCAGCAACTACCTGTCAATCAGCCATTTTTCTATCCAGTTAATTATACCATTTCCTATGCCATGGGCTTTTAGTTTAAGCAGTAATCTCTGATGTGGCACTTTGTCGAAAGCTTTTTGAAAATCTAAGTAGATGATATCTACTGGTGATCCATCATCTACCCACTTAGTGATATCTTCCAAAAAACATAACATATTTGTTAAGCATGACCTCGCTTTTAGAAACCCATGTTGAGATGGGTTTATCAAGTTATGTTTAACAAGAAAATCCACCATGTGATCTTTAATTAGTCTTTCTAATAATTTACAAATCACCGATGTTAAACTAACTGGTCTATCATTATTTGACTTGTTTCTCGAACCTTTTTTAAATAACGGTATAATGTTTGCTTCTTTCCATTCTAAAGGAACCACTCCCTCTTCTAATGACAAGTTGAAAACTGTTGCAAGCGGTATGCTAATTTGTTCTACAATTTCCAATAGTAGTTTGGGTGGAATACCATCCACTCCAGGTGATTTATTTTCCTTCATAGCCCTAATTTTCTTAGCTACCATTTCTGGGGTTACAATTAACTGTCTTAAATAGTCTGATTCTGCCCCCTTGAACTTAGCCTCTGGTACTGGCAGTGAACTAGTGTCTTCTCTGGTAAACACTGAACTAAAATACTCATTTAGGTCTTCCGCCATTAAGAATCCTTCTGATATTATATTTCCAGCACTATCTTCTAGAGGACCGACCTTATCCTGAACTTTCTGTTTGCTTCGAACATACGCATAAAAACTCTTGCTGTCATGTTTTATATTACAAGCTAATTTATGTTCATAGCTTCTCTTTGAATTTCTTTTGAATATGTATGTATATATGTGTGTATATGTGTGTATACATACATGTATATAATTATATATATAAATACATGTCAGGGGTAAATTTACACAAAAGTCAATGTCTTCGTATTTACCCCCTTCAAACATTGTATATTCTCACTTGTATTATAGTTAAACTTGTTTGGTTGACTTGTCTTGTATATATTGTTATAAATGTTCTGAATAAACGTTCATTCAATTCAATTCAATTCTCTTTGAATTTCTAATTTCAGCTGTAGCTTGGTTTAGTGCTTCTTTATAAATGTTGTAGTCTTCGTCATTTCCAGTACGTCTATACGACTTCCACATAATTTGTTTATACTTAATTTTTCTAATGGCTTCTTTTGATAAGTATTTCTTTCTGGTCCGTTTCCCTTGTTTTTTTTGAAGGGAACAAATTTATCTACGATGCACTCTATTTCATTCTTTAAGATATTCCAGCATTCTGTTGCTGTCTTATTCTTCAGTGTATTATTCCAGTCTATCTTTGCTAAATATTTCCTCATTTCCTTATATCTTCCTTTGTGGAAATTTCTCCTGAACTGCTTTTTATTATTTCTTTCTGATTTTAGTTTGATGGTAAAATGTATCTGGTTGTGATCACTACTTCCCAGAGGCTCACATAATTTAACATTGTCAACTAATTCATTCTGTGAGGACATAACTAAGTCTAACACATTCTCTCCCCTGGTTGGTTCTAGCACATGTTGAGAAAGGAAACTATCTTGTACTAAAACTAAAAACTTGTGGTCCTCACTACCCATACTCTGTAGAGATTTCCATTTAATATGCCCATGGTTAAAATCCCCCATAATAACACAGTCCCGTTTGCCCACTTCCCTTATAGCGTTTTGTATTTTTTCATTCTCTTCTATGCTTATGTTTGGACTTCAATAAACTAATCCAACCGTTAACATTGAGTTTCCTGTAACTATGTTACACCAAACAGCTTCTGCGCAATCTGCTTCTCTGTCTAATTTTATTTGATAAGCCTGGATAGATTCTTTAATATTGAATACTTGAGCCAACTGGTGCGACAGGTCGAGACGTACGTATGACACGTTTTAGCGACGTTGCATGTTAACTGGTGCTCACATCTCGAACACACAGTGACACACGCAGTCCTTGTTTTCACTTCTAAAGATGCAGTAAGCTCGTGGCTCCCTGCACAACAAAGCAACGTTGATGGATTTACGACGGTCGATCCGTTGTCCTACTGTAGACTTTGATCGCCTGTTGGGCGTCAGTCTGCTAGCCAGTGCAAGATTACTACGGGTGCGTTGATATGGACATATCAAATAACCACGTCTACACGATATAACTGTTTGGTAGGGACGAATGTTCATTTGTGACCATCGGTTTCAATGAAATGACCATTCCAACCTGTTGACGCCGTCGTCTGTCACCTTTCCTGCATCTACCTGCGCGTCTTGCAGTTTTATTCAAACATTACGAGAAACCAGTTGAAATCACAGTAATGTATTTCAGTATTTCTCTGATTGTGTGGTTAGGCGTGCTGTTACCGTGGCAACCCTCCACATGGCAGAGCTCCATTCGATCGGGAGCGAGTTAGTCCGACGTGGTCAAGACGTCTACAGCGTTTTGCCCGAGAGTTTCCCAGGCATCGAGCGGGTAGTGCCGCCCGCTATCAAAATACTGCCATTCCAACAACGAGACAACGAAGACGTCCGTCTTCTAGACTTGATGGACGGTTTAGCGGAACGGATACTCAACGGAAGTTTGGTGATGCCGTGGACGATATCACGTGCAGTGCACAACCAGTGCTCGGCCATTATGAACGACAAGAGACTCGTTGCGGAGATGGAGGATATCCGCTTCGACCTTGCTGTCGTAGACGGTTTCCCTCTGATGCCGTGCAGCTTCCTTGTGCCGTACAATCTCTCCGTGCCCTACATATCCTACAGCTCCGGGTTCTTGGGTTGGGAGGTTCGCGTGCCCAGTCTTCCGTCGTTCGTGCCGTCGCCGTTTGTGCCGTTCACTCACCAGATGTCGTTCTGGCAGAGGGCGCTGAATGTCTTCCTGCACGCGGCGCTTGTGCTAGAGCCACTTCCGCCCTGCTGGGACTACACACTACTGCACAAGTTCGCTCCCGGTGTGACGTCATGGGCAGAACTCAGACGCAAGGTTGCGTTTTTCATCGTGTCACGTGACCATATGTTAGAGTGGCCACAGCCGTCGCTACCAAATGTCGTGTTCACCCCGGGGATAACTGCCACAGAGGCGCGACCCCTGCCGGCCGAATTAGAACTAATCGTAAAGTCGAAGAGAGTCATTGTCGTGTCGTTTGGCTCAACAGTCGGAAATCTGCCGAAGGAAGTGACGCAGAAATTTCTGGCCGCCTTCCGGCGAACAAAAGCGACCATCTTGTGGAAGGTAGGTGACGCCGATTGGCCAGCGGAAGTGCCTAGCAATGTTAAGCTGCTGAAGTGGATGCCGCAGAATGACGTATTGGGTCACGTGTCTGTGAAGTTGTTCGTCACGCACTGTGGAAACAACGGCCAGTACGAGGCTCTGTATCATGGCGTCCCGATGATTGGATTTCCGATGTTTGCCGACCAACATCACAACGCCCTCCGAATGCAGGACCACGGATATGGCGTTGCCATGGACGTGTCCACTTTCGGCGTCGACGACTTGGTGCGGAACATAGAGCACGTGATGTCTGACGACAGCTCATACCGCAAGGCGACGCTACTTGCCTCCCGCATCATCAAACACAACCCGATGAACGCGCGAGAAACTGCGGCATACTGGGTGGAACACGTGCTCAGCTACGGTGGCGGTCACTTGCGCAGCCACGCGGTCAACATGCCGTGGTACGAGTTCTTGCTGCTGGACGTGTTATGCTTCTACGTGTTGTTCCTGCTCATCTGTTGCTGTATAGGAAACCGAGCGCTAAAACGATTATGCAGGTTTTACGGGAAACGTGAGACAAAGAATAAAATCAAACAACATTGAGTACTGAGGAGTGCATGATGGTGTTAATCAATGGTGCTGACACTGGTGAGTTAGATACAACATAAGATAGGCTAAAACAATATAAAGTAAAGGTAAGTTCTTATATAGTGCAGTATCCAGCCCTGAGGACTACTCAAAGCGCTTTACACTTTACTCCCTGGCAGACCTGTTAAATCGAACACCTTCTCGACTTCTCTTGGAAGCATCCAGCCACGCTGCAATTAATGTGCAAAAACTGTTCGTACACAAATATCCACCATACTCATTCATATAGCTGAGTGAATTGGAGCAATGTAGAGTAAACGAACTTGCCCAAGATTCGACACGGCAGCATGGGATTCGAATACGGGTTCTTTTGATTGAGAGTAAGGCACTGCGCTACTGGGCATTATGTCACGATAACATTTATTGAACGATAGTCCACACAGGGAAGATAGTAGAATTACATATCTCCCAGTACTGCTTTTCGTATTATAACGTAGCGCTAAGGCTTTTCGCAAATATATAATGTACATGCCACGTGATCATTCTCTGCAATGGATTTAATGTTTTGTTAATATAATTATTATATAGGATAGTGTGTAAGAGTACTAACAATAAAACCACACTCACTAAAATTAATGGCGTGTCAATTTATTCGAGTTTAATTTGGTCCGAGTTGATATAATCCGGGCGGACTGTTTGTGTTGTTGTCCCTGGTGATCCGCCATATTGGTTATAAACAATTTGCCAAGAGAACGTAACTTCGCCTGCTCACAGGTGTCATTATCATATTTCCAGAAATTTATTCAGTTAAAGCATTCTGCCAACAAATAGATCCACGACTGTTTTGAGGAGATGGTGCAGTGCTTCGATGCTGAATGTAACCACCAAAGCTTAAGAGAATCATGCAAGTTCTTTAGGTGGCCGACCAACGAGGCACAGTTGAGAAGCTGGCGTATTGTGTCGGAGAGGTAAGATAAGATTCCATGTGAACAGAAGAAACAGCATGCGGTATGCGACAAAAATTTGTAAATTGCCTGGATATTCGGCTTCTAGAGTATGAAATTTAGCATTGTATTTAATAGAACTACGTCTACGCTAGCCTACAGGTGATTTCGTATGTACACGACTAGACTGTTTGAAGTATAATTATTTGATACTGCATATGCAGATACGTTTCACATGAGTGCGGACAATGGAATCGCTCTATGATCATGTAGCAACCCGAATCGTCATAATACCGCATTTCCAATTGACACGACTTTTCTTGAGTACGAGTTCACATGGGAGTGAGTTGCTATAATTTAGTATAAACATTTTGTCATGACGTCGGTGATCTTCCGTAGTAACCGTCCTTTCGCCATGTTGGCTCCAAACCAGAGACGCAGTTTCAGTTTGTCTTTTCTGTTTTTAAAACACTTTTGTAAACGTAGGATCACTTGACGTTTTATTAAAATTATAGTAAATATGGTACAATGTTTTGAGGCAGAATGCAACCATCGAAGTCTCCGGGAAACTTGTAAGTTTTTTAGATGGCCCACCAATGTCGACCATATGAAAAAATGGCAAATTGTTTCCGAGAGGTAAGCTTCAGAATTTCCAGTGCGCTTTTATTTTAACAACGAAACAGTTCTTTGTTGGGATATGTTTGGGTAATTAATTTTAAACTACAAAAATATACTCGATTATCGATACAAGACGTTAATATTGCCACATATTTTAAAAAGAATTTACGTACGACAAAGGCAAAGCCAAAAATTAATTATAATACAAAAGTAGGGATGTCAATGAAAATTTCAAAAGTACTTTTTTCAGATTGTCCATCTTTTAATAGTCTTATACAGTAGCATGTACAGCAAGAACAGAAACAAAACAGTTGTGTTCAATCATTGTTTTAAAATTTGATTTTGCACACCGATAGAGTTATTATAGATTTCAAAGATGTAAAAAGTAATAATATCTTGCCAGTCTCTGTTGGACTAATTTGAATAAAGTTGCATGCTTTTCTGGGAAAGTTATTCAATTAAACCATATATTTTGTGTAATTATATTGTTGTGTGTACATATTGTAATTAATGTATATAATGCTCAAAGGAAAGGTGAGGAGCACTACAGTCTAATTGGTCAGCCATTTTTATAAGCGGAACATGACATTAATTAATATAACAAGATTAATTAGTTGATAGAACAACAAGTGTGTAATATAGTGCTCATACAAAAACTGATGAGTTCATCAAATAAATATTTGATGAACTCCTCATACTTATATATATATATGTACTTTTTTTAGACAACTTATAATTATTAAAAACATTAATCGAACAGGGTGGATTATTTTGCAGTGATCACAGTGTATGTAACATTGAGCAAATCAAAACTAAGGAGCCCAATGACAGACCTGGGTTTTGTTTACATATACATATGTATATAAATTTAATATATTTCTACTTAGAACTATTACTTAATTGATTGTATGTCTATTACAATTACAGTGCAGATGCTGTAGGAAATGTAATGCATTAGGTCTGCTATTACATTTGAAGCTATTACCATTAGAATTACTGTTACATTTGTTGTCAGATATATTTTTTGTACAATGTATAGTTACATATAAATTTACACACTCACGCGCACGTGCACACACACATGCACACATACATAATTATAATCTACTAGCTACACTATCTGAGGATAGAACATACTTTTCATTTTATATATTTAGTACGGTACTGGAATGAAAGACAAAAGCAATGCTTCTGTCACATAAGCAGGATATAATCAGTGCAATTAAGCCGTACTGCTGCTGCTCTGTGGATAGAATTATTAATTATTGGCTCAAGTACAAATACAACAGGATGGTTTTCATGCCTGTGGTAGTTTAGACTCAATAGCATAGGCAGCCACTAAGCCACTTGAGTGAAAAGGATAGTTGGCATGAGAAAGGCTTCAACACACAATTTGAATTCCTTTAGCCATGCAACAATAGTAATATAAAAGTAATAGGACAGTTGCTATTACATTACAATGTAATTTGTTCAACCTATTACTATTTTAATACTTGAATATTTGTAATAATTACTATTAACCAAGGCATGTCCAGTAATCAAATGAGGATTAGAGTTTTGTAGACAGAACAATACAGTAATAAAATAGCTAAGTGAACAAGATTAGCTATTTTGGAAGTGCTCATTAACCTTGCATGTCAGCCCTGTAAATTGTGACTGGATTGGTCGCATATGCAACTGTTTTTAGTCCTTTGGGCCAAAGGTACAAGGGACTATTGCCATCACTCTCCGTCCGCCATTAGCTGCCGTATCTCAGAAACCGTTCAGTAACTTTTTCTCTAATTTTGCTTAGTCGTATCTTGGGGTACTGCAATTATGCACGAGAAATCTGTATTTGATTGAATCATTCTAAGGGCCCCGTAGGGCCCCCAAGGGCCCAACAAAATGGTAATTTGTCACATTTTGCCTATTTTTTCAAAAACTGTTCAGTACCTGTTTCTCTAATTTTGGCTAGATGTATCTTAGGGTGCTGCCACTATACACAAGAACTCTGTATTTGATTGAATCATTCTAAGGGCACCTCAGGGGGCCCCAGAGTACAAAAGTTTTACATTATCTAGTGATGTGGTTTTGAGAAGGGCCCTTGAGACCACCCCCAACAGTAGATTTTGTGTATTGTGCTAGAAACAGTGCCCAGTCTCACTCCACTCAGCATTATTCCATTGAGACCTTGACTAATCTTTAACTGGTCACAGGCAGAGCAGACACATTTGACCCCTGTTAAACTGAACACTTGCCTGCAGCTTTTAAACTGTATCTTCAAAACTATTGATTTTCTATAATTGCAAGTTGTGTTTATTTTGATGTTCATTTAATTATTATAAAATGGTGTGACTGTGGTGTCTATTGGTTAAAGATGTATTGTCACCTGTAGGTGACAAACATAGAAAATTAATATTCTGGACAACTATAGAGTGAAATATCCTACACTTTATTTATATCAAATGCATTCTATTGTTCTGTTTACACTTGCCATGCCTTGTGTAGACATGGTACTATGTCAATCAATTGTATCAATATAGACTAATAATTACAGATTCTCAATATAGTTGACACCTGAAACATCCAAATGTCAACCATTAGAAGAGTTGACATAGTTCCGCTATACACAAGAAATCTGTATTTGATTGAATTATTCTAGTGTCATCAGCATATAGTAGAACATACATTTTCAAGAAAAGTCTACATCATCATCACTAAGGTTGTTGTAAATTTCACCAGCTGCCTTGTCAAGTTCCTTATAATTATGACTAACAGTGTTCAAAATTATTCAGGTAAATAGCAAATAACAAAGGAGACAAGTTTTCTCCTTGCCGTACCTCTACATCACATGAGAAGAAGGCTGACACAGCCTGGCCCTGTTTTATACGATTTAGCACTTTTGTACATGTTGTATACAACTTTCAACACATTACCATTAATACCGCATGAAATTATCTTAGACCACAGTGAGGACCGGTCTACTAAATCAAATGCTTTCTTATAATCGATGAAGCCACAATAAAGCCTTTTGCCTCGAGACAAATACAATTCAACCAACGAGTGCAAAACAAATACATGATCAAGAGTGGAATACCCCTATCTGAACCCTGCCTGTTAAACAACTTGCCTATGCAGCTTAATAGTGTAATGTCACAATAGTTGTCTGGGTCATCTATTGACCCCTGCTTTTTGTATATAGGCTTAATGATCCCAGTACACCAATCTGTTGACACAATGCCAAATAATCGAACTAGGTTAAACATCTTAACAATAGCTATAATTAGTTTTGTGGGGCTGTTTAGGGCCGCCCAAAATGCTAAATTTTCCTAGTATTTCCCTACTGCACTGGGCAGCTGTAAGCTTGTGTGTTAGATTTGCTTCTGCCACTGATGTCTATTGATAACTGGATAGTGAACAACGTTGGCAAGTTTAACCCGTCCCCGGGTTAAACCCGGGTTGGGCTAAACCTCCATTTTGGGCTAAACTGGGTTAAACCCGGGTTAAACTATTTTTAACATTCAGAACTATGTAGCATTTCTGAACAATCACTAAGGATTAATGAACACTTGTGCACAATGTCACCCACTTGGGACTGAGGGACAGGTTTAATTGATCTATTCAGCAATTGGAGGACACTGATTAGGCCTCACTCTGGACACTGTCACTCACAGTGTTGTGTATTGTCTTAATTGGTGAGTTGAGCTAATCAACTTGACCATGAATCAGTGGTGGCTCTGTTAACTTTAGAGGATGGAGGATGAATCCAGTTGTTGGCAGTGAACACTAGTGCTGAGAGGGTAGATTACCACCTACCAGTCTCCAAAGCTCTAAAATTTCAAAAACTGTTCAGTAACTTTTTTTCTAATTTTGCATAGATGTATCTTAGGGTACTGCCACTATACACAAGAAATCTGTATTTTATTTAATCATTCTAAGGGCACCTCAGGGCCCCCAAAAATGCAAAATTGTCCTGCTGTTTCTCTGCTGCTAATTCAACATCCATTAAGTTAGAAATGTGTATAATTTGTTTTTAACTGAATTGTTATTTGGCTTGTTCACGTACGTCGAATGTGTCTGTCAAAACATAATGTTAAATCGTTGTCATTATTCATAGTAAAATATGGCAGAAAATCAACAAAATGATAATTTACAGATGCACATATATCAAACTGTTTTCTTAAGTTTTCCAGTCTCGGTAAAGTACAAATGTTTACAGTAAACTAGTGCACCAGATCGTCTGTCAAAAATGACGTACGTGAAACTGCGCTGTATTTCCCAGAAACAATGGCCACAGAAGCGGTGACGTGGCTTTTCAGTACCCGTATGTATATTACGTTGCTTTCTTCAATGCCATCAAAGAGTATTTATCTTGTAGAAACATGCGTTTGTCAAAACTTAACGTACGTAATAAACTATGACGTACATTAACGGCCAATGATGTAACTTAGTGATTGTGGAATTTTTTGTAACTAATGTCACCAACGTCCTTAACAATGTTTTCGCTGATGCTGGCAGTGTTGAATGTTATAATTGCAGATAGTTATAGCCTTTGTTACAAGAAATGGTATGCATTAGCATTTGCAGTTCATTTTTAGTCCTTTGGCCGAAGGTCCAAGGGACTATTGCCATCACTCTGCGTCCGCTGTCCTCCGTCCGCCGTCCGCCGTTAACTGCCGTATCTCAGAAACTGTTCAACAACTTGTTCTCTAATTTTGCATAGACATATCTTGGGACACTGCCACTATGCACGAGAAATCTGTATTTGATTGAATCATTTTAAGGGCTCCCTAGGGCCTCCAAGGACCCCGAAACTGGTAAAAATGTAACATTTGGCCTATTTTTTTCAAAAACTGTTCTGCAACTTTTTTTCTGATTTTGCATAGATGTATCTTAGGGTGCTGCCACTATATACAAGAAATCTGTATTTGATTGAATCATTCTAAGGGCACCTAAGGGGCCCCCAAAGTGCAAAAGGTTTACATTATGTAGTGATGTGGTTTTGAGAAGGGCCCTTGAGACCACCCCCAACTTTAGATGTTGTGTATTGTTCCACAAAACCAACAGCTGTGACTAATCTCTACAGCCCAGTCCATTGAGACCTTGACTAATCTTTAATTGGTCACAGCACCCAGGCAGAGTAGACACACTTGACCCCTGTTAGACTGAACAGTTGCCTAACACTTTTAAACTGTATCTTCAAAACTATTGATTTTCTATAATTGCAAGTTGTGTTTATTTTGATGTTTATTTAATTATTATAAAATGGTGTGACTGTGGTGTCTTGTCTCCTGTTAGACTGAACAGTTGCCTAACACTTTTAAACTGTATCTTCAAAACTACTGATTTTCTATAATTGCAAGTTGTGTTTATTTTGATGTTCATTTAATTATTATAAAATGGTGTGACTGTGGTGTCTATTGGTTAAAGATGTATTGTCTGTAGAAACCTGTAGGTGACAAACAGAAAATTAATATTCTGTCACCTGTAGGTGACAAACATAGAAAATTAATATTCTGGACAACTATAGAGTGAAATATCCTACACTTTATTTATATCAAATGCATTCTACTGTTCTGTTTACGCTTGCCATGCCTTGTGTAGACATGGTACTGTGTAAATCAATTGTATCAATATAGACTAATAATTACAGATTCACAATATAGTTGACACCTGAAACAACCAAATGTCAACCATTAGAAGAGTTGACATAGTTAAGGCACAATAAAGCCTTTTGTGTCAAGACAAATACAATTCAACCAATACCCCTATCTGAACACTGCCTGTTCTTCACCTATTACATTCGCTTTGTTTAGGTATGTGGTTCTTTTTATAGAAAATTTTAGTTTCTTTCTGTACCTGTCTACGTATGATAACCATTTGTCCGCCCTGCTCACAATAAACATCACATGAATGATAAAAGGAAGATCACTACCACTTAACTTGTGGATTATTATTATTATAAAACTGCTCTGCTACTGCTTGGTGGACAGTTAATTAGTGGATCAAGTTCAAATACATCAGCACGTTTTTCACACCTGCATGGTAGTTTAGGCTCAGTAGTGTGCTGACAGCTACTAAACCTATAGGCTTGTGTGAAAAGGATAGTTGGCAGAAGAACTAACTTCAAAGCACCATTGCATCCATTTAGCCAGGCAGCAGTCACACTGTCTCAGTGTCTGCTGCTATGTTTATATAATAATTATATAGGCTTAATGATCCCAATACACCAATCTGTTGGCACAATGTCAGATAATGGAATTAGGTTAAACATCTTAACAATAACTATAATTAGTTCTGTGGAGCTGTTTTTTTCAGTGAACAGTAAACATGTAAACATTTTACTTCCATCATAACCCTTAATGATCTGTAACTATGATTCACCAAAAAACATTTGATTAATAATTACCTACAGGGTTGTTTGATTTATGCCGGGCAGAAACTGTTTCTGCCCGGCAGAAACAGAAACAGCAACAATAGGAAATACATGCCATTGATAGTCAAACGTGTTCTTTTTATAGAAAATTTCAGTTTCTTTCTGTACCTGTCTACGTATGATAACCATTTGTCCGCCCTGCTCACAATAAACATCACATGAATGATAAAAGGAAGATCACTGCCACTTAACTTGTGGATTATTATTATTATAAAACTGCTCTGCTACTGCTAGGTGGACAGTAAGCGGCAACTGTCTTCGAGTTTGTTTACATTTTGACAAACTACTATTATATAGCACTAATTTTTGAATGAATCACATTTTGAGAATGCATGTCATTGTTTCCGGTGTAACTTTTGTATGCTTCATTTTCTGCTGCTACAAGTTGCATTCATCTGAAAGATTATTCAATTACCTATCCAATGATAATACATATGTTGTGGTGTTGGATATATAGCTTTGGTATATTGTACACGAGGGTTGTGATAGGAAACTATTGGACATTGCGACAGTGCAGAGAGACAGTACGAGATATGTCACTCAGTATATGAAATGTGACTTTCAGATACTTCATTTTGTAGTGCTATGGATTATGATGGGCATCTCCATTAGCTCCCTATATATTTGTAAGTTAGGTGAGTAACACCTTCGAAGTTCTGACAGCAGGACACCGCCTTCGGTGAAGTCGAGACAAAAGTTTTACAAAGGCTTCAGTTTCAAACGTTCTATCACCGTCCAGCTGACCCATTTTTTTTTTTCAAAAACTTTTCAGTCACTTTTTTTTTAATTTTTCATAGACATTTCATGTTGTAGTGCCAAAACACATTTGTACCATAAATTCGATTTTAAGCCCATCTGTGAAGCGATTCCCGCGAAAAATAAAATTTTAATGAGCTAGGCGATCACGTGGTATCGTGATGTCACTTTTGACACACACTCGCTTCAGGCCGACCCTTTCCATGCATTCAGAGCATGTTTACAAGGATAGCTTTTGGGTCGAAACGAGCGTCGGAACGAGTTATTGTGCAATATTCCGACGTAATACAAACACTAGTCATCATAGAAGGTTCCACATGAATCGAATTTTATTCAAAACAACGAATGCGAATGGGCCTACAAGTCGACTAGGTTTCGCCGAGCTTGGGCTCGTTTTCCGAATAATTATATCGAATGCAACCAACGGGAGATAATCTACACCAATAAACATACATTGCAAACATATATTGTATCCAGCTACATAAAGTAACGTGTATAATCTCATAATATCACTAGAATATCGATACATGAAGGAGTTGTACAATTTATCATAACAACTTAAATCAGTCGGAGTGTTTCCGTTGGTCCCGCTGGCTCAGTGGGTAGGCGCGTTGGTTACTTCCCGTTTATTTTACAATCGGGCGACGCCGGTTCAATCCTGACAGCATGCAAACTTTTGATTTTCTTAACACTTTTTTTATGTTTTCACGAAGTAATATAAACAAAATCATTTTATACTATAATGCACTGTTTGTAAATAATTTTTATTTTTGTAGTAACTATTTATTTGCCACAAAAATGAAAATATGGTCATTATATAACGATATGTTTCTAAATTGTATTTATCCAAACAAATATAATGTAATGGATATATAATTTATTAATTGTAAATATATTGTACAGTAATATATTGTAATTGTATATGTGAAAACAGATTGAGATCTGTCTGGATAAATACAATTTAGAAACATCGTTATATATAATGACCATATTTTCATTTTTGTGGCGAATAAATAATTACTACAAAATATTTACAAACAGTGCATTATAGTATAAAATGATTTTGTTTAAATTACTTTGTGAAAACATTAAAAAAAAAGTGTAAAGAAAATCAAAGGTTTGCATGCTGTCAGGATTGAACCGGCGTCGCCCGATTGTAAAATAAACGGGAAGTAACCAACGCGCCTACCCACTGAGCCAGCGGGACCAACGGAAACACTCCGACTGATTTAAGTTGTTATGATAAATTGTACAACTCTTTCATATATCGATATTCTAGTGATATTATGAGATTATACACGTAACTTTATGTAGCTGGATACAATATATGTTTGCTATGTATGTTTATTGGTGTAGATTATCTCCCGTTGGTTGCATTCGATATAATTATTCGGAAAACGAGCCCAAGCTCGGCGAAACCTAGTCGACTTGTAGGCCCATTCGCAGTTTTGAATAAAATTCAATTCATGTGGAACCGTAAGATAAATGTTTGTTCCTCTATGATGACTAGTGTTTGTATTACGTCGGAATATTGCACAATAACTCGTTCTGACGCTCGTTTCGACCCAAAAGCTATACTTGTAAACGTGCTCTGAATGCATGGAAAGGGTCGGCCTGATGCAAGTTTGAGTCATAAGTGACGTCACATCTCGGCATCCCGAAAAGCGCGCCAAAAATATGCATATTTGAAAATGTCCGGATGCACACTATAAAATGTGGAATTTCTAATTCATTGAATTTTTTTGGCTTGGTGGACGTGGAAATAGATAGCAGGATGTAATATAACATGAATTCGAGCAATAGATGTTTTTATTCCCTTTAAACTGGACAGTTGCCTGTAGGTTTTAAACTGTGTCAAACAGTGAGTCTACCTTTTGCTCTCAAATAATCTGTCCTCTTAGTTTTACACATAAAGACATAATCTGGCATAGCTTGATAAGTCTTTGTAGCAGCACATTTATACTTCCAGTGTATCATTGCAACATAACATACATATTACATACTGTGTTGTGTATGTAATATTTCCATTAGCATATATAATTTCAAAGCTGTTTTCTTCATTTTCACTTTTTGACCCCTACCATGTTCAATGCTCCATAACTTCGCCAATTTTTGTAGCAGTCATATTTTTTGAAACCGTGTAAAGCATCCTACCAAACCTTTACAAGGATGTAAGAAAACAATGTTACAATTTTTCCGACTTATCACTCATTTGGTCAGCCGGGGTCACATATAGACGTATTAGTCCAAAGGACTTCAGGGCCACTTGGCCCATTTTTTTCTTTTTTACGCATGGACTGTCTGTCAGACATAACGTACGTATACTTGGCTTAATAAGCAAACTGGATACATCAACACATCTCAATGCCATATATAATTTCTACTAGTCAGTAAAGTACTAGATTAGTTAGGTAGTAGCTTAATATATTTAAAGCAGATGAATTACTATGTGAATAATAACATTTTGAGTGATGATCACAACTGTTCTTGCAGTAGCGTTTGGTCTGGGTATCGATGAATGTTGCATAAGTTGTCAGTAATTAGTAAGTATCATGCCATGTGAATAGCGTTAGATGGTTGGATACATTACCTAACACTGTATCTTTAAGCATTTTAAAAACATTGATTGGCAAATCTGTTTAATAAGTACTTTTATGTCATTTTTGTCTATCAAAAATGACGTACATCAACACACATTTTTTCAACAAAATTAAATAAAAATATAAGTGAAACAAAAACAAAACACATGTGACCATTTTGAGCTTAGTGAATCTGAATTGGGAGTTGGGACATGGCAAGGGAGGGTCTATACTGGTACACTTAGGGACAAATAATGCAGACAGGGAGGGGACAATTGGGATAGTACAGAAGTACAGACAGTTAGTGAGGAAGCTAAAGAAGACAAGAGTTGAACAGATTATTCTGTCAGGAATTTTGCCAGTAATGGGAGGAAGGGGGGCAATGTATAGAAACTGCAAGAGGGTGGCGATCAATGCACTAGTTGAGCAGATGTGTGAAGAAGAGGGGGTGGGATTCACAGATTTATGGGGATACTTTGTTGAGAGGGAAGATATGTACGTGAGAGATGGCCTCCATCTTAGTGGAAAGGGGGCAGCAGTTTTCTCAGAGAACCTGGTGCGATCTGTTGACAGTGGGACAGGTTGCATCTATTTAAACTAGATTTGCAGGGGGGAACTCACAGAAAAGCCTGAAACTGGAGGCATAGATAAAGACAGCACAAATAAACCAGCAAAGAACAGTCTGGAAAACTCTTCTGAAGCTGGATATAAATGTGTTTGTTTAAATGCAAGGAGTATAGTAAACAAAAGAAATAAACAACATTATGGTAGAAGATATTGACCCTCACATTTAACAAGATTTAACAAGATTGCCATCCAGAGAATTAATTCTAGATGGCAGGTGGACAAGGAAGCCCTTTGGCTTATCGAGAGTCCAACCCTTTTATCTACATATATCCAGCCCTTCTGAGGTATGTGTCGATTTTATTTTAAAACATTCACACTACTAGCACCCACACAATCATCAGATAATCTGTTCCATTCATTCACAGTCCTTTGTGAAAATGAGAACTTTCTCACGTCTAATCTACACTGCTCCTTTACTAATGTAACTTCATGTCCTCTAGTCTTTCTATCTTTCTTAACTGAAAAAAACAACATATTTCTATCAATATTTTCATAACCATTCAATATTTTAAACACTTCTATCTGATCTCCTCTCAATCTCCTGGTCTCTAGTGTTTTTAAACCACATTCTTTTAGTTTTTCATAACTAAGATCCCTCAGTTTTGGTATCATATTAGTCGCTCTCCTCTGTACTCTTTCTAGCATGTCTATGTCCTTCTTGCGGTATGGCCTTCACGCTTGTATAGAATATTCTAAATGAGGTTTAACTATTGTTTTGTACAGCGGTATTATTAGTTCTTTTTCTTTATATGCTATATTTCGCCTAATCAATCTAAGGATTTGATTTCCTTTTGAAGCTGCAATTCCACACTGCTCTGAAACCTTCATGTCAGCACTAATTGTCAGCCCTAAGTCTTTTTCTTTTACAGTAGTACTTAGTACAGTTCCCCCCATTGTATAATCTACATATTCGTTCCCATGTCCTGTGTGAAGGCATTTACATTTCCCAAAATTGAACAACATTTGCCACTTTTCAGACCATTTGATCAACCTGTCAAGATCATCTTGTAAATGCTGTCTATATCCATCACTTTTAATCCTTCTAAACACTTTTGTACCATCTGCAAATTTCAACACCTTGCTAGCTATATCATTGTCCAAATCGTTTATATATATTAAGAATAATATAGGTCCCAGTACTGATCCCTGTGGAACCCCACTCACAACTGATTTCCAGTTTGAAGCCTCCCCATCAACAACTACCTGTTGTCTTCTGTCAATCAGCCATTTTTTTATCCAGTTAATTATACCATTTCCTATGCCATGGGCCTTAAGTTTAAGCAGTAATCTTTGATGTGGCACTTTGTCAAAAGCTTTTTGAAAATCTAAGTAGATGATATATACTGGTGATCCCTCGTCTACCCACTTAGTGATATCTTCCAAAAAACATAACATATTTGTTAAGCATGACCTCGCTTTTAGAAACCCATGTTGAGATGGGTTTATCAAGGTATGTTTAACAAGAAAATCCACTATGTGAGCTTTAATTAGTCTTTCTAATAATTTACAAATCACCTATGTTAAACTCACTTGTCTATAATTATTTGACTTGTTTCTCGAACCTTTTTTAAATAACGGTATAACGTTTGCTTCTTTCCATTCTAAAGGAACCACTCCCTCTTCTAATGACAAGTTGAAAACTGTTGCAAGCGGTATGCTAATTTGTTCTACAATTTCCAATAGTAGTCTTGGTGGAATACCATCCACTCCAGGTGATTTATTATCCTTCATAGCCCTAATTTTCTTAGCTACCATTTCTGGGGTTACAATTAACTGTCTTAAATAGTTTGATTCTGCCCCCTTGAACTTAGCCTCTGGTACTGGCAGTGAACTAATGTCTTCTCTGGTAAACACTGAACTAAAATACTCATTCAGGTCTTCTGCCATTAAGAATCCCTCTGATATTATATTTCCAGCACTATCTTCTAGAGGACCGACCTTATCCTGAACTTTCTGTTTGCTTCGAACATACGCATAAAAACTCTTGCTGTCATGTTTTATATTACAAGCTAATTTATGTTCATAGCTTCTCTTTGAATTTCTTTTGAATATGTATGTATATATGTGTGTATACATACATGTATATAATTATATATATAAATACATGTCAGGGGTAAATTTACACAAAAGTCAATGTCTTCGTATTTACCCCCTTCAAACATTGTATATTCTCACTTGTATTATAGTTAAACTTGTTTGGTTGACTTGTCTTGTATATATTGTTATAAATGTTCTGAATAAACGTTCATTCAATTCAATTCAATTCTCTTTGAATTTCTAATTTCAGCTGTAGCTTGGTTTAGTGCTTCTTTATAAATGTTGTAGTCTTCGTCATTTCCAGTACGTCTATACGACTTCCACATAATTTGTTTATACTTAATTTTTCTAATGGCTTCTTTTGATAAGTATTTCTTTCTGGTCCGTTTCCCTTGTTTTTTTTGAAGGGAACAAATTTGACGATGATGCATTCAATTTCACTCTTTAAGATATTCCAGCATTCTGTTGCTGTTATTTCATAAGCCACTGTTGACAGTGGGACAGGTTGCATCTATTTAAACTAGATTCGCAGGGGGAACTCACAGAGAAGCCTGAAACTGGAGGCATAGATAAAGACAGCACAAATAATTCAGCAAAGAACAGTCTAGAAAACTGTTCTGAAGCTGGATATAAATGTGTTTGTTTAAATGCAAGGAGTATAGTAAACAAAAGAAATGAACTAAACATTATGGTAGAAGATATTGACCCTCACATAATAGGTATAACCGAATCATGGGCAACCACCGATATATCAGATGCTGAATTGGGTCTGACAGGATATGTAATTTTTAGGAAAGATAGAATAGGAAGAAGGAGAGGTGGAGTTATTTTATATATTAAAGAATCTATCCAGGCTTATGAAATAAAATTAGACAGAGAAGCAGATTGCGAAGAAGCTGTTTTGTGTAACATAGTTACAGGAAACTCAACGTTAACGGTTGGATTACTCGAAGTCCAAAGATAAGCATAGAAGAGAATGAAAAAATACAAAACGCTTTAAGGGAAGTGAACAAACGGGACTGTGTTATTATGGGAGATTTTAACCACGGGCATATACAATGGAAATCTCTACAGAGTGAGTTTAACATCAGTGATTTGCAAATTATTAGAAAGACTAATTAAAGATCACATGGTGGATTTTCTTGTTAAACATAACTTGATAAACCCATCTCAACATGGGTTTTTTAAAGCGAGGTCATGCTTAACAAATATGTTATGTTTTTTGGAAGACATCACTAAGTGGGTAGATGAGGGATCACCAGTAGATATCGTCTACTTAGATTTTCAAAAAGCTTTCGACAAAGTACCACATCAAAGATTACTGCTTAAACTAAAGGCCCATGGCATAGGAAATGGTATAATAAACTGGATAGAAAAATAGCTGATTGACAGAAGACATCGTGTAGTAGTTGACAGAAGACATCGTGTAGTAGTTGATGGGGAGGCTTCAAACTGGAAATCGGTATTGAGTGGGGTACCACAGGGATCAGTACTAGGACCTATATTATTCTTAATATATATCAACGATTTGGATGTTGAAATAACAAGCAAGATGTTGAAATTTGCGGATGATACAAAAGTGTTTAGAAGGATTAAAAGTGATGGAGATAGACAGCATTTACAAGATGATCTTGACAGGTTGATCAAATGGTCTGAAAAGTGGCAAATGCTGTTCAATTTTGGGAAATGTAAATGCCTCCACACAGGACATGGGAACGAAGAGGTAGAATATACAATGGGGGGTACTGTACTAAGTACTACTGAAAAAGAAAAGGACTTAGGGTTAACCATTAGTGCTGATATGAAGGTTTCAGAGCAGTGCGGAATTGCAGCTTCAAAGGGAAATAAAATCCTTGGATTAATTAGGCGAAACATAACGTATAAGGAAAAAGAGCTAATAATACCGCTGTACAAAACAAAAGTTAGGCCTTATTTAGAATATTGTATTCAAGCGTGGAGGCCATATCGCAGGAAGGATATGCTAGGAAGAGCGCAGAGGAGAGCAACTAAAATGATAAAAAAACTGAGGGATCTTAGTTAAGAAATACGTCTAAAAAATGCGGCTTAACAACACTAGAGACCAGGAGATTGAGAGTAGATAAGATAGACGTGTTTAAAATAATTAATGGTTATGAAAATATTGATAGAAATATTTTTTTCTCAGTTAAGATAGATAGAAGGACCAGAGGACATGAAGTTACATTAGCAAAGGAGCAGTGTAGATTAGATATAAGAAAGTTCTCATTTTCACAAAGGACTGTAAATGAATGGAAAAGATTATCTGCTGATTGTGTGGGTGCTAGTAGCGTGAATATGTTTTAAAATAAAATCGACACATACCTCAGAAGGGCGGATACACATAGATAAAAGGGTCGGACTCTCGATAAGCCAAAGGGCTTCCTTGTCCACCTGCCACCTAGAGTTAATTCTCTGGGTGGCAATCTTGGTTCATCTTGTTAAATGAATGGTAGATACCTTAACTTATGAAATAGGTAACTTTCAAAAGGAATTACAAAAAATTTGTGTTATGCAAATGTCACGGATTTGTAATGCCTTAGTGTGCTTTTTCTCATATATGAAATAAACGCTGAGGAGCTGAAAGATCAAAACTAACATATCGTACCATAATGCCATTGTTCTAAGCTGAACAAGAAAATGTGTTTTAAATTTATAGAATCATATTCTGTGATATTAATACTGAATAATTGTTACAGTAATACTATAATTAAAATATAGAGGAATTGTAGTGTACGTACATGTAAAAACTAGGGTTCTACAAACAAATAAACTTTGTGTCAGATCAGAGGGTTTTTGTTAAGTGTGCTGATAGCAGGGACCATGATCTCCAAAGCAGATGTAGCTATAAACCGAATTGGAAAAGATCACAAATTAGTGTTAGACTGTTTTAATTTGTGAAATAGCATCACTACACCGACATCGTTGCTGAGCGCTTTGCCAGGGGCAGCCGTCTGCAAAAAGCGCAGTGGTGGACTCTATCACTATCAGGAATAACAAATAACGCTAAGAATTGTGTTAATTCGAGGAACGACACAAACTCGAAACATAAACTCTGCTGTTTATTAATGAAAAATGACTGTCATTGACCACCATATCGATGTGCTGTTTGTGGAACTGATAGACGCTGTACAGCACACATTGTAATGCAAAGGCACTCGAAAGTGGTGTCTTGTGAGTCACAGGTGCTAATAAAAAGCTTCCCATCTCCGGTCTCGGTAGCCAGGTACATGGATCGCCAAAGCCACGTAAATTACCCGGGTCCCGGCTCTTAAGAAAGACCCTGGATCACAGTTATTACATTATTTTATAATGTTACAAGAAACTACTACCCCGCAGTGTGAGATATAGTCATACTAAACCATATTAGCTTTAATTTTATATATAAGATGAGTGTGTAAGATGTTTGGCTCATGCCAGTTTGTCGGTGAAATATGTGCCCTAACTACAAAGCAAGAGAAAATTCTGTCAACTTTGTGGCGTCCTCTGCTGACATTCCTGTAATATTGACTACAGCGGCCATTGGTTTTTACTAAATTTTAGCCACTCACGGAGACTTCTGAATGTTCAGATTCATAGGATGGGTGTCTTCTCTGCTCTCGTGGTACATGAGCCGCACCAATAATTATGTTTTTCTTAAAGGTATCGTTGTTTTTATGGGTAGTATCAAATGACAAAATTATATTACCTTGCTTAGACATCTGATCTGATCTTTATCTAGCCATGCAACATTTTGTTTCTTCATACTTCATCTGGTGTTCTTTCTTGAGCACTGCACTATGATTTCTTTTGAAACATTTAATGAATAGAATAGTAAACAGATGCACATATATCTATCAAAGCAAAAACAATGAACATTGCATATGTTTTCCAGACGAGCGGATCGTATGCCTACCTGGAATTCAAGACTGTGCAGCTGCCATTTTGTAGACGGTCGAAAAGAAAACGGTCCTACTATATTCAAAGTCGACAAGTACAAAGCAACAAAAATTAAAGACCAAAAAAGGTTTGTACACAGAACATTTGCTCGTAAAGCATTTTTGTGCAGTGCATTTGCTCTAAACATATCAAGGGCATTTGCTCAAAATATTTGCATGCAGGGCATTTACCAATAAAGTATTTGCATACAGGACATTTGCTCATAAAACACACCAAAGCACTAGCTCGTCAACTTTTTGCATACCGGACGTTTATTCAGAAAGAATATGTGTACATGCACAGGACATTAATTCAGAAAGTATTTTATACATGCATAGGACATTAACTCAGAAAGTATTTGTGTACATGCACAGGACATTAATTCAGAAAGTATTTGTATACATGTACATGACATTAACCAGAAAGTATTTGTATACATGCACAAGACATTAACTCGGAAAGAATGTGTGTACATGCACAGGACATTAATCAGAAAGTATTTGTGTACATGCACAGGACGTTAACCAGAAAGTATTTGTGTACATGCACAGGACATTAACTCAGAAAGAATGTGTGTACATGCACAGGACATTAATCAGAAAGTATTTGTGTACATGCACAGGACATTAACCAGAAAGTATTTGTGTACATGCACAGGACATTAACTCAGAAAGAATGTGTGTACATGCACAGGACATTAATCAGAAAGTATTTGTATACATGCACAGGACATTAATCAGAAAGTATTTGTGTACATGCACAGGACATTAATCAGAAAGTATTTGTATACATGCACAGGACATTAACCAGAAAGTATTTGTGTACATGCACAGGACATTAACCAGAAAGTATTTGTGTACATGCACAAGACATTAACTCAGAAAGAATGTGTGTACATGCACAGGACATTAATCAGAAAGTATTTGTGTACATGCACAGGACATTAATCAGAAAGTATTTGTATACATGCACAGGACATTAACTCAGAAAGAATGTGTGTACATGCACAGGACATTAATCAGAAAGTATTTGTATACATGCACAGGACATTAATCAGAAAGTATTTGTGTACATGCACAGGACGTTAACCAGAAAGTATTTGTGTACATGCACAAGACATTAACTCAGAAAGAATGTGTGTACATGCACAGGACATTAATCAGAAAGTATTTGTGTACATGCACAGGACATTAATCAGAAAGTATTTGTATACATGCACAGGACATTAACTCAGAAAGAATGTGTGTACATGCACAGGACATTAATCAGAAAGTATTTGTGTACATGCACAGGACATTAACCAGAAAGTATTTGTGTACATGCACAGGACATTAATCAGAAAGTATTTGTGTACATGCACAGGACATTAATCAGAAAGTATTTGTGTACATGCACAAGACATTAACTCAGAAAGAATGTGTGTACATGCACAGGACATTAATCAGAAAGTATTTGTGTACATGCACAGGACATTAATCAGAAAGTATTTGTATACATGCACAGGACATTAACTCAGAAAGAATGTGTGTACATGCACAGGACATTAATCAGAAAGTATTTGTGTACATGCACAGGACATTAACCAGAAAGTATTTGTGTACATGCACAGGACATTAATCAGAAAGTATTTGTGTACATGCACAGGATATTAATCAGAAAGTATTTGTGTACATGCACAAGACATTAACTCAGAAAGAATGTGTGTACATGCACAGGACATTAATCAGAAAGTATTTGTGTACATGCACAGGACATTAACCAGAAAGTATTTGTATACATGCACAAGACATTAACTCAGAAAGAATGTGTGTACATGCACAGGACATTAATCAGAAAGTATTTGTATACATGCACAAGACATTAACTCAGAAAGAATGTGTGTACATGCACAGGACATTAACCAGAAAGTATTTGTATACATGCACAAGACATTAACTCAGAAAGAATGTGTGTACATGCACAGGACATTAATCAGAAAGTATTTGTATACATGCACAAGACATTAACTCAGAAAGAATGTGTGTACATGCACAGGACATTAATCAGAAAGTATTTGTATACATGCACAAGACATTAACTCAGAAAGAATGTGTGTACATGCACAGGACATTAACCAGAAAGTATTTGTATACATGCACAAGACATTAACTCAGAAAGAATGTGTGTACATGCACAGGACATTAATCAGAAAGTATTTGTATACATGCACAAGACATTAACTCAGAAAGAATGTGTGTACATGCACAGGACATTAACCAGAAAGTATTTGTGTACATGCACAAGACATTAACTCAGAAAGTATTTGTGTACATGCACAAGACATTAACTCAGAAAGAATGTGTGTACATGCACAGGACATTAATCAGAAAGTATTTGTATACATGCACAAGACATTAACTCAGAAAGAATGTGTGTACATGCACAGGACATTAACCAGAAAGTATTTGTGTACATGCACAAGACATTAACTCAGAAAATATTTGTGTACATGCACAGGACATTAATCAGAAAGTATTTGTGTACATGCACAGAACATTAATCAGAAAGTATTTGTGTACATGCACAGGACATTAACCAGAAAGAATTTGTGTACATGCACAGGACATTAACCAGAAAGAATTTGTGTACATGCACAGGACATTAACTCAGAAAGTATTTGTATACATGCATA
Organism: Paraescarpia echinospica; assembly: GCA_020002185.1. Taxonomy (NCBI): domain Eukaryota; kingdom Metazoa; phylum Annelida; class Polychaeta; order Sabellida; family Siboglinidae; genus Paraescarpia; species Paraescarpia echinospica. The sequence continues at coordinate 78,091,146 of CM034531.1, forward strand.
GGGCATTAACTCAGAAAGAATTTGTGTACATGCACAGGACATTAACTCAGAAAGAATTTGTGTACATGCACAGGACATTAACCAGAAAGTATTTGTATACATGCACAGGACATTAACTCAGGAAGTATTTGTATACATGCACAGGACATTAACTCAGAAAGAATGTGTATACATGCTTAGGACATTAACAAGAAAGTATTTGTATACATGCACAGGACATTAACTCAGAAAGAATGTGTATACATGCTTAGGACATTAACAAGAAAGTATTTGTATACATGCACAGGACATTAACTCAGAAAATATTTGTATACATGCACAGGACATTAACCAGAAAGTATTTGTATACATGCATAGGACATTAACTCAGAAAGTATTTGTGTACATGCACAGGACATTAACTCAGAAAGTATTTGTATACGTGCCCAGGACGTTAACTCAGAAAGTATTTGCATGCAGAGCATTTGCACATGAAACAGTGACATACCAAATTTTTGAGCTGACCAAATTAGACTCACCAAAACTCATCAACAAAAAACCTCCAACTGCACCCCCTTGAAACGCACAAAAAATTCCAACAAAAAACCCCTTGCCAGAATATTGGGGCTAATCCTATCTCCAGACCCCCACCAAAATTTAGTGGGACTTAGCCCCCCCAAGCCGCCCGGTTCTGGTGCCTATGTGACACATGTTTATAATATCTAGAATAAAATGAAATTGTACAAGATAATATGATCCTTATATGGTTAGTACAGTGTATATGAAAATTAACACCGATTAGGTTAGGGGTGATCTCATGACTGCACACAGTGGTTTAATGTGTAGGAGGTAACAACTGTTTTGTTAATGTTGTACATTGAAGTAATTTTCCCATCAAACATTATATATTTTCACTAATCATAAGGGCGTTGACGTAGAGGACATGTGGACATTGCGCTGTGATGCCTGAAGTGCCACCTGGTGTGATGTGTCTAGTGTGACAAGGTTCTACATGGGTTATGGGGGGGTCTGACGGTTAATGACATTGGTGTCATGTTATATGTTTTGGCAATTGGTTTTAGATGCCATCCCTGGAGAGGCAAACGTCTTGCCGAAGTTAGCCAGGTGTCTGCTCATGGTGACATGACACATGATGTGTCAGAAAGCACCCCATTGGTGTCACTGGCATCACTACATTACTACCTTAATCACAACGTCAATTCGCGGCCACCAGTGTCGACACTGACACAACTGTCAGTGACACCACCATCAGTGATGCAGACGTCGATGACACTGGTGTCAATGACACTGCCGTCACCACAATGCCTTAGTCACATGGTCAATACTTCTATGATGGCAGGGGAAAAGGTAATTTTGGATTGATGTTACAGGAACATAGTGTGGTGTTTCTTGTAGTCGGCTAGAACTCCCTAGGAGGAGGAACTAGAGGAAATCTTGCAAGCCTAGAGTAACAACGTAACATCTTTAGAAAACACGCCCTGTGAACACATCTTGAGATTCAAGACCCGAGTGATATGGCGGGTGTAAGCACGAGTGGCAGCATGAAAGAGAGTGGAATGTATTATCACTATTATGTGGGACAGGAAGTTGAAGGAACAGCTAAAGTGAGTGTTGCAAGCCTGCGTCGTACCAGCCTGTGTACGTGGGTTGGAGGCACTGACAGAGAGAGAGACAGGAGGAGAAGCTACATATTGCAGAAAACAACTGGATTTGAAGAATTTGTATAGTGACACAAGAAAATAGAAATAAGACGGGGAGGTGAAAGGACAAATAAGAATGGAGAAATACAGGAAAAATTTATTAAAGTAGTTGGGACCAGACTGAGAATTTAATTTGTTGTGATTTTTGTCTTGCTCTGCAGTCCGAGTTTTATTGTAATGCTACAGCTCTTTATGACAAGAGTCTATGTCAGTTACTTCTGCCATATGCCATATCAAATAAGCTGATTGCATTTCTATATATAATGGATCTGTTTTAGCATTAGTAAAATAGCAGCAGAAATTAGTTGTGTTTTGTGCTGAAATAAAAAAAAATTATACCTGTATGTTATTAATATCACTAAGTATGTTTGGCTGTCGTTTGTTAAAAGAAGGTTCCTTGTTTTTAATTGATGTAATGTTCACTAGAAATAAATGTGTTAATGGTTTGCTGCCTGCCAAATTGTGCTTAATGTGCCCGAAATGTTGTTTGCTATTTTAAATTTTAGCCCATAATAAGTAAACAAAGAACATTCAGATTAGAAACAAATGCATTGGCCGTATAACAGCTTTGGTTTAGCCACACAGCTCTTGGATGTTAAGAATGTCAAGATATTCCCATGTTCAAGAAAACCAATTAAGCAAACTGCCTGTTAATTAATAATTACCACCCTGACTCATTCCAAAAAATGAAACTGACAACTGATCTTTAAAGATAGCGCCACTAGTAATTAAGGTGTTTTGTTTTCAGTTGCTGCCTGTTATGACTGCCGACACACAGGGCATGAGACAACAGGAGGGCACAATGTTGACCGTTCGATACCTCGCACGATCCAACTCTACCAAGATGGGTGAATCACAGGATGGTGGTGACTTGATAAGTGTGAAAACCGAAGGTGAAACATCAGACATGTCGAAAGAAGAGTCGTCACACAAGGTCACTCCGAGACGCTGGACAGTGGATGACCGTGGCGTGCTGGTGGCGGTCAGCACGGATGAATCTGAAGTGGTCATCAAAGTTGAGAAATCAGACTTGACCTGTGAAACTGAGACGGCAGATTGTCCTAGCGACACCGTTTGTGTCAAGGACACTTTGAAGAAGGCAGTTTGGACAATGACAGATGATGCCTCAGCGAACTCAGAGCCTGATATGACAGTTAGTGACAAGGTGACCATTAGCCACAATGAGGACATTACCGTGAGAAAATACAAGTGCACGATGTGCGGGAAAGCTTCACCACACTCGGGCACCGATCAGATACACGCTGGCATCACACCATACGTGTGCATCGCGTGCGATAAGTCCTACGTCAAAGTGAGCGGCGTGGTGATGCACAGACGAACTCAGTCCGGGGAGAAACCCTACCAGTGCAGCCACTGTGGGAAACTGTTGGCGACTACTGACACCCTGAGGGTTCACGAACGGCAACACTCACGGGAGAAGGGGTACAAGTGTGGCACATGCGGGAAGGCTTTCAGACAGTTGTGTGGGTTCAAGAGTCACACTCGGTCTCACTCTGGGGAGAAGCTTTACCAGTGTGGGAGGTGTGGGAAGTTGTTCCGCCGGCGGTGTTACCTCACGTCCCACGTGGAGAAGCAGAGCTGCAGCGGACCGTTCACGTGTTTCGCGTGCGGAAAAATGTTCCGATATTCCGGTTCGTTGTTCATGCACACGAGGGAACACAAGTGCAACATCACAGCAATGTAATCAGATCTGTTAGGATTTACATATTATTTATATATTTATTACAATTATCCAGACGTTCGGTGAAATATTGTGATGTTTGTGACAGTAAAATGGATTAAACGTTACTGGTCGTTTATAGAAGCTACTCGTCATCCAGTAAGTGAACTCTGTTAAGATGTCCTAACGTAGTGTGGTAGCTGGCTATTGGTACTGTTCAGAATTCTTTACACATCTCTTCAGCTTTAGTAGTACCTACTGGACACATTCATCCTCACAGCTATATATGCACATCTAATTCCAACACTGTCTACAGCTGAGTGAAATTATACAAGAGAGTGACTGGAATTTCCCGTATTTTGAAACAACAACAAGAGCCATGGCATTCTCAATTGAAAGTCTAGTGTTCAAACTCTTGCCATTCCCCATGCAGACACCACTAACAATGCAATTTTACTAAGCATTAGTAGTAAACTGTATCATGCCTCTTGCAACTAGGCAAGTTACACGTAACTGTGACGGAGAGATGGTGTCTTCTTGAGAATAAATATAGACTAAATATGTTGTAGGTTACTGCTCTTCAAATTGTGTATATTAAGTCCGAAACATTGTTCGCTATTTGAATTTTTAACCCACAAAAAGTAAACAAAACCTTCAGATGATAAATAACTTGATTGGCCATATAACGGATGCTGGTTGGTTTATCCACAAAAAGTAAACAAAACCTTCAGATAATAAATGACTTGATTGGCCATATAATGGACGCTGGTTGGTTTATCCACAAAAAGTAAACAAAACCTTCAGATGATAAATGACTTGATTGGTCATGTAACGGATGCTGGTTGGTTTATCCACAAAAACTAAACAAAACCTTCAGATGATAAATGACTTGATTGGCCATATAACGGATGCTGGTTGGTTTATCCACAAAAACTAAACAAAACCTTCAGATAATAAATGATTTGATTGGCCATATAACGGATGCTGGTTGGTTTATCCACAAAAAGTAAACAAAACCTTCAGATGATAAATGACTTGATTGGCAATATAACGGATGCTGGTTGGTTTATCCACAAAAACTAAACAAAACCTTCAGATAATAAATTATTTGATTGGCCATATAACGGATGCTGGTTGGTTTATCCACAAAAAGTAAACAAAACCTTCAAATGATAAATTACTTGATTGGCCATATAACGGATGCTCGTTGGTTTATCCACAAAAAGTAAACAAAACCTTCAAATGATAAATGACTTGACTGGCCATATAACGGATGCTGGTTGGTTTATCCACTAAAATCTTTTGTATTCAGCGCCATCACAATATTGCCACACTGAACAAAAGGAATTCAACGTGTGTTAATAATGATTATCTTGGCTGATTCCGGGCTGCGGAACACAACCAATCTTTTATGCCAGGGAGGAAAGTTAGACTTGGGGATCATCAGGTCCTCTCAAACCAGCAAACAAGTTTCATTGGGGAGGGAGACTAATAACTGCATGTAGAGCATTCACACACTTTTTTCTGACATCCTAAAAACCTACAGAAATATGTTTCTGTATTTTATGTCTGAGACCACCCAACTGCAATTTCCTGTAGTAGCAGGAAATGTGTTGTTTTATGTTATTAAATATATGTGAGACTTCTAAGGACTCAATAATGTTCATGTGTTGTAGTAATGTGTACAAATACTACAATGTGCCATTGGACTACTAAATATGACAAAAGTATGTTTTATAAAATATAATGATTTCAAAAGCTGGATTTTTATGTACAGCAGTTTCCCTCTGCTAAAAAAAACCAGAATATGTTACCTGTATGTTACATCTTAAGTTAATTATCACTAATATTCAATTAACTAAATCCACAGCAAAGCATGTAACAAGATTCTGTTATTATATATATGTATCTATATAGTAAACATCGCCTAAGTCGGATTCAATCGGACCGAGTGATTTAATCCGAGTTACGCGAAAATCCGACTTAACCGAAGAAGACATTTCCCAGCGCCAAAGGCTACTCTCTAAAAGTCCCTAGGTTGTGAATAACGCTTGGAAGTGACTGGATACTGAGGTAATTATACATATGTTGATGTCCACAAGCAACATACATTACGCAGTATTAGAACAGTTTTGTTCTTCATTTTGGCACGAATCTCTAAGGTTATAGCTTAGTACTTATTATTGATTGTAAATGTCAGTCATCTTCTATCTCATAATAATGACCTCTACTTGCCAGTCAACTCTTCGATTTCACGAGCGTCAAACCAGAGTGTCTTAATTAGCGTCCATTAAGCAGCATGTGAGCCACTGAGTTTTGTTATCTTATCTTCTGACACCGAGACTTCTTCGCCCTCATCATCGCGCAGTAAACCAACCGTCTGCGTCGGGGTGTTGTACGGTTTCAATGATCTGCTCGTTATTTTGAGTAGCTAACGTTTCTGCTGTCTCGTCCACACCAACACAGTCGTCAATCGTGCAAACAACATCTCCATACATCTCGTGGAGCTTATTCCGTACGTTTTTGAACGAAGGAGCTGCTTCGTCTTCACCATCGTCTTGACGCTCAACACATTAAACGAATCCCGTTTTTGTAGGAGTTTAGAAGTGTTTCCGGTTTCAGTTTGTTCCTCGCTGGTTTCAGGGCAATGACGACGTTCAACATAGTTCAACTTCTTGAGAAAATGGTAGTATCCTGGTGGTTAGGATGTACCGGTAATGAAACGTCCTGTTCTTGGTTATACCAGCATCCATTGGCTTGGTGATGCTAGTTGTATTAGACGAGTGAAGAAGTGACGCCTATAGATAAAGACAGCACAAATGAATCAGCAAATAACAGTCTGGAAAACTCTTCTGAAGCTGGATATAAATGTGTTTGTTTAAACGCAAGGAGTATAGTAAACAAAAGAAATGAACTAAACATTATGGTAGAAGATATTGACCCTCATATAATAGGTATAACCGAATCCTGGAGCACCACCGATATATCAGATGCTGAATTGGGACTGACAGGATATGTAATGTTTAGAAAAGATAGAATAGGAAGAAAGGGAGGTGGAGTTATTTTATATATTAAAGAATCTATTCAGGCTTATGAAATAAAATTAGAAAGAGAAGCAGATTGCGAAGAAGCTGTTTGGTGTAACATAGTTACAGGAAACTCAACGTTAACAGTTGGGTTAGTTTATCGAAGTCCAAACAAGCATAGAAGAGAATGAAAAAATACAAAACGCTATAAGGGAAGTGAGCAAACGGGAGTGTGTTATTATGGGGGATTTTAACCATGGGCATATAAAATGGAAATCTCTACAGAGTATGGGTAGTGAGGACCACAAGTTTTTAGTTTTAGTACAAGATAGTTTCCTTTCTCAACATGTGCCAGAACCAACCAGGGGAGAGAATGTGTTAGACATAGTTTTGTCCTCACAGAATGAATTAGTTGACAATGTCAAGATATGTGAGCCACTGGGGAGTAGTGATCACAACCAGATACACTTTACCATCAAAGTAAAATCAGAAAGGAATAGTAAAAAGCAGTATAGGAAAAATTTCCACAAAGGACATGAGGAAATATTTAGCAAAGATAGACTGGAATAACACACTGAAAAATAAGACGGCAACAGAATGCTGGAATATATTAAAGAGTGAAATTAAGTGCATAGTCGATAAATTTGTACCCTTCAAAAAACAAGGAAAACGGTCCAAAAAGAAACACTTATCGAAAGAAGCCATTAGAAAAATTAAGTATAAACAAAAGATGTGGAAGTCATATAGATGTACTGGAAATGATGAAGACTACAACAGTTATAAAGAAGCACTTAACCAAGCTACAGCTGAAAGTAGAAATTCAAAGAGAAGCTATGAACAACAATTAGCTAGTAATATAAAACATGACAGCAAGAGTTTTTATGCGTATGTTCGAAGCAAACAGAAAGTTCAAGATAAGGTCGGTCCTCTAGAAGATAGTGCTGGAAATATAATATCAGAGGGATTCTTAATGGCAGAAGACCTGAATGAGTACTTTAGTTCAGTGTTTACCAGAGAAGATATTAGTTCACTGCCAGTACCAGAGGCTAAGTTCAAGGGGGCAGATTCAGACTATTTAGTGCCAATGGCTATTAGTTACTATTCCATGATTGTTGTTCAATGGTAATATTGTCGTGACCCCTAGTTTCCGGGTCACGGCCTCGTATGTTTGGATACTTCCTGTTGTGAGTTGCAGTTTTGTGTTCTCTTATTAAAACACTGTTCTAGTTACGCATACGTACTAGTGTTTGTTTGTGTGACTCGAAGTGTGCATTTGATCACCTAATGGCGTGGTGGCAGCGCTCACAACGAACCCGCTCACCAAAACGGGCGCAATAAAAGCAGATACACATTGACAGTCCGCCGACCTCACGGCGCAAACAGCTAGCCGAAACGGCTCTGTATCACTAGCAGGTGTGGTAACAACATGGCTAACAACATGCAACGCGCACCGAGACAGTGGTGCCTCACAAAAACGGAAACGGTCAACACATTTGAGAACTGGCGCCAGAACCTCGTCTACACCCTCTCACTCGACCCAAACTTCGCCCAGTTTATCGCCACTGACGCTAAATGGGAGAAGCGATGTGCAGCACATCCAAACCGCGGCTTCACCGACGAGAATGATCATACAGCCATTCAGCAAGCCTACATGCTCGATCTAATGTTAGGCCAAATAGCGAACTATTGCCCAGTCATATCGCGCAACACGATCGCCAAAAACTCAACCAGTTTATCCGGTATCTGGCAAACTATCCGACTGCACTATGGGTTCCAGTCTACAGGGGCCCATTTCCTGGACTTTGCTGATATCCACCTACAAGCTGACGAACGCCCCGAAGACTTGTATCAGCGCCTAGTGGCCTTCGTTGAAGACAACATACTACAAGAGGGAAGTGTCATTCTGCACCACGGTGACGTCATACACGTTGACGAAGAAATGTCTCCTTCCCTAGAGAACATGGTAGTACTGACCTGGTTACGACTTATCAACCCCGCACTGCCTAAGCTCATAAAGCAACGATATGGCACAGAGCTGAGGTCAAGAACACTAGCATCGATCAAGCCAGAAATATCACAGGCACTCGAATCACTACTAGACGAGATTGCGTCTGCTGACACCGGAAAGGTTATGCGCACCGAGACTAGGCCTAACCTACGCGGACAAAGACCAGCGTTCTCAAGACGACAACCGGCACCATCTAACAACCCTAGGCGTCCCACGAGCGTGAAGACTTGCCCTCTTTGCAAACAAGTAGGCCGCAGTGATGTACACCACTTCCTCAGCGAGTGCTCGTACCTTCCGGAACAAGATCGCCGCTACATGGCTAAGGTACGACAAGTCAGTAATATCATCGACGGAGTCGATGAAGGCGACGACGATACCTACGAAGTTTATGACGAACGCCCCGTAAACACCACTACCGTGCAACGTATCGATGTACGACAATTGCCTTACCTCGACGCGTTCCACGACCATCACGCCGTTCGAGTGACGATCGATAGCGGTGCAACGGGCAATATGATCCGTCATGACACGGCAGTGAGATTGGGGTGTACTATCAAGAACTCTTCCCAATCGGCTCACCAAGCTGACGGATCATCGCCTCTAACCATAGTTGGCGAAATTACCATATCACTCGCCCGCAAAAATAAATCATTCCAGTTCTGTGGACTAGTGGTACAGAATCGGGATGTCGAGATGCTGGCCGGGACACCAATTATGGAAGTCAACGACATTACCATCCGTCCCGCCAAACGAACCATCACCCTCGCAGATGGCACCACGTACACATATGGTACAACACAGAGGGCCCTCAACAGGCATGCAGTCCGCCGTGCCCACATACTGCGAGCACCACCAACCAACATCACTGTGTGGCCAGGCGACTTCGTGGAAGTCGACCTGCCTTCAGACGCGTATATCGCAGACGCCACATTCGCTCTGGAACCACGTCACGATACCACCGGCAACAAAGGAGTACACGAGGACGATGTGTGGCCACAACCTTCACTAATCACCAGCGTAGAAGGTGTATTGCGCATACCAAATCTCACGAAATCCACTCGCACACTGAAAAGAAACTAACACTTTTGCCAAATCAGAGAAGTGTTCGTACCCGACAAGGCAACATCCATCCCAGACAGTCAATGCACAAGCGTAGCCGTAAGCATACGCACACGCAGCTCGAATGCTACTGCCATCAAACACTCAACAGCGGTCACCATCGATCCTGATCACGCGCTCTCCCCCGACGAACGAGCGACATTCCGATCGATCGTGGAAGAGTATGACGACGTATTCGACCCAAGTTACAGTGGATACAATGGTCACGTGGGACCATTCAAAGCTGTTGTCAACATGGGCCCAGTACAACCGCCCCAACGTAAAGGACGCCTACCCCAATACGCACGAAACCAGCTCGTAGAACTCCAAAACAAGTTCGATGAACTCGAGACGATGGGCGTGTTCGTCCGGCCTGAGGATGTACCGGTCAACGTCGAGTACCTCAACCCGTCATTCCTGATAAAGAAGCAAAGCGGAGGACACCGACTCGTCACTGTCTTCACTGACGTAGGCCGCTATAGCAAGCCGCAGCCTTCATTGATGCCTGATGTCGACAACACCCTACGAAAAATCGCACAATGGAGGTACATAGCGACTACCGATATGTCCAATGCGTTCTACCAAATCCCTCTATCGCGTGAATCAATGAAGTACTGCGGAGTAGTCACTCCGTTCCGCGGTATACGCGTATACGCTCGCTCAGCGATGGGCATGCCCGGGTCCGAAACCGCACTCGAAGAGCTGTTGTGCCGCGTACCAACCAACAATGGTTGATTGACAGAAGACAACGTGTAGTAGTTGATGGGGAGGCTTCAAACTGGAAATCAGTATTGAGTGGGGTACCACAGGGATCAGTATTAGGTTCTATATTATTCTTAATATATATCAACGATTTGGATGATGAAATAACAAGCAAGGTGTTGAAATTTGCGGATGATACAAAAGTGTTTAGAAGAATTAAAAGTGATGGAGATAGACAGCATTTACAAGATGATCTTGACAGGTTGATCAAATGGTCTGAAAAGTGGCAAATGCTGTTCAATTTTGGGAAATGTAAATGCCTCCACACAGGACATGGGAACGAAGAAGTAGAATATACAATGGGGGGTACTGTACTAAGTACTACTGTAAAAGAAAAGGACTTAGGGTTAACCATTAGTGCTGATATGAAGGTTTCAGAGCAGTGCGGAATTGCAGCTTCAAAGGGAAATCAAATCCTTGGATTAATTAGGCGAAACATAACGTATAAGGAAAAAGAGCTAATAATACCGCTGTACAAAACAATAGTTAGGCCTCATTTAGAATATTGTATTCAAGCGTGGAGGCCATATCGCAGGAAGGACATAGATATGCTAGAAAGAGTGCAGAGGAGAGCAACTAAAATGATACCAAAACTGAGGTATCTTAGTTACGAAATACGCCTAAAAAAATGCGGTTTAACCACACTAGAGACCAGGAGATTAAGAGGAGATCAGATAGAAGGGTTTAAAATATTGAAGGGTTATGAAAATATTGATAGAAATATTTTTTTCTCAGTTAAGAAAGATAGAAGGACTAGAGGACATGAACTTACATTGGCAAAGGAGCAGAGTAGATTGGATATAAGAAAGTTTTCATTTTCACAAAGGACTGTAAATGAATGGAACAGATTACCTGCTGATTGTGTGGGTGCTAGTAGCGTGAATATGTTTAAAAATAAAATCGACACATACCTCAGACGGGCGGGATACACATAGATAAAAGGGTCGGACTCTCGATAAGCCAAAGGGCTTCCTTGTCCACCTGCCACCTAGAGTTAATTCTCTGGGTGGCAATCTTGTTAAATCTGTACTGGGAGATCTACTCGAAGAAGGTGTCGTCGCCAAACTGGCGACGACACCTTCGATATATATTGTGGAGGAAACACCATCGCCGAACTCCAACAGAACGTAAGACGATTGCTCCAAAGCTTCGCCAACAGCGGGTTGCGCCTGTCCGCTGCCAAAACAACGATGTGCCCTACTACGACCACGATACTTGGCTGGGTGTGGAATCTCGGCTCCATCCATGCAAGCCAACATCGCATCGCCACCCTAGCCAGCTGCGACGCTCCACTCACAGTCAAAGCGATGCGAGCATTCGTCGGAGCCTACAAAATGCTAGCACGCGTCATACCAGGATGCTCCGCCTTGCTTGCCCCGTTCGACGAAGTAACGGGTGGCAAACAGTCAAGTGATCGCGTCACATGGACCGATGCATTAAGAGAAGCCTTCAAACACGCACAAACCAGTCTTCAGACTAACAAGGCTATCACATTACCTCGGCCAAGTGACGAACTATGGCTAGTGACGGACGGCGCTGTCAAACAGTGCGGTCTAGGAGCCACCTTGTACGTGATGCGCAATGGCAAATTGATACTGGCCGGATTCTTCAGCGCAAAACTCCGCGGACGACAGATCTCCTGGTTGCCATGCGAAGTAGAAGCACTATCCATCGCAGCCGCTATCAGACATTTCAGCCCGTATATCGTACAGTCAGCGCACAACACAGCGATACTCACAGACAGCAAGCCTTGCGTACAAGCCCACGAGAAGCTTTGTCGCGGTGAATTCTCCGTCAGCCCGCGCGTATCGACATTCCTATCAGTCGTCAGTCGGTACCAGGCAACTATTCGCCATCTCGCCGGTTCAGCTAATGTTCCATCAGACTTCGCGAGTCGCAACGCACCCACATGCCGGGAACAACAGTGCCAAGTGTGCTCCTATATACGACAGACTGAAGAGTCAGTCGTGATGCAACGCGTTACACAGACGACATAACATCTGGGAAAGCTCGACTTCCGTTCACCAATCGTTCAGCATGGCTCGGCATTCAAGCAGACTGCCAAGACTTGCGAAGGACTCATTCACACCTTACACAAGGAACACGACCATCCAAAAAGGTGACAAACGCGAAAGACGTCAAAAGATACCTTAACGTCGCATCAATCGCTCGTGACGGTCTACTGGTCGTACAACGTAACGACCCACTGAGTCCTACACGAGAGTGCATCATCGTACCGCGAAAAGTCCTAGACGGACTAGTAACGGCCCTGCACATCCAACTGGATCACCCGTCTTCGTACCAGCTAAAGCAAGTCATGCATCGCTATGTATTCGCTCTCGACCTCGACAAGTCTGTCGAGTCCACCTCGCGCAGCTGTCATCACTGTACGTCGTTACGGAACACCCCAAACCTAACTATCGCGCAATCTACCAACGATCCCCCAGAAGTAGTGGGTATCTCATATGCAGCCGACATCATCAAACGAGAAAGACAACTGATCTTGGTGCTACGCGAGTGTGTAACATCATACACGGTAACATGCTTCGTCAACGACGAACGACGCGACACGTTACGGGACTCCATCATTCAACTCTGCATCGGCCTCCGACCGCTTGATGGACCTCCTGCCGTAATACGCACAGACCCAGCTCCTGGATTCGCAGCTCTCGTCAACGACGCACTGTTGAACAAGTATCGACTCACCATCGAACTAGGACGGGTCAAAAACATCAACAAAAACCCTGTGGCCGAAAAGCCATTCGGGAACTCGAGGGTGAAATTTTACACCAACAACCAACAGGCGGCGCCATCACGCAGGTGCTACTGTCTGTCGCTACTGCCAACCTCAACGCCCGAGTACGAAACAGAGGAATGTCAGCTCGTGAGCTGTGGACCCAGCGTGACCAATTCACCAACGAACAATTACCGCTGAACGACTATAGCATCATTCAACAACAGCATGCCTCGCGCAACGCTAACCACGAACACAGTCAAATATCGAAGTCTCCTCGCGGTTCAGTACCCAGACCCCAACATATCGACATTGGCGACATCGTGTACTTGTATTCAGACAAGAGTAAACTACGCTCCAGGTGTCGGTATCTCGTAGTGAGCACAGAAGGAGAATGGATCAACATCAGCAAATTCGCCGGTAACCAGTTGCGTGCCACGTCATACAGAGTGAAGCGAACAGAGTGCTACAAGGTGGCAGCGAAGCTACCCACGATCTTCCAGTGTCGTACCAGTATGACGAACTAACACCCGCAGATGACCCAGCTCCTCCAGAGAAACCTCCAGACGTACCAGTTCAACTCTCGTACCCTCCAGTCACAGCAGCTCAGCCCGTAGAACCATCAACAGCCGAGTCTCATCGACAAGAAACGGCGACAGTCAACAACGAATCGACAATGTCATACGAGCCAGATCAACATAGCTGTCCGCCCGAGGAACCTCCGAGACGCTCTACAAGAACTCGGAAGCCTCCTGAGTATCTGAAAGACTTCATCTCATGAACCTTTATCTCTATAATCATTATTGTATGTCTATATGATAGCTATCTCATAGTAGCATACATAATTATGAGAAGAAAGAAGTCACGCCAATGGCTATTAGTTACTATTCCATGATTGTTGTTCAATGGTAATATTGTCGTGACCCCTAGTTTCCGGGTCACGGCCTCGTATGTTTGGATACTTCCTGTTGTGAGTTGCAGTTTTGTGTTCTCTTATTAAAACACTGTTCTAGTTACGCATACGTACTAGTGTTTGTTTGTGTGACTCGAAGTGTGCATTTGATCACCCTAATGGCGTAGGACAATTAATTGTAACCCCGGAAATGGTAGCTAAGAAAATAAGGGCTATGAAGGATAATAAATCACCTGGAGGGATGGTATTCCACCCAAACTACTATTGGAAATTGTAGAACAAATTAGCATACCGCTTGCAACAGTTTTCAACTTGTCATTAGAAGAGGGAGTGGTTCCTTTAGAATGGAAAGAAGCAAACATTATACCGTTATTAAAAAAAGGTTCGAGAAACAAGTCAGAGAACTATAGACCAGTGAGTTTAACATCAGTGATTTGTAAATTATTAGAAAGACTAATTAAAGATCACATGGTGGATTTTCTTGTTAAACAAAACTTGATAAACCCATCTCAACATGGTTTTTTAAAGCGAGGTCATGCTTAACAAATATGTTATGTTTTTTGGAAGACATCACTAAGTGGGTAGATGAGGGAACACCAGTAGATATCGTCTACTTAGATTTTCAAAAAGCTTTCGACAAAGTACCAGATCAAAGATTACTCCTTAAAGTAAAGGCCCATGGCATAGAAATGGTATAATGAACTGGATAGAAAAATTGCTGATTGACAGAAGACAACGTGTAATAGTTGATTGGGGGGGGTCTTCAAACTGGAAATCGGTATTGAGTGGGGTACCACAGGGATCAGTATTAGGACCTATATTATTCTTAATATATATCAACGATTTGGATGATGAAATAACAAGCAAGGTGTTGAAATTTTTGGATGATACAAAAGTGTTTAGAAGGATTAAAAGTGATGGAGATAGGCAGCATTTACAAGATGATCTTGACAGGTTGATCAAATGGTCTGAAAAGTGGCAAATGCTGTTCAATTTTGGGAAATGTAAATGCCTCCACACAGGACATGGGAACGAAGAGGTAGAATATACAATGGGGGGGGGTACTGTACTAAGTACTACTGTAAAAGAAAAGGACTTAGGGTTAACCATCAGTGCTGATATGAAGGTTTCAGAGCAGTGCGGAATTGCAGCTTCAAAGGGAAATAAAATCCTTGGATTAATTAGGCGAAACATAACGTATAAGGAAAAGAGCTAATAATACCGCTGTACAAAACAATAGTTAGGCCTCATTTAGAATATTGTATTCAAGCATGGAGGCCATATCGCAGGAAGGACATAGATATGCTAGAAAGAGTACAGAGGAGAGCAACTAAAATGTTACCAAAACTGAGGGATCTTAGTTACAAAATACGCCTAAAAAAATGCGGTTTAACAACACTAGAGACCAGGAGGTTGAGAGGAGATCAGATAGAAGTGTTTAAAATATTGAAGGGTTATAAAAATATTGATAGAAATATTTTTTTCTCAGTTAAGAAAGATAGAAGGACTAGAGGGCATGAACTTACATTAGCAAAGGAGCAGTGTAGATTAGATATAAGAGAGTTCTCATTCTCACAAAGGACTGTAAATGAATGGAACAGATTATCTGCTGATTGTGTGGGTGCTAGTAGCGTGAATATGTTTAAAAATAAAATCGACACACACCTCAGACGGGCTGGATACACATAGATAAAAGGGTCGGACTCTCGATAAGCCAAAGGGCTTCCTTGTCCACCTGCCACCTAGAGTTAATTCTCTGGGTGGCAATCTTGTTAAAATCTACGTACGTTGCTGTGGCTTTCTGGATTATTTTTTTTAATAGCCGTTTCACTTTTTATTTCATATGGTACATATACTCCAAGTAACCAAGTGATTTGGTTGAATACTCCAATCCGACATAGGCGAGGAAAACACCTTATCTCGGATCAAATGGACCGACTCAGTTATTCCGAGTTAGGCGAAGATCCGACTTAGATGAACATTTTTTATGGGAAATACATTACAATCCAACCGTTCCTCGGAATTCTGTCCGAGTTGAACGAAGATCCGACTTAGGCGAGGTTTACTGTATATATATTATATATAGATTCTATGTGATTGGGAAGGGAATGCGTCTCGGACGCAGGAGGCTTATTTTGCCTTTTTTATGTTTGGTTGTAAACGAGGAAACGGATACTGGGTGTACTCCGGATACCATGTTTCGCCCTGGCTATTTCTCGAGCTGCTCGAGAAATAACGCTGAATCTGATCGTTATTTCTCGAGCAGCTCGAGAAATAACGCGAATTCGGTCCGTTATTTGTCGAGCAGCTCGAGAAATAACGCGAGGCCTGGCTGTTATTTGTCGAGCAGCTCGACAAATAACGTCGATTTTGATCGTTATTTATCGAGCAGATTGGACGTGCATGCATGTGCACTTAGATATATTTTCAAGGCATCTACGTGGACATATTAATTGTTTGAAGTAAATCCGATGCAGTCTAATCGTTTCGTGCCTGTATTTGTCCGTTCTGATGGGAAATGAAGACTTCTTATTCGTCGAGCTGCTCGAGAAATAACTCCGACTTCGTTCATTATTTATCGAGCAGATCTGGACGTGCATGCATGAGCACTTAGAAATATTTACGTGGATATACTAATTGTCTGAAGTAAATCCGACGCTGTTGAATCATTTCGTGGGTGTATTTGTCCGATCTGGTAGGAAATGATGACTTTTCTTATTCGTCGAGCTGCTCGAGAATTAACGCCGACTTCGTACGTTATTTATCGAGCAGATCTG
>CM034531.1:78108844-78158844 GCA_020002185.1 Paraescarpia echinospica
AACGCTGTGGATATGGCGCTATATAAAATAAAGATTATTATTATTATTCTTGAACAGCGTTCATAAGAAACATATCATCAGAACACAATATACATATGAAGAGTTCTCACCAGAAATTCTGTTGACTATTTTTATCAAAGGACACAAGTTAAATAGGTTACGATCCAAAGTAGGTCTACATGGTGGGGGTGAGGCATGTTTCACACCCAACACTTTTTTGTTATAAATCAAAGAAATCATAGTATAAAAATTACTGTTCTGGTTCAAGTTGCAGCCATGTCATTTCACAAAATAACTGAAACAGCCAGTTCATATTTATGTTTAAAAAGTCAGTCATTAGTTAGTATGCAAAATGATAGTAATATATATATATATATATACGGGTGTCTAGTGAAACTGCCAAATCTCGACTAGCAGGAGGAGAGATTCCACAGCAATCTATTCCTCCTGAGAAACAGGATACTTCTCCATGGAATACCCACAGTGGAGTAGCAAGTGTTGAAGGCAGTGTTGAATGATTAATAGAGTCCCAGAGATATGGTACAATAGGTGCTTCAATTACAGTGCAGAAGAGGCCGGAATGATTTGTCAAAGTCCCCACAGAAATCAATAGCATGACCTGACTTCAAGCTTTGGAGTTTAATAAAGATAATAATTCATTTACTTCCCAACTGTGATATGTGTTTAATCACTTTTAAGTGCTATTTTTATGGCCTTATTTTAAATATATTTATATTTTTGATTTGATACTGAAATAGAGATGCACTGCATACCCATGCCAAGTTTGAACCAGAAAAATACTGAAGTTTGCATTGAATGGAAAAATGGAAAATAAAAAATGACGTGATAATTTTTCTTTTTGAGACTTTTTGACAGTCTCTCATAAAACAAACCCTTAGCCCATGTGCTACACACCCTAACTGGCATCATCCATGACCCCTGAAAGTGTTCTGATCAGTGCCAGATGTGTTCCCTGTGTGGGGATGTTGGAGCAGTAGTCTGGTGACCCTGGTGAGTATCTCTATGTTCTAATGTATCTCAGGTGTGAATCACATAACTGACTCACTCAGGTGCCCGGAACTAGGTGCACCTTGATGAGTGTGCTGACTGACATAAACAAGGGACACCCTGCCCTTGCAACCCCTAGTACAGCTGCTTCACCCTCTTGCCTTCACACATGAATATGACAGTTAAATACAATGGCCATGCATAGAAAATGGTAATGATTTAGTGTCTGGTGAATGAAATGACAGTGTTCTTGTACCATGTCAGTAGTGCCACATTGGCAGCAGTTACTGGAGTGAGGCTGACAGCTGGTAAACTACACTAGAGCTATGTTGAGAGCCACCACATCTATTATTCAAACAATAATTTCTTATATAGAGCAAAGTTCAGTCCGTCCAGCTATGTAAGGCACTTTACATGTCACCCTCGGCAGACTTGTTTCTTCAAACATCATCTTCACTTCTTTGGGAAGCATTCAGCCTTAACACAATTATTGCACAAACTACTAATTTGTAAATATCACTAAGTACTGTAAATAGTTTGTACAGATGAGTGAACTGAAACAACACAGAATAACGCAGCAGCAATCTCTAGGATTTGGATCCCAGTTCTCTAAAATAAGTTACATGTAGTAAACTTTTAACCAGTATGCTACCAAGCCCAACAGTGACTTTGAATGATCAGGAAACAAACTGATTCATACCCTTGTGCCACTCAAATGTGACTCAATTGAATGCATGTACACAATTACCAACCAATGCATACACTTATACCAACCAATGCATACACTTGTGTCATTCAATGCATACACTTGTGTCATTCAATGCACACATGTGTGCCAACCAATACATACACTTGCACCAACCAATGCATACACTTGTGTCACTCAGTGCATACACTTGTGCCACTCAGTGCATACACTTGTGCCACTCAGTGCACACAACCCCACACTGAACTAAGAAAGGTAATAAATACCTGCACAAGTATACTACTTTTTAATGCTAATATCATAGTGCCAAATACATCTATTCTGTGCAAGTTTTGCAGCATGTCACAGTGTGCACCTGATATGTATGGCAGGGTGAAGAGCTTCACAGTTATAAACACCATTAACACAGTATATATTAGAAACATTGCAGCCAAACAAATGAAACAGCATCATGGTGTTGTGATGACACCTTGTACCAAGTATATGACTTTTGATGCAAGTTGACTGATCTGGTCAGTCATCTCAGGAATTTCTCAAATTTCACACATCCAGGTATATGTCGTCTCAATCAGTCGTTGTGTGATTGCATAGAACACTGTCAT
Organism: Paraescarpia echinospica; assembly: GCA_020002185.1. Lineage (NCBI taxonomy): Eukaryota > Metazoa > Annelida > Polychaeta > Sabellida > Siboglinidae > Paraescarpia > Paraescarpia echinospica. The sequence goes on from CM034531.1 coordinate 78,111,161, forward strand.
ATTATCGACCGATGTCTCCGCTGGTTCGTATGTTTACATCTACGTATTGTTTTTTTATAGAAATGTTAAACGGTCTTTTCTCGCCATGTAACGCCAGGGTAACTTAGCAAGATTGCTAGTAACCTGTTTTTGTGAACAACAAAGTAGTTCTCTCTCCTCTAGCTGACTTGAACTTCCACCTTCAAACAAAAGTGCTCATTTCACATGCAGACACAACCTGTCGATGGTCAAAGCAATGTAGTCAATACTATCACATGCACATGAATGTCTCTGCCTGCTTTCTACAAAGCAGCCTTTACTTGTTGCAGGCAAACAAGTGAATGCTCTCAAGGGGGCAGCAGTTTTCTCAGAGAACCTGCTGCGATCTGTTGACAGTGGGACAGGTTGTATCTATTTAAACTAGATTCGCAGGGGGGACTCACAGAAAAGCCTGAAAATGGAGGCATAGATAAAGACAGCACAAATAAATCAGCAAATAAATGTGGGAAAACTGTTCTGAAGCTGGATATAAATGTGTTTGTTTAAATGCAAGGAGTATAGTAAACAAAAGAAATGAACTAAACATTATGGTAGAAGATATTGACCCTCATATAATAGGTAATAACCGAATCCTGGACCACCACCGACATATCAGATGCTGAATTGGGACTGACAGGATATGTAATGTTTAGAAAAGATAGAATAGGAAGAAAGGGAGGTGGAGTTATTTTATATATTAAAAAATCTATCCAGGCTTATGAAATAAAATTAGAAAGAGAAGCAGATTGCGAAGAAGCTGTTTGGTGTAACATAGTTACAGGAAACTCAACGTTAACAGTTGGGTTAGCTTATCGAAGTCCAAACATAAGCATAGAAGAGAATGAAAAAATACAAAACGCTATAAAGGAAGTAAGCAAACGGAACTGTATTATTATGGGGGACTTTAACCATGGGCATATACAATGGAAATCTCTACAGAGTATGGGGAGTGAGGACCACAAGTTTTAAGGTTTTAGTTCAAGATATTCCTTCTCAACATGTGCTAGAACCAACCGTGGGTGAGAATGTGTTAGACATAGTTTTTGTCCTCCTCACAGAATGAATTAGTTGATTAATGTCAAGATATGTGAGCCACTGGGGAGCAGCGATCACAACCAGATACATTTTATCATCAAAGCAAAATCAGAAAGCGAATAGTAAAGCAGTATAGGAGAAATTTCCACAAAGGAAGGTATAAGGACATGAGGAAATATTTAGCAAAAGATAGACTGAATAACACACTCGAAAAATAAGACGGCAACAGAATGCTGAATGTATTAAAGAGTGAAATTAAGTGCATAGTCGATAAATTTGTACCCTTCAAAAAACAAGGAAAACGGTCCAAAAAGAAACACTTATCGAAAGAAGCCATTAGAAAATTAAGTACAAACAAATTATGTGGAAGTCATATAGATGTACTGGAAATGATGAAGACTACAACAGTTATAAAGAAGCACTTAACCAAGCTACAGCTGAAATTAGAAAGTCAAAGAGAAGCTATGAACAACAATTAGCTAGTAACATAAAACATGACAGCAAGAGTTTTTATGCGTATGTTCGAAGCAAACAGAAAGTTCGAGATAAGGTCGGTCCTCTAGAAGATAGTGCTGAAAATATAATATCAGAGGGATTCTTAATGGCAGAAGACCTGAATGAGTACTTTAGTTCAGTGTTTACCAGGGAAGATATTAGTTCACTGCCAGTACCAGAGGCTAAGTTCAAGGGGGCAGATTCAGACTATTTAGGACAATTAATTGTAACCCCGAAATGGTAGCTAAGAAAATTAGGGCTATGAAGGAAAAAAATCACCTGGAGTGGATGGTATTCCACCCAAACTACTAGTGGAAATTGTAGAACAAATTAGCATACCGCTTGCAACAGTTTTCAACTTGTCATTAGAAGAGGGAGTGGTTCCTTTAGATTGGAAAGAAGCAAACATTATACCGTTATTCAAAAAGGTTCGAGAAACAAGTCAGAGAACTATAGACCAGTGAGTTTAACATCAGTGATTTGTAAATTGTTAGAAAGACTAATTAAAGATCACATGGTGGATTTTCTTGTTAAACAAAACTTGATAAACCCATCTCAACATGGTTTTATTAAAGCGTGGTCATGCTTAACAAATATGTTATGTTTTTTGGAAGACATCACTAAGTGGGTAGATGGGGGATCACCAGTAGATATCGTCTACTTAGATTTTCAAAAAGCTTTCGACAAAGTACCACATCAAAGATTACTGCTTAAACTAAAGGCCCAAGTGGTATAGGAAATGGTATAATAAACTGATAGAACAATGGTTGATTGACAGAAGACAACGTGTAGTTGATGGGAATTTCAAACTGAAATCAAAATGAGCGGGTACCACAGGATCAGTATTAGGTCCTATATTATTCTTAATATATCAACGATTTGGATGATGAAATAACAAGCAAGGTGTTGAAATTTGCGGATGATACAAAAGTGTTTAGAAGGATTAAAAGTGATGGAGATAGACAGCATTTACAAGATGATCTTGACAGGTTGATCAAATGGTCTGAAAAGCGGCAAATGCTGTTCAATTTTGGGAAATGTAAATGCCTCCACACAGGACATGGGAACGAAGAAGTAGAATATACAATGGGGGGTACTGTACTAAGTACTACTGTAAAAGAAAAGGACTTAGGGTTAACCATTAGTGCTGATATGAAGGTTTCAGAGCAGTGCGGAATTGCAGCTTCAAAGGGAAATCAAATCCTTGGATTAATTAGGCGAAACATAACGTATAAGGAAAAAGAGCTAATAATACCACTGTACAAAACAATAGTTAGGCCTCATTTAGAATATTGTATTCAAGCGTGGAGGCCATATCGCAGGAAGGACATAGATATGCTAGAAAGAGTGCAGAGGAGAGCAACTAAAATGATACCAAAACTGAGGGATCTTAGTTACGAAATACGCCTAAAAAATGCGGTTTAACAACACTAGAGACCAGGAGATTGAGAGGAGATCAGATAGAAGTGTTTAAAATATTGAATGGTTATGAAAATATTGATAGAAATATTTTTTTCTCAGTTAAGAAAGATAGAAGGACTAGAGGACATGAACTTACATTGGCAAAGGAGCAGAGTAGATTGGATATAAGAAAGTTTTCATTTTCACAAAGGACTGTAAATGAATGGAACAGATTACCTGCTGATTGTGTGGGTGCTAGTAGCGTGAATATGTTTAAAAATAAAATCGACACATACCTCAGACGGGCGGGATACACATAGATAAAAGGGTCGGACTCTCGATAAGCCAAAGGGCTTCCTTGTCCACCTGCCACCTAGAGTTAATTCTCTGGGTGGCAATCTTGTTAAATCTGTACTGGGAGATCTACTCGAAGAAGGTGTCGTCGCCAAACTGGCGACGACACCTTCGATATATATTGTGGAGGAAACACCATCGCCGAACTCCAACAGAACGTAAGACGATTGCTCCAAAGCTTCGCCAACAGCGGGTTGCGCCTGTCCGCTGCCAAAACAACGATGTGCCCTACTACGACCACGATACTTGGCTGGGTGTGGAATCTCGGCTCCATCCATGCAAGCCAACATCGCATCGCCACCCTAGCCAGCTGCGACGCTCCACTCACAGTCAAAGCGATGCGAGCATTCGTCGGAGCCTACAAAATGCTAGCACGCGTCATACCAGGATGCTCCGCCTTGCTTGCCCCGTTCGACGAAGTAACGGGTGGCAAACAGTCAAGTGATCGCGTCACATGGACCGATGCATTAAGAGAAGCCTTCAAACACGCACAAACCAGTCTTCAGACTAACAAGGCTATCACATTACCTCGGCCAAGTGACGAACTATGGCTAGTGACGGACGGCGCTGTCAAACAGTGCGGTCTAGGAGCCACCTTGTACGTGATGCGCAATGGCAAATTGATACTGGCCGGATTCTTCAGCGCAAAACTCCGCGGACGACAGATCTCCTGGTTGCCATGCGAAGTAGAAGCACTATCCATCGCAGCCGCTATCAGACATTTCAGCCCGTATATCGTACAGTCAGCGCACAACACAGCGATACTCACAGACAGCAAGCCTTGCGTACAAGCCCACGAGAAGCTTTGTCGCGGTGAATTCTCCGTCAGCCCGCGCGTATCGACATTCCTATCAGTCGTCAGTCGGTACCAGGCAACTATTCGCCATCTCGCCGGTTCAGCTAATGTTCCATCAGACTTCGCGAGTCGCAACGCACCCACATGCCGGGAACAACAGTGCCAAGTGTGCTCCTATATACGACAGACTGAAGAGTCAGTCGTGATGCAACGCGTTACAACAGACGACATAACATCTGGGAAAGCTCGACTTCCGTTCACCAATCGTTCAGCATGGCTCGGCATTCAAGCAGACTGCCAAGACTTGCGAAGGACTCATTCACACCTTACACAAGGAACACGACCATCCAAAAAGGTGACAAACGCGAAAGACGTCAAAAGATACCTTAACGTCGCATCAATCGCTCGTGACGGTCTACTGGTCGTACAACGTAACGACCCACTGAGTCCTACACGAGAGTGCATCATCGTACCGCGAAAAGTCCTAGACGGACTAGTAACGGCCCTGCACATCCAACTGGATCACCCGTCTTCGTACCAGCTAAAGCAAGTCATGCATCGCTATGTATTCGCTCTCGACCTCGACAAGTCTGTCGAGTCCACCTCGCGCAGCTGTCATCACTGTACGTCGTTACGGAACACCCCAAACCTAACTATCGCGCAATCTACCAACGATCCCCCAGAAGTAGCGGGTATCTCATATGCAGCCGACATCATCAAACGAGAAAGACAACTGATCTTGGTGCTACGCGAGTGTGTAACATCATACACGGTAACATGCTTCGTCAACGACGAACGACGCGACACGTTACGGGACTCCATCATTCAACTCTGCATCGGCCTCCGACCGCTTGATGGACCTCCTGCCGTAATACGCACAGACCCAGCTCCTGGATTCGCAGCTCTCGTCAACGACGCACTGTTGAACAAGTATCGACTCACCATCGAACTAGGACGGGTCAAAAACATCAACAAAAACCCTGTGGCCGAAAAGCCATTCGGGAACTCGAGGGTGAAATTTTACACCAACAACCAACAGGCGGCGCCATCACGCAGGTGCTACTGTCTGTCGCTACTGCCAACCTCAACGCCCGAGTACGAAACAGAGGAATGTCAGCTCGTGAGCTGTGGACCCAGCGTGACCAATTCACCAACGAACAATTACCGCTGAACGACTATAGCATCATTCAACAACAGCATGCCTCGCGCAACGCTAACCACGAACACAGTCAAATATCGAAGTCTCCTCGCGGTTCAGTACCCAGACCCCAACATATCGACATTGGCGACATCGTGTACTTGTATTCAGACAAGAGTAAACTACGCTCCAGGTGTCGGTATCTCGTAGTGAGCACAGAAGGAGAATGGATCAACATCAGCAAATTCGCCGGTAACCAGTTGCGTGCCACGTCATACAGAGTGAAGCGAACAGAGTGCTACAAGGTGGCAGCCGAAGCTACCCACGATCTTCCAGTGTCGTACCAGTATGACGAACTAACACCCGCAGATGACCCAGCTCCTCCAGAGAAACCTCCAGACGTACCAGTTCAACTCTCGTACCCTCCAGTCACAGCAGCTCAGCCCGTAGAACCATCAACAGCCGAGTCTCATCGACAAGAAACGGCGACAGTCAACAACGAATCGACAATGTCATACGAGCCAGATCAACATAGCTGTCCGCCCGAGGAACCTCCGAGACGCTCTACAAGAACTCGGAAGCCTCCTGAGTATCTGAAAGACTTCATCTCATGAACCTTTATCTCTATAATCATTATTGTATGTCTATATGATAGCTATCTCATAGTAGCATACATAATTATGAGAAGAAAGAAGTCACGCCAATGGCTATTAGTTACTATTCCATGATTGTTGTTCAATGGTAATATTGTCGTGACCCCTAGTTTCCGGGTCACGGCCTCGTATGTTTGGATACTTCCTGTTGTGAGTTGCAGTTTTGTGTTCTCTTATTAAAACACTGTTCTAGTTACGCATACGTACTAGTGTTTGTTTGTGTGACTCGAAGTGTGCATTTGATCACCTAATGGCGTAGGACAATTAATTGTAACCCCGGAAATGGTAGCTAAGAAAATAAGGGCTATGAAGGATAATAAATCACCTGGAGTGGATGGTATTCCACCCAAACTACTATTGGAAATTGTAGAACAAATTAGCATACCGCTTGCAACAGTTTTCAACTTGTCATTAGAAGAGGGAGTGGTTCCTTTAGAATGGAAAGAAGCAAACATTATACCGTTATTAAAAAAAGGTTCGAGAAACAGGTCAGAGAACTATACACCAGTGAGTTTAACATCAGTGATTTGTAAATTATTAGAAAGACTAATTAAAGATCACATGGTGGATTTTCTTGTTAAACAAAACTTGATAAACCCATCTCAACATGGTTTTTTTAAAGCGAGGTCATGCTTAACAAATATGTTATGTTTTTTGGAAGACATCACTAAGTGGGTAGATGAGGGATCACCAGTAGATATCGTCTACTTAGATTTTCAAAAAGCTTTCGACAAAGTACCACATCAAAGATTACTGCTTAAACTAAAGGCCCATGGCATAGGAAATGGTATAATAAACTGGATAGAACAATGGCTGATTGACAGAAGACAACGTGTAGTAGTTGATGGGGAGGCTTCAAACTGGAAATCGGTATTGAGTGGGGTACCACAGGGATCAGTATTAGGACCTATATTATTCTTAATATATATCAACGATTTGGATGATGAAATAACAAGCAAGGTGTTGAAATTTGCGGATGATACAAAAGTGTTTAGAAGGATTAAAAGTGATGGAGATAGACAGCATTTACAAGATGATCTTGACAGGTTGATCAAATGGTCTGAAAAGTGGCAAATGCTGTTCAATTTTGGGAAATGTAAATGCCTCCACACAGGACATGGGAACGAAGAGGTAGAATATACAATGGGGGGTACTGTACTAAGTACTACTGTAAAAGAAAAGGACTTAGGGTTAACCATTAGTGCTGATATGAAGGTTTCAGAGCAGTGCGGAATTGCAGCTTCAAAGGGAAATCAAATCCTTGGATTAATTAGGCGAAACATAACGTATAAGGAAAAAGAGCTAATAATACCGCTGTACAAAACAATAGTTAGGCCTCATTTAGAATATTGTATTCAAGCGTGGAGGCCGTATCGCAGGAAGGACATAGATATGCTAGAAAGAGTGCAGAGGAGAGCAACTAAAATGATACCAAAACTGAGGGATCTTAGTTACGAAATACGCCTAAAAATGCGGTTTAACAACACTAGAGACCAGGAGGTTGAGAGGAGATCAGATAGAAGTGTTTAAAATATTGAAGGGTTATAAAAATATTGATAGAAATATTTTTTTCTCAGTTAAGAAAGATAGAAGGACTAGAGGGCATGAACTTACATTAGCAAAGGAGCAGTGTAGATTAGATATAAGAGAGTTCTCATTCTCACAAAGGACTGTAAATGAATGGAACAGATTATCTGCTGATTGTGTGGGTGCTAGTAGCGTGAATATGTTTAAAAATAAAATCGACACACACCTCAGACGGGCTGGATACACATAGATAAAAGGGTCGGACTCTCGATAAGCCAAAGGGCTTCCTTGTCCACCTGCCACCTAGAGTTAATTCTCTGGGTGGCAATCTTGTTAAAATCTACGTACGTTGCTGTGGCTTTCTGGATTATTTTTTTTAATAGCCGTTTCACTTTTTATTTCATATGGTACATATACTCCAAGTAACCAAGTGATTTGGTTGAATACTCCAATCCGACATAGGCGAGGAAAACACCTTATCTCGGATCAAATGGACCGACTCAGTTATTCCGAGTTAGGCGAAGATCCGACTTAGATGAACATTTTTTATGGGAAATACATTACAATCCAACCGTTCCTCGGAATTCTGTCCGAGTTGAACGAAGATCCGACTTAGGCGAGGTTTACTGTATATATATTATATATAGATTCTATGTGATTGGGAAGGGAATGCGTCTCGGACGCAGGAGGCTTATTTTGCCTTTTTTATGTTTGGTTGTAAACGAGGAAACGGATACTGGGTGTACTCCGGATACCATGTTTCGCCCTGGCTATTTCTCGAGCTGCTCGAGAAATAACGCTGAATCTGATCGTTATTTCTCGAGCAGCTCGAGAAATAACGCGAATTCGGTCCGTTATTTGTCGAGCAGCTCGAGAAATAACGCGAGGCCTGGCTGTTATTTGTCGAGCAGCTCGACAAATAACGTCGATTTTGATCGTTATTTATCGAGCAGATTGGACGTGCATGCATGTGCACTTAGATATATTTTCAAGGCATCTACGTGGACATATTAATTGTTTGAAGTAAATCCGATGCAGTCTAATCGTTTCGTGCCTGTATTTGTCCGTTCTGATGGGAAATGAAGACTTCTTATTCGTCGAGCTGCTCGAGAAATAACTCCGACTTCGTTCATTATTTATCGAGCAGATCTGGACGTGCATGCATGAGCACTTAGAAATATTTACGTGGATATACTAATTGTCTGAAGTAAATCCGACGCTGTTGAATCATTTCGTGGGTGTATTTGTCCGATCTGGTAGGAAATGATGACTTTTCTTATTCGTCGAGCTGCTCGAGAATTAACGCCGACTTCGTACGTTATTTATCGAGCAGATCTGGACGTGCATGCATGAGCACTTAGAAATATTTACGTGGACATACTAATTGTCTGAAGTAAATCCGACGCTGTTGAATCATTTCGTGGGTGTATTTGTCCGATCTGGTAGGAAATGATGATTTTTCTTATTCGTCGAGCTGCTCCAGAAATAACGCCGACTTCGTTCGTTATTTATCGAGCAGATATGGACGTGCATGCATGTGCACTTAGAAACATTTTCAAGGCATCTACGTGGACATATTAATTGTTTGAAGTAAATCCGATGCAGTCTGATCATTTCGTGCGTGTATTTATCCGTTCTGATGGGAAATGAAGACTTCTTATTCGTCGAGCTGCTCGAGAAATAACGCCGACTTCGTTCGTTATTTATCGAGCAGATCTGGACGTGCATGCATGTGCACGTATTATATTTCCAAGGCATCTACGTGGACGTACTAATTGTCTGAAGTAAATCCGACGCTGCTGAATCGTTTTGTGCGTGTATTAATCCGTTCTGGTGGGAAATGAAGATGTTTCTTATTCCAGCGTCCGCGTATCCTACTGGAGATGTGGAATTCAAGACTTTTCAAGGCTATTTGAAAAAGAAATTCAAGACTATTCTGAACGACAGATGATATCTTTAATTGCAATAAATTGCAAGTCACATACGTTTCATCGCTTGGCATCACACGAAGCCTACACCTGTACATCTTTCATCGCTTGGCATCACCTCAAGCCTACAACTGTGCACAGTATTTGTTTCGCAGGTGCCTTGTGTATTCACTGCAGTAAAAATTATGTGGCTTTTTTGTAACCCTTGCACAGCTGCAGTGCCACCAGGCCATACAATTCTCGCAGTTAATCCAATTATGTACTCTTTCGTTGGATGACAGGTCGGACTTGCACAAGTCACCTTAATTTTTACTTTCATCCACGAACCGGCTCCAAACGTAGTTTCTGTATTTTGTGGCTTGGGCTTGACCCATGATGGCAGTAGGTACGCCTTCTGTCAACGCTTCAGCATCCTGCAATGAATTCAAGCCCAATATCACATGCCATTTTAACATGAACAGATGTAGTATTTTTTGTTCAGTGTGATATGTACTGTAATGGTATGTTATTGCTTTTTGTACTGATGACAATGGAAATAATAAAAAAACGATAGCGTATAAACAAATGCATTTTATTTTATCACTCTGATTGTGGATGTTTATAAATTTGTTAAAACATTGTATTGCCTTGTTGTTTGTTATGGTATGTGACAACGTACGATTAATTCTATTAAGTGTACAGTACACTTAAAAGCAAGGTTACACCTGTATGATAATATTATTAATTAAACTATTTGTCATTACGACATATGTACAACTAGATATGATTGGAGATAACTTAAGTGCTTTTCTAAACAAACGTTTTGAATGATATATATATATAAATATATTAACTGTAATTTACGCAGAGGAAGTCATGGCATGCTGTTTGACTGTGCATACGTGTTAACATAGTGTGTGTGTGTGTGTGTGTGTGTGTGTGTGTGTGTGTGTGTGTGTGTGTGTGTGTGTGTGTGTGTGTGTGTGTGTGTGTGTGTGTGTGTGTTAACACGTATACAGTCAAACAGCATGCCATGACGTCCTCTGCGTAAATTACAGTTTACTTCAGCCGGGATTACAAACGTCAATAAAACGTGAGTGGAAGTAATTGATACATCCATGTGACGGTAATGTTGTGATCAAAGGAACACAGCAAATGGTGCAGTTGCAAGTTGAACTTTCTCATGAAAATACGTGTTTTGATTAGTCATTAAACTTATGCACACAAACCTAACATTGGATGTACAAATGTGGATACATGCCAACATATTTACAAATACTTTCTCAGTTGACTTTCTTATTGTAAACCGACATATGTTTCAGCCTAGTTGTCTGTTTTATAATGTTTTTGATTTGTACATTTTTAATCTGTGTGCATGCCTGCGTAATTCGGTATGTTGCTTATATTTTGACTATGATGTAATTTATTTTGTAATATATTACATTGTTGTATCAAAAATGGTGACAACTGATAAAATGGCACTCAAAGTATGAACAATACAGGCTCCGTACGACATACCTCTACAAGATGCACTTTTAGATGTACCCTGTTCATGATTTTATGTCTGCAGATAACTTTTAGGTTTTTAAATGATCCCAATTTAACAAAATTGGAGAGTTTCCAGAGCAACACAAACGAGACCTATGTCAACGCCAAAGCTAGACAAGACATCCATTCTGTCACGTCCTACTACATTTATAGTCCCATATGGAAAACCATAGCCCAATTGAAATGTCTCAAATCCAGCACCTCCACTGGATTACTGATCACTCCTCTACCGTATAAACCCAGGACAACAACAAAATTCTCCATTCTTCTATGCATCATGCTCTCAGGAGATGTTCAACTAAATCCAGGCCCCTCTAAATGTCACTCATGTAAGAAATCACTAAGGTCTAATGCACTCATCCTAACTTGTAATGATTGTAATAAATCCACACACATCAAATGCGCCAGGATATCCAGACAAGAATTTAACAACACTTACAGAAACCAAAATGTACCATGGCACTGTTCAAATTGCTCAGCACCGTGTGGCATTTGCCATGGAGATGTCCTAAATGACCATAAAGCAATTCAGTGCGACCACTGCCTAAACTGGATCCACTCACAATGCTGTGCAATAGATGACAATGAATACAAACGATTAATAAATTCCTCATGTTCGTGGGCCTGCCCCGAATGCAACAACTTCAACTTCACAAATTCTTTCTTCAGAGATACAGAAATCCCAACGGCAAATCCCTTTTATCCACTGGACAGTAACTGTCATAACCTAAACGAAACCACCAACAACAATACAACTAATAGCAAGAAAGCATATAGACCAAAAAAGAGACCAAACTTCAGATGCATCCTCATAAACTGCCAAAGCGTTAAAAAGAAAGCCTCAGACATCGAAGCACTAAACAATCTGCATAACCCAGACATCATCTGTGGCACTGAATCATGGTTAGATCCCTCAATAAAAAATGGAGAAATATTCCCAAGCAACTTTAACGTCTTTAGAAAGGACAGAGAAACAGACACTACTGGAGGGGGGGTATTTCAAATATCAAAAGATGACCTCATAACAAGCCACCTACCAGACCTAGACACTAACAGTGAGAGCATTTGGACTGAAACCCAGATAACAGGAATGAAACCAATAATCATGTGTACCCTCTATCGTCCCCCAAATGACTCTCATGGAACTCAAATCGAAGAACTAGACCTAGCCCTTTCTAAATTAGGTAACAAGATCAACACACATAATGTCATCATTACTGGCGATTTCAACCTCCCTAACATCAATTGGGAAATTCACCAAGTCACAACTAACAATGGATACAGTACAGCTGCTGCCAATAAATTACTCTCTCTTACAGAGGAACATGGTCTGATCCAACATGTCAAGGAACCCACGCACAGACAGGGAAATGCCAACAATATTTTAGATCTTGTCTTCACCAATAGACCTGGGTTAATAAAGAAGATAAATGTAGTAGACGGAATAGCAGACCATAGCACAGTCATTATTGATGTAAACATTTCGCCCAAACGCAAACATCGTCCAAAACGTAAAGTCTTCATTAGAAATAAAGCCGACAATATTAACATCCAGAAATCTCTTGAAAACTTTACACATGAATACTTCTCTCAAAACCAAAACATGACTGTCAATGACAAGTGGAATCTTGTTTCCACGAAAATCATCAACATTATGAACCAATATGTACCGCACCGACTTACTACTTCAAGACACAATCTTCCCTGGTTCAATAAAGATTTAAAGAAAATGTGCAAAATAAAGAAACAGCTATATAACAAAGCAAAAAGAACTAGAAATCCAGAAGACTGGAAAGAATTCTGTGACATCAGGAGAAACATGCATAAACACCTTCGTTCTGCTAGACTATCCTACATAAGTCAATTCCTGACAACAACAATAACAGAGAAACCTAAATCATTTTGGAGCTTCATTTCTAAACTTAGACAGGATAACCAGGGTATTGGGGACCTTAACATTGCTGGTAACATCATTAGCGACGACAAACATAAAGCAGAAGCCTTAAACAATCAGTTCCAAAGTGTCTTCACACACGAAGGAAATTCCACCCTACCAGATATGGCCAGAAGTCCACATGGAGAAATCCCCAAACTAACAATTACACTTAAAGGAGTACTTGATCAACTTTCCAAAATTAACATTTCTAAATCGCAAGGACCAGATGGCATTCCACCATGGTTCTTAAACAGATATGCCTCTCATCTAGCACCAGTAATACATGACATTTTCCAATCATCTGTTGACTCTGGACAAGTCCCCAATACCTGGAAAGAAGCCAATGTAACAGCAATTTTTAAGAAAGGAAGTAGAGCAGAAACATCTAACTACAGACCAATATCCTTAACACCTGTGGTTTCTAAACTTCTTGAACACATCATACATAGTCACATTATGAAACATCTTGAACAGCACCACATTCTAACTGACCACCAACATGGCTTCCGTGCCAAAAGATCAACTGAAACACAATTAATTCAAACAATCCATGACATAAGCAAATCACTTGATGAGAAGAAATCTGTAGACATGGCCATCCTTGACTTCACCAAAGCATTCGATAAAGTTCCACATAAAAGATTAATCCACAAACTCAAACACTATGGCATCACAGGCCCAATATCATCATGGATAAATAGCTTCCTTACAGGAAGAACTCAACAGGTCGTTATAAATGGATCTAAGTCAACATCAACTCAAGTCATTTCTGGGGTACCACAGGGCACAGTACTGGGGCCCCTACTTTTCCTACTTTACATAAATGACCTGCCAGACAATCTTTCCTCAACTGTTCGCCTTTTTGCAGACGACTGCCTGTTATATTCACCGATTAAAACTGACCAAGACACATCTGTCCTCCAAAACGATCTGCTCAAACTTGAGAAATGGCAACACACGTGGCTTATGAAATTCAACCCCACTAAATGTTATACAATGACAATAGCCTCAAGAAAACCGACACCAAATCTCTACACATTCTGCGGACAACAACTTAAATCTGTTGAATCACACTGTTATCTTGGCATACATATATCAAATACATTAAATTGGACAATACAAAGCAACTCGGTCACAAAAAAAGCACAACAGACATTGGGAATGATTAGAAGAAATTTAAATAAATGCCCAACCCAAATCAAGTCCATAGCCTACACAACCCTTGTCCGCCCCATACTTGAATATGCGTCAGCATCATGGGATCCACATTGCCTAAGAAATATCAAACTCATAGAAAGAACCCAGAGACAAGCCGCCAGATTTTGTAAGAACAACTATTCTAGAGAGCCTGGAACGGTAACACAACTCCTTAAAGATCTCCAGTGGGACACCCTCCAATCACGAAGAAAAACCCAAAGACTTAGCATATTATATAAAATGGAACATAACCTCATAGATATCCCACTAGATCAATACACCAAACGCAACACCAGATGCTCACGTAAACATAATAAACAGTTAGTACAAATCAGGCACTCGACAAACATATTTGGAAACAGCTTTTTCCCAGTCACAATAAAAGAGTGGAATTCTCTACCTCCAAGCATTGTATCAAGTACGTCACTGAATTCATTCCAGATTAGCCTAGCCCAACATGTAAAAAATTAATCCATAAGAGCCACCATGCGCACTGGCGTGATGTGTCCATAGGACATTTTGCCAGTCAAAATACAGATACAGAATATGTTATTTCTCGAGCAGCTCGACGTATAAGAAGTCTTCATTTCCCCATCAAAACGGACAAATACAGGCACGAAACGATTAGACTGCGTCGGATTTACTTCAAACAATTAGTATGTCCAAGTAGTTGACCTGAAAATATATCTACGTGCACATGCATGTACGTCCAGATCTGCTCGATAAATAACGAACGAAGTCGGCGTTATTTCTCGAGCAGCTCGACGAATAAGAAAAGTCATCATTTCCTACCAGATCGGACAAATACACCCACGAAATGATTCAACAGCGTCGGATTTACTTCAGACAATTAGTATGTCCACGTAAATAATTCTAAGAATCTAAGTGCTCATGCATGCACGTCCAGATCTGCTCGATAAATAACGAACGAAGTCGGCGTTATTTCTCGAGCAGCTCGACGAATAAGAAAAGTCTTCATTTCCCATCAGAATGGACAAATACAGGCACGAAACGATTAGACTGTATCGGATTTACTTCAAACAATTAACATGTCCACGTAGATACCTTGAAAATGTTTCTAAGTGCACGCGCATGCACGTCCAGATCTGCTCGATAAATAACGAACGAAGTCGGCGTTATTTCTCGAGCAGCTCGACGAATAAGAAAAGTCATCATTTCCTACCAGATCGGACAAATAAACCCACGAAATTATTCAACAGCGTCGGATTTACTTCAGATAATTAGTATATCCACGTAAATATTTCTAAGTGCTCATGCATGCACGTCCAGATCTGCTCGATAAATAATGAACGAAGTTTGCGTTTATTAACGATAAGATTCGGCGTTATTTATCGAGCAGCTCGAGAAATAGCCTGAGCCTATTTGTTTCGGCGAGTCGGTTTCGTTTTTGGAATCTGTGCACGTCTTCGTTCAAAATAATGGTTGATAACAAATGTCTACCTAATCCTATTCCGACTTATCTGTATTACAGCGATGGTTAATTTTAATAAGTGTCAACCTGCCGGAACACCATAGTTGAATTTTGAGCGACAAATTTAGTTCTAGCACATATTATCGCTCGCGTCCCTGTCAATCCTGACGTGGCCTGTGCTGTGGTCTTGCGGATGTTCGTAGGCAGAGTTGAATTGATGCAGTTCTCTTGTTATCACTTTTTCGAAACATCGTAGTTTTTGTAACAGCTTTATGCAGATCGTAGGCTTACCAGTTGTGGGCAAATGTGTACTAATACAGTTCAATAATTGATAACACTAGTAGTAATAGGTAATAACTGTTTTTTTAAGTTGGCTGGCATTTTAAGTTTCTCCACTTGCACCTACCGACTGCCACGCCCACGGCACTGATTCAGTGACTGGCATATGTGCCCCTGGCTACAGGTAATGATTTCCGTTTAGCCAAAATCACTTGGCTTAACTTTAAGCCATGAACCCGAAAAAAAATGCGTCGTTGACATGAGTGTCGTATGACATTGACACCCACTGACACTGTGGACACAATGGCCAGCCCTGGAGGCGGGCTGACTGCGGAACAGCGTCATCGCATCGAGGAAAACAAACGCAAAGCCCTTGCACTGCGTGCAGCGAGACAGTCGAACAACACAAACACATCGGTTCCACACCGACCACCAGGTATCGCTGGGCTTTCACCCAGACCTATCCGCCCACAAGCCTCTGTTACAACCACAAGGGTACAGAATGTCAGCGCCACTATCCGCCCACAAACCTGCAGTACAACCAAAGGGTTACCAACCCCGGATATATCATACACAAGTACTGTGAAACCTCCATTAAGGACTGTACTTCTCACCGCCCCTGTCATCCGGGGTGTTGTTGTCAATGTTAACAAAGGGACTAGCCAGTTCTACGGCTCTAATAAACCACCTAGTGCCAAGACACAAACTTACATCGATGATGCATATCGTAAAATGCCTTCAACATCCACATTCCAAGCCTCGCGTTCACCACAGAAACATGTTGCCATTGGCAGTGCACAGTCACCCTTGAAGCGAACCGCTGTCTCTCCACATTGTTCACCAGAGAAGGCACAGAAACTTTTGGGGAGGTGTGTTCTCATCTCCCGCTACAGGTTTCTGGTAGACATCGGCTACTTGGCACCACTCATAAACGTCTTCAACTCGATGTCTTCGAAGCATTACGGTAATGCCATCATCTTATTTATTCTCCTGAGATTTGTTACTGCAGGCTGACTAGTAGGCCTACAGCTGGTAGAGATTTTATTAATCCTTATTAAGTTATTGGAAAATAATTGTTCTACCTTCTAACTTGATTTTGGAATATTTCTATGTAAAGTTATTGTATTTTAAAACATAAATTCTCCATGCAGTTAATCTTATGTTTGAATGATCAGGAAATTTAGTAATAATATTTTTTTAAGTAATAATTATCTCTTGGAGTCATTTAATGTGTAATGAGTCTAAAAGTGTGGTTGTCAGCAAAGAATGAATTAAACATCTTGTCTTGATTTCAGACCCTCAAGCCAAGCGGTGGTCATTTGAACTGCAAGAGTACAGAGAACTAAGTGAGTGAAACAACTGACCTGTTATCCCAATGTCACCCCTCTGAAACATCATGTACATGGAGACTGCATGGGCAAGTTAAAACATCTTCATATTTAAAAGATAACTATGGTTAACCAATTCTAGTAATTGCAACTGTTTATACATAGAGAAATAAGCTTCCAAAGAAACAATATCTTCTTTAACTGTAGAAATCGATGGTGCTTTATTTTACCCCATCGGTAATCAAATATGTCGTAGTTTCCTCAGTTGTCAACACATCTTCTTTATCTAACCTTTACGTTCTGTAGTGAAGAAAATCCGAGACATCGGAGACAGCAATCTCCAGGTGGAGCCACTATCAAAGGCTGCGTTGACAGCGTTTGACGCTCACATCCGTGGCAGCATAGCGGAGAAACGCGTCCCGTCAGCTGACTTGTCTCGGGTCGGTGAAGGCCTAATGTCTGTCCTCATGCCGTTCCAGAGGGAAGGGGTCAAGTGAGTAATAGATGGCCTGCCACAGCAAAGTGGGTATTAAGTCGCAAAATTGTGAAATGGAATTTTGTACCGTTTTTGATTCCACAGATCATGAACTTTAAAATGATACCTCATTTGTTGAAAAATCTTCAGTAGTTTTGTATTTATTGCAAAAATTGAAGCACTATGTTTAATCTATGGGTTCGTAAATGGATACATTTGATTAATTTTAGATAGTTTGTCGAGGGCAATAAGATGGACATTGAAATATAACATTATAAGATATGCATTTCTGCCAAAATCACAAAATTTATGGAACGTAGCTATTTTTTGTGTATGTGCAGAGTAGGCCTGTGGAACTTAATACCTGGTTCACTGTGTCACATATTGTCTAGAAGGTACGCACCTTAAAAGGTCATTTTTTTCAACCCCAGATATCAAGAAATTAAACTATTGTCAGTTTACTACAAAACCCTAAATCATGCATAAATCTTGTTTTTGAATGATAAAACTCTTGATTTACTTATAATTATGAATAAATTCATTTGAACCTGAAATAATTTTTCAAATATTTACAATTATAATTGTGCAATTAAACAAACTAATCCTGTGGCTGTTGTGCATCATCAGTTTTGCCATCTGGCGAGGAGGTCGTGTACTAATCGCTGATGACATGGGTCTTGGTAAGACGCTTCAAGCCATCTGCGTTGCTACCTACTATCGACATGAATGGCCACTTCTTATAGTGGCACCATCTTCTGTGAGATTCACATGGCGAGAGGTGAGACGGGAAATTATTCTTTTAGAGATGTTTGTGTTTACCGTTAACCAAAGCTGTCTTTTCCTCATTTAAAAAATATATTACTAATACTACTTTCATATAAAATAAAGATGTTGAATGAAGGTAATACAAGGTATACTGCCTACCAAATCAACCCAAAACACTGTTTGCGATTTGAATATTTTGGCAACAAAATGTTGACATTGAAAATATATTATCCAGAGTCTATTACTTCAGTCTAAACCCTGATGGCAATATTGTGGTTGACTGCTAGGTCCTTTGATGTTTAGTGTACTCACAGGGTCCCACATTCAAGAAGACTGATTCAACCAACTTTCTGCAAATGTTTGCCATGGCTGGCATATTCTGGGTAACAATAGTCAATCTTGTTTTATAGGTGTGTTTTCAAATTATCTTTTTACACTTGTAAAAAATCAAACCTGTCTACTGTCGACTTTATTCAACTACTACATGCAAACTTGTTTGTGTATATTTGTTTAATTAGATGAAATGATTGGACTGAAACTATTTTATTTTATTAATTTTTTACCTGGACCAATCGAAATTCAGCAAAAAAGGTGGAGTGACTCCACCTTTGTATACTAAGATAAAACACTATTCACACTTTCACAAGTTACCTGATCTAACCATTAAGATCAATTCAGTGCTTATTGTTGTGTTTGCTATTGCCTTCCTTATGCCTGTACCATGTCTGTGTTCGTAGCAACTGTTGCGGTGGCTGGGTGGCAGTATAGACCCGCAGCAAATCAATGTCGTGGCGACGGGAAAACAAAGCAGCATTTCTGGTCTCATCAACATCACAAGTTTTGACCTGATGACTCGCAGTGTTGACCAACTCACACACAAGAATTTCCGTGTCATCATTATGGTTGGTCTGTCTAGAATTATACAGTGGAGATTTGTCTTAAAGTTTAGCAGGACCATTGTTAAGACATTCTCTAGCATAAATAGTTTTGATTAAAACAAATTTTTAGTACATAAAAAGCATCTTGAGTAGTTTAGTAATATGTCTACTTTTTAACAGTTAGTTTACCTTATATATTGTGATATTTTGACTGCTCTCGGCAATCTTCATCAGACAGTTACCACTAGATGGCGACACAGTAGTCATTCTGTGCACCCCAAAAAGAGCTCTCTGTATCGTGAGTGTAAACCTGTGTTGATAGGATGAATCGCATCTTCTGAAGAATGCGAAGACGGCACGCTCCAAGGTCGCTGCTCCTCTTCTGAAGGTCAGATACTTTTGAGTAAGACAACAGTTTGCAATACAGTGTTTTACATGTTTGTGCTTATCCAATTAATGTGTTAATCTTATTACATGTAATTCATGAGTGCAAATACTGTTTGTATGTCCCAAGTGTCACAAGGTCATAACAACATTGCGATCCAGAACAAAACTGTAGATACAAGGAAGCCTTTGGCTTATCGAGAGTCCCATCATTATGACTTTCAAATAATAATTCGTATCTGACTGGAATCCGCTGTTGATCAGATAGTGACATCAAATCAAACCTGTTTGAAGATGGCTGTATGTTTTTCTGGTTTCAGAAAGCGAAGCGAGTAATTCTCCTCTCGGGAACTCCAGCATTATCGCGACCCTCGGAGTTGTTCGTGCAGATAAACGCAGTTAACCATAATGCGTTTCCCCGGTTCCACGAGTTTGGATTGCGTTACTGCAATGGACAACAGGTAGTGTATGCCAAGATGTATAATTTCAGTTTGTCGTGTCCTACGTGACATAAAAGGTTGTCTCTTTCTTTGCCTGGAATCAGCCAGGCTGGTAAGTATTAACAGCTTTTTCTCATTGCAAAAGTAACGAACATCAAAGAACTTTCCAGTTAAACTGGCATCTGTTAAGTTGCCAACAGAGTTGTTTATCATCTAATTGTTTTCTTTACATTTCGCATATGAAAATTTAAATTGTGAACCATGTTTTGGGCTTATTAAAAATTTTTTTGCATATACTCTGTATTTATTTCTGTATCTATTACTCTATCTGGTCAATATTATACGTTTTGTTCCTGTTGTTCTTCAGTTGCCATGGGGATGGGATTTCTCTGGTTCGTCGCATCTGGAAGAACTTCAGTTGATCATGGAGGAATGTGTCATGATTCGGTTGGTAAATTTTGTGGGTTACCATGGTTACATATAGTCTGTAAACAGATACTTCCAAATCTGGAGAAGTTATGGAATTTGAAACTATTTTCATGAATTCATAAATTGTTTTAATCATGAATTTTATAGTACATTGCAACAAGACACTGCTCAAATCAAAATCATTTTAGTTGCTCTAGATGGCTTATGACGTCACATATTTGTTTCATTAATCATTGGAATTTCACATCTTACCAGGATCTGTAAGAGTCATGAATCAGAATAAAGCAGCCATTTATTTGACAAAGATTTTAAACGATTGTCTGTATATCAGATTTAAACATGCTCGATTTTGTTGAATTATTTTCCAAGAAAATAATTGTTTATTACTATTCCATTTCTTTAAAATGTCCTGA
Organism: Paraescarpia echinospica; assembly: GCA_020002185.1. Taxonomy (NCBI): domain Eukaryota; kingdom Metazoa; phylum Annelida; class Polychaeta; order Sabellida; family Siboglinidae; genus Paraescarpia; species Paraescarpia echinospica. Next base: position 78,131,989 of record CM034531.1, read on the forward strand.
TTTTTAATGTGCATTATATTTTATGATGATTTGAAGAAAACATTCAGTATCTTTGCAGCATAACAAGTGTCAGCTTGATTTGTCCATGATATGTCATTGCAGCAACATGTATTATACTTGCATAATTTCTGGAGAAATAAATGTTTGTGGGTGTCTGAGGAGTGGAAAAGTCGCACTGATTATAACATTATGTTGAGAACGTACAATGTTTTGTAAAAAACAACTTACTGAAATATTTAAAACATTTTGTTAAAGAAGGTGAGATTTAAATTGAACTATATACAGTGTATTAATTTTTAAATCGACAGACGTATGAAGAAAGATGTCATGCATCAGTTGCCACCAAAAACCCGACAGATGGTTGTTCTTAACCCGGGGTCAGTGAAGGTCAACAAGGTCATGAAGCAGACGCACAAACTCGTTGACCAGATGAAGGTTATTATTGCGGAATTTGTTTCGGATTATTGTTCTTTCATAGCAATGTTTGTGATGTAGACTGCTGGTGCTCAGTTCATGGTAAGGTGTTAGTTTTCCATAAAATGTATGTTCACTTTGTGTCCAATTCCTATGCTGTGCTACGACTTCTTCCACACTATACAATTCACACCGTCTTCACCAGGTCTGTGAACAACATCACATCATTTCTAGTTTGGTCTTCCTAATCTCATGCCACCATGTTCTCTTTTAAGTCTTTCCTTTCACCAACCCCTTTCTCTTAACGCCCTCCTGTAAGCTGTGTGTGTATATACTGCAACATTTCTGTCAAGTAAGTTGGTGCCAAACCATGGACACGTCTGCGTGTTAACACCAACACCTTGAAAGTGTTGAGATCAGACTAAGAACCTGGACAAAGACAAACATACACTACCTTCTCTCAAAGACTTAAGGCAAGAAGAACGACTACATTTATTGATGCACACATTCACATTGAATGTCGCCCAGTGTCCATTGTCTACTAGTGTCGACTGCCTGTGTTAAGTTGCCGTACAGTGTCCGTTGAGCAAGTAAACGAACATCAAAACAACTGCAAACACGAAGATGCCAACACAGAAAAGAAAAGGAAGTGCATCCGTATGTTCAGCTGAAAAACAACAGGCAGATAATGCTGAAATGCGCAGGGCTATCGTTGCCCTGATCAAAACTGATGATCCAGTTGTGTCAACAGTTGTGAATTCCACAGCCAGGCAATCATTGCCAAACTTGTAGACAACGCCGAATTCACAAAGAAGATTGTCAATACCATCTTAGAAAATGGCATGGTCAACGAAATTAAACAAGAAAAATGTGAATCATGCCATATGGAAATCGAACAAGTTGCCGCTGACAATCACACAATGGCCAAGCGCATTACGCAATTAGAAGCACAAAGGCCAACTTGGAAACGGAACTTGATGCACTGGAACAATATAGTCGCTGGAATTGCTAGTCGTGCACGGTCTGCCGGTCAGTGGCGACACTGTCATTGAGCTGTTTGTCCAAAAGCTTCATGTTCCCATTGAGCGTGATGACATCGGTTGTTGTCACCATCTTGGTGCGTCTGGAGACAACACCAAGCCACGCTCAATAATTGTTAAATTTGTCAAATACAAAGTGCGTCAGAATGCATTCTTGGCGAAACATCTATTCAACGATATGAGTCAATATTAAATAAAATCAAACACCAACAATCAGGTCATAACTGTCACAGATCAAAATTTTGACTACCTAACAATTGACTCCTATAAACCCTAATCCGATATACTACATACATACCTGGCTGCTAACACCATTCCCACGATTACTAAACCAATGTGTATCACCCATACATCTGCTAACCTTAGTAATCATCCATTCGCCACATCCATTGGGACGCCCGGTGTTATTCACTGTGTACCTCGAAGCGGCACTTCGTGACCTTCGTTCGCCCCTCCCGACACGTCCACCAGCCGATGCCACCCTACCGCTGGACGTCGAGTACGCTGACGACACGGACTTCGTCAGCTCCTCTCGTTCGTTCCTCAACGAGATCGAGCGCATTGCGCCAGCTTGCTTGGCGGAGTGGTCGCTGACGATCAACGCGTCGAAAACAGAACGAACAAGTATCAGCCGACACACTGACCGCATTCAGGAAGAGTGGTGTATGACACGTAAGCTTGGATCGCTCCTCGGTGAAGCCGAAGACGTCGCTCGCCGAAAGCAGCTGGCCAACGTCGCCTTCCGCAAGCTGTAGAGACTGTGGTTTAGGCGATCACAGATCTCTCTACAGCTGCGGCTACGGCTATACGCATCCTTCGTTGTGCCCATGCTGACGTACAACATGGGTACATGGGGACTCATGAAATCAGAACTAGATCATCTGGATGCGTACCACCGTCGTCATCTATGCCAGATCATCGGCATATGTTGGCCACATCGCATTTCCAACGAGGCACTATACCACCGTTGCCGATGTCGTCCCATCAGCGAAGCTGTCATAACTGCAAGATGGAGTCTATTCGGGCACGTGCTCCGTATGCCACCCGATGCACCCGCTCAGCTAGCGATCGACAACTATTTCGCCGTGGACACAGGTGTCACGTCATACATGGGTCGACCGCGAACGACTCTGCCGACAGTGCTGAGCGCGGACCTGCGATGCATAGGCCGTACGCTACGTTGCCATGCCGATGTCGACGCTCTGCGCGCACTCGACCGTGAACAGTGGCGACAATTGGGGCTGGCCAATTCAAAATAAGAAAGCATCATATGAATGGAATTGACCTTTTTAAATTATTCTTTTACATTTTTATTACTTTTTAGTGCAATTTCTACTTACTTTTTAACGATTATTTTATATATATATTTTTTTATCATATGGACATTTTTATTATACATGTATCTATTCATTTAAATATTTTAATTTATTTATATATCTATTTATTCCACTTCTACAAAGGATCTGTGATGGTACATTTTGTGCGGAATGGCACAAGCGAAACAGACGCGAACTACATCACGTCTGCCACGCGAAAGTGCACATGATAATAATAAATAATATGTACGACATACAACCCCATTTGTTCACTCGGGCATACTGTATATTCTGTTTAATTGGCCAGCGGAAGCCAACTAAAAATACCACTTTACTGTTTATTCTACCTGCTTGTATGTATGATTGATACAATTCGAAAATAAATCTTCACCCTTTCAGTACCTATTCTTCATCACCAATTATACTGCAGTGTAGTATTCGTTTATCAATATTCAGTTGTATCCATATTATTTTGCATTACTATTTTGTATCAATGTTGTTTTGCACTAGTATTATTTTGGATCAGTATTGTTTTCTATCACTATTAAGTTATACAAGTATTATTTTGCATAATTAGTTTTTAGTGTAATTTTGCATTAGTAATCTTTTGAATTGGTATAATTTTGAATCTGTACTCTTTTGTAATAGATAGTGTTAGTTTGCATAACTATTTTTTTGTATTAGTATTCATAAGATAAATTTGTATAAGTATTATTTTGCTTTTCTCTTGTTTGTGCTCTTATATTGGTGTTATGATGCATTAGTATTATTTTGTATTAGTATTCTTCTGAAACCAATCAGTATTCACTCCAACTACTCAAAATCAGCACCAGACAGACCACAAATTGTATATTTTGTTTGGATAAACCATGATGATTTTCTGTGTATGTTTATTCTCTCGGAGTGTGTTCTGTGTTGCTGCTGACAGGGCAGTGAAAGACGAGGCACTCTTCTGCAGTACTTCCACGAGACAGGCACCTCAAAGATTCCTGCTGTCAGGTATGACCATGGTACGCCATGACGTTGGACAAAATTAATACAAGCAACTGATTCCATTATTTTTTTCTTAATGAATGTTATTTGAAAAACTACCTCCTTTGCTATATATATGTATATATGTTACAGGTGCATTTTTCGTAAAGTTTCTTAAACTGAGCTCCAGGTCATCTATGTGCAAGCAGTGTTGATAGCGGATGCATGCGTTGTTTAAAATAGAAGTGTAAGGTTGTATATTAACTGATGTATGATACATTGAGATATTTGTGTTTCTCAAACTCTTACAAAATTACATCTCATTTGACAGGTGCTTACTGTACATAAGGGCACAGTCGGATAGGCGATATTCATAAACTTCTATATAATGTTCAAATGAGTTTTAAAAATAACAATTAGGCGACAGTAATTTGAACTAACTGGACCAGGTCTGTGTATGAACACAACTCTCGCTACTGTTTCTGGACTGACATTTCAGGGAGTACATTCTGGACCTGCTGGAGGCAGACCGCAAGATTCTCGTGTTTGCCCACCACCAGGTGGTGCTGGATGCATTGGAAGAGGCGGTCACTGCAAAGGTCGGAGGTCAACCATTTTCTCTTAGCCACCACATTTAAAGCTGAACCTTCGGCTCAGTAGACCAAATAAAAAGCGATACAACACATTTGTAATTTAGCTAGAACAATATTTTAGACAATACTATGATTTATAAAAAAAAAATAGTATCAGTGTTATGATAATATTTAACCTGCTTTTGTTTTTTATGGTTCAAATTGAAAATGTAAAATCCATACAAAATGGCATGTCTGATATACACATGAAATAACAATGTAATATTCTGTTAAAGGAAAACAAAAGGCAACGTTGTGGTGTTTAGCACCTAAAAGAGTTAGCACAATCTAACCATTTGCATCTACAATCAAAATTTTCAGTTCAGTGGTTTACTCGGAATGTAGTCTTAAAGTGGAAGATTCTAATGAAATCTGCGATAACATGTAGACTGCCATCTTACTGATGACGCGTTCATTTGGCCGAAAGCAACCAATGAACGAGCAGCATTATTTTTGTCGTGTACGACACACTGTCTTGTGTAGTTCGCGTAGTTGGTTCATGTTCATCGGATGCGGTTCGTTATATTAGTATAAGTTGAGCTTACAGTGAAAACATGACTTGCAATATGCCACACTGCACTACATACGGTTGTAACAATAGTACAGCGAAGGATAATGAGCTGTCTTTTTTGTTTCCCTTTGAAACAACCAGAAGTGAAATAGTGGATTCACAACTGTGGACGGGCTGGTTGGAAGCCTTCGAAATACAATGCACTATGTTCAGATCATTTTGAAGAAACGTGCTTCGAAGGAAATCCATATCGTCAGTTAATGACACAAGATCCGACAAAACGTCGCCGACGTCGATGTTTGGAGCCAGGTGCAGTGCCTACGATATCTAGTCACGGACCTCAGCCGTCGAAGCGACGCATATTTTCGGTCAAATGCGCCGCCGCCGAGAAATCGATCGCAAGAAGGTTAGGACCGAGTTACTTGGTATCCAATTAAAATCTGTTGACATTTGAGATGCAATATATGCTGGAGGCAAGCCAGAACAGTACCAGAATGTACTATATTGCACCACAAAGAGTTTAGACTTTAGTCTTTAGAAGATAGCCGAATAGCAAAAGTTAACGGCAATCAAGTCGCGTGAGCGATATTACAGTAACAGATTAACATGGGCTGGAATGATTGTCGTTTATAATAACATTGCAAAACTTACTGTATTTTGTGTTAAATGAACAAAAATACGTTCTGCATTCAATAATATTGCATTAGATATTGTCATATATCGAAATGTTTGGCCTATTATTTATGTCATGATGTTATATAATTGGACTTCGTATATCATTATGTGTGACTGCTGTTTATGTGACGAAGAATATCACTATATACTCTATTGTAAAACGTTTAAAATGGCTTCATTTGTATTTAGTAAAATTACATAATGTTACACTCAATTTTAGTTAAGGGGATACAACCCAGGTGAAAGTGTTTTTTTTTTATAGAAAAAAATACTAAAATGTTTTTTATGCCAGATTATGATAGCTTATTATGTTTACTGTGAATAGATATAATTTTACAACAATTACATACATCTAAACCACTCTTATCCATGGAATAAGGGTGTCAATATCAAGTAATTTTGTATCCATTATGCCACATTTGATGGCCATTTTCTATAAAAAAAAAAATTCTGCATTTGGAAGGATATCTCTGGGAGTAATTATGTGATCCAAATATAGTTATCAATGAGCTTACCAGATACACCATGTTTGTATTATAAAAATACTGGCATCACTCAATAATCATATATTGTTGAAATATCTTTAATAATATACCATGTGCACACATCTTCACTAACTTTTTTTTTGCACACTAACAGCAAAAACAGGTAACAGCTGTTGTGAAAATATCTTGAATTTGGATCAAAAATATAAATAATTGTAATTTGAATTTCAGCTCGATCACCAACATGATGTGGCGCATGGGGAAAGGCATCAACCGCAAGTTTACTGCGAAGGTCCGAGGCAAGGGATGCGAGGACCTCCTTCATTGGATACAGAATGTATCAAACCATCTGTGGTGGTGTTGTGTAACATGCAACGGTGACGCACAGTTGCTGGAGTAAGTACCAAACTTGATATGTATTCATTTTATACCTGAGGTATGACCAAACCAACAAGTAACCTTTAGATTTGCAATCAGTAGATGATGAGTAGGGACCACAACCCAAGTAGTGTAAGGTGAATTCCAGTCACCGACTTGAATCCCAAATACACTAAATCAGCTCCTATGCATAACTAACATTATAATAAGTTTTCGAAATTACTGCATTTCATAGGCATCCAACTCGTTTTTTTCAGGATGGCTACTCAAAAGTACCAGCCGGCATGACTACTACCTTATCAGTAAATGTGTTTATTCAGACTTCCAAAACTGATAATGTAAATGCTGTTTACATGTTATGTGTTAATATGTGGACCACCGACTTATGTATGGGACCAAAAATGTTACATACCGGTAGTCAAAGTTCCTGATGACCAACTTTTCAGTAGTTTAGTTACTCAGATGTGAGGGGGCGAATACTCCACAGATGGATAGTGCCGATTCTGTATCACCCTACCTATTCATTGTAATCAGTTGCTGTGTACATTTATGAGTACAGTTACTTGAGTGTAATAAATTACATCTCCGTGTAATAATTACATTCCTGAATGCAATTGTCTGTAATGAAATAAATAAGGGCACTTGTGTCATTATCACCAATTTTATTAAAGAAATATAAAATCAAAACATGATATAAAAATACAGTGACTGTATATACAGTAGATACAGAAATTAAGAAGAAAAAACAAGTTATAATAAATTATGTGAAGGAATGTGATGATGGAATACCTTATTTGTAAGGATCAGTATCGGTTTACTAATGTACCAGTATGATTACCATGATTGGCCATTGTATTGTTACTAAAAACAACCAACACTTTACCCAGGAAAAGCACTTTAAAGTTCACTGAATGCTACAGTCATAAGGTAAATAACAGCAGCTTACTAACAACATATAGACTGGTGGGTTACACCAGTTGTTTGCAGACATTTTATTAGAATACTGCATGCACTATTCTTCACTGTAGGAATGAAGGCTAGATTGATGCTGTCTGCTCTGGCGTGGAACTACCGACCACGTCCCAGCCCAGACAAACCTGTTGAGACTGGTGTCATGTGGTCCAAAAGACGCAAGCAATGGGTGCTGCATAACAGACCACAGCAGGTGAACCCACGTACCCACCTACCAATGCTCACGGATCGAGTGACAGATGTGTTTATTAAGAAATATCACACTGCATGCGATCACAGTCACTGGGGCAGATGTCCCAACACCAGAGAAGGAGGATCTGCTGGCAGCAAGAGTCAGTCAATTTGTAAAGAAACAGTAAATACTGCCACCACCAACCTACACCTTCATAGGTCACATGTACATTGTCTAGTTTAGTTTTCAAGTCCAGGGTGGTATCCCTCGTGTTGTCCCCCATCGGGGGCAGGGAACCTTGATCTTATTCCATGGCTGGCGCATGCTGGTAGAACTCTCTGTACCCTTCGCCCCAGCTTGCCATGGATCCACCAGGTAAACTGTCTGTATGCAGCCCACCTGAGAGACTTGAAATAAATTAGGCTCAAATAAACATCTGACATTGTAAATAAATGACATATAAAAATCGGTTCTATAACGACACCATTCTTTTATATAAATTGTTTACTATTAAACATGTCTTCATCTGGAATAAGGCAAATATTGATAATTTTGCACTACAGAACAAATTATGATGGTGCAACAAACATTGTATCTATACGTTATGATAACTTAAGTGGAACCATTATAATTTGTTCTGTAGTGAGAGAGTATCACTTTATTCATACAGTAGAATACAATAAAGTGTGAAACGATAACCCAAGTACATGTGTGAATACAGTAAATAACTATGTATAGTAGTATATTGTAGCAGGCTAAGGTAAATAATGACTAACGGTTAAAGTAAGTCATATTGAAAATGAACACATTTATGTAGGATTACTTGCTCTTGAGAGGAATTTTATTTTGTAATTATTGTCATATTAGGGTGATGGTCATCATATTTAAATCAGTCTTGGGTCAAACCAGTGTGGTTCGTCTTTACATTTAGAAAGGGTGAATGGTGTTAGCAGGGCTAGTTTAGACAAGCATACGATTGAATTAGTTGTTTTGTTGGTGGTTTTATTCCAAGAGATTTTAAGGAGGTTGTCGGTCTTAGATTTGTTGGGTTCAGATACATAGCCTCTGCAACCTATTTCAATGCATGTTATTCTGATTTTATTCTGTTATTGTTTACATCATGGATTAGTGCGACATACTTGTTAGTTTTGAATACATGATCTTTCTTGATGTTAGGTAGTCAGTTCAATGATGTGAATTTGTTTAGCATGTGGATGGTAGAGGAGTATGGTAAGTCCACTAAGTAATTTCCCTGGAAGACTGTTAATCATTTGGGCATCAGGCATGAGATTGCTGATAAAATTATCTATATATATTTGTATTGCTAATGCTACTATGATGTTGTATTGTGTTCATTATTAATACATTTCAATAAATATTTAACAACACATTTCACTGGTCTTGTAACAATGCATGCACATATATACGTACTTGTTTGTTGGACGGCATAATTCCCATTCTGCAGCATCACCTGCTCCAAACAAAGAATTCTAAATCCCCTGCTGTTTGTAATGCACAGCAGTCCACCTGTAACAAAGAATTAAGCTTTTAAAATAGTTTTACACGAATGGTAAGCAAACATGGATTATTATTCTGAAAAAAAATCACAAAGAATGCATCACGATCCTCTAACTGTATTCATCCCAGTATTATACCTGGGTCAATAGAAATATCATGCAGATTAAGGAAGGCCGTTTTGAAATGTGTCAATATTTGCACAAAATGGTGGTCATTTTCTTTGTCACCAAAACTAATGGGGGGCTCTGGCTGAAAAATGTTCAAGGTATATTTTATTCATAAGAGCCAATGTAAACTTTGGGCAGAAAAATTGCAGTATGCATAAAGTTAAAAATAATCTATCTACCTGCCATGTGTTTAAAAAGTAGTACTGCCACATATTGTTCATACTCTATCATAGCTCTGCCCTGTACAATTTTGGTTCACATGAATCATGGAACCATTCAACTACATTTCTTTTAAAAAGTGAAGATACAGCCATGGGTGGTATTCGAAAATGGACATGTCAAAGTTCAAACACTGAGTCCAGTGGCACTGAGAGTGAGATCTAACTAAGTTAAACGTCAACCAATCCCAAATGTAAGACAAGTGACTTGTCCCGGCCCGAGCGATCATCTCTCGCTGTTCATACGCAGCCCGGAACTTAGGCTCATCAGTTATTTAAACAATAAACTAAACATATTAATAATTACCTTCACCAACAGCGTTGCTGTCAAGTAGCAACCGCCTCCTGGCAGCAGACATATTCAGTTCTTGTTTCTGAACAAGGAGATCGCTGCGGCATTTTCCACACCGACACCAGTCAATTTCATCTCGGCATGGTATGCGCCTCGACATTTCTACTGCCCGTGGGCCTTCCTGTTCGTGCCCACCGGCACCCGCCTCTGCCCTATCTTCCAATACAGGCCCTTGTTTCTGTGGTTCAAACCGGTAACCAGCTGCTTCGAAATCGATTTGGTTTTCTTTGTCTTCCGAAGAATTGGAAAGCCATCTTATTTACACAGTCACAGCACATGCGCACATAGTTTAATTGGTAAACTTACCATAGCGCCACCTAACGGAGTTGGAAACAACTAGTACGCAGAAACTTTACTGAAGTGAGTTCCGACAGTGTGACGTCACTTTCTTCTAACAATGGCGTAGTCCATAGAAATTCGGTAGTTGTGTGTTCAACAATGTTTTCCTGGTAAACCGCTGACGTTAAAAATTTGATTGTAGTTGGAAATTGTTAGTTTGTATTAACTCTTTTAGATGCTTAACACCAAAACGTTGCCTTTTGTCTTCCTTTAAGTACATTTTATTCCTACATGAAGACTTTGGTATAAGATGTTTACAAACAAATTTAAGTTAAATTGTAATCGTAATTTCTTATAGATATGGAGAAGGCAGAAGTTTAATACATATAAATCGTTATTCGTTCACGACAGTATTTAACATATATAGTACTAGTTATAATTAAATTCATGTAAATAACTTAAATATAAAATGCACATTCTACAATGTTGAAAAGGTGACTGTCATGCCAGGTTTGACTTTACAGTCTGAGAAATAATTTATTAGAATGTTGATGTGATTTGTTCAGAAGCACCAACTCATCCGGATTGACGGACGCAACTCGTCGGAGCAGCGCAACTTCCTGTGTAAGAAGTTCCAGACAGTGGACGATGTCCGAGTGGCCATCTTGTCCATCAGTGCAGCCAACGCTGGACTTCACCTAACAGCTGCCTCCGTCGTTGTCTTTGCAGAGCTCTTCTGGAATCCTGGGGTTAGTAGGGTGTGATTGTATTTGGAATCCGGGGGTGAGTGGGGAAAGGTTGTATTTGAAATCCAGGGGTTAGTATGGTGTGGTTATATCTGGAATCTGGGTGTGAGTGGGATGTGGTTGTATTGGAATTCAAGGGTTAGTAGGGTGTGATTGTATTTGGAATCCGGGGGTGAATGGGGAAAGGTTGCATTTGGAATCTGGGTTGAGTGGGTTGTATTTGGAATCCAGGGATGAATGGGATGTGGTTATATTTGGAATCCAGGGGTAAATGGGTTATACTTGGAGTTGAGGGATAAGTAGGGAAAGGTTGTATTTTGAATCCAGGTTGAGTGGGTTTTATTTGGAATCCTGTGGTGAGTGGAGCAGTGTTCTGGAATCCAGTGGTGAGTTGGCAACATTGGTTATACATCTACAAAGACAACCATGGTAACATAGTCAACAGTGTTTGAGTCTGTCAACCGCCATTGTAAGGCCTAGGCTGCTTCCATCACCCGATTGTGTGTATGTTTTTCAGGAGTAACTCTGAAAGCCATTGGTGCTCTCTAGCTGGTGTTTATGCCAAGAAAATTAAAATATGGCACACAGGAGGTAGAGGTGTAACCTGTTATGGACTCACAGAAGTAGAAACGTCCTTGTCAAGCTCACCATATTTGTATGTATGTGTGTGTGCGTGAGTGTAAGTATGCGTGTATATAATGTATGTATGTCTCACTAGTAAGTATGTATGCATGTATATAATGTATGTATGTCTCACTAGTAAGTATGTATGCATGTATATAATGTATGTATGTCTCACTAGTAAGTATGTATGCATGTTTATAATGTATGTATGTCTCACTAGTAAGTATGTATGCATGTATATCATGTATGTATGTCTCACTAATAAGTATGTATGCATGTATATAAAGTATGTATGTCTCACTAGTAAGTATGTATGCATGTATATAATGTATGTGTCTCACTAGTAAGTATGCATGAATGGAAGTATATACCTATTAGGCCATGGGCCAGATATGCCCCACGTGCACCCCCCCACAACTCTACCATCCCATGTTTTTTTAAGCTTTGGGGTCCGTTGAAGATGATTTCAAGTGGTAACAGTAAAAAAGTTCGGTCTCACTACCCATTTCCAACCTATCTTGGATGGTACCCTGAAATATTGTATTTCAATGTCGCGTGGTATTTAATCACCCACACCATAATCGTAATTATATAGTCATATGTGTCTCAATATATACTTATAATATGTCAAATTGAAGGTTGTCATCTGCTGATCATTATAATAGCATTCAATAGATATTTACTATTATGGCATGTGCCCTAATAGCATAGAATAACTATACCCTATTCTCACATCATTATTTTTGTCAAATATATCAATTTCCCTTGATCCCATGGCCTCTTTAAGATCAAAATAATAACGCATAACTCTCTGCAGCATCATATCTTTCATTTGATAGCAGAATTGTCTTTCTGTCATTACAAATGGATTAGATATGATGCTTCAAAGATAACCATAGTGTCGCGGATCAAGGCGTAATGCAGAGCATTTTTAATGATTACATACTGTACTCCAGTAGCAATGGATTGTTTAAAATGTAATGAAGAAGTGACTATAATATTGTTGTTTTATAAGTCATTTACGTTCTTTTGCAGTATCTAGGTACATGTTTGCAGCTGGAATACTAGTTTTCTTACACGTTTTATCATGGTATGCGGAGGTCACAGAGTTCTATCCCATATTATATTATTTAAGTCTCATATTATTTAAGTCTCAATTGCAGCTTATACGAATACCTCAGGTCAACTTCACAGATATCGATAAGTAAATTTTTTATTTAAGTTGGATATTAATAAATTATAAGCTTTGTTACTTACCCCAATACTGATATTACGTACCTACCTTTGTATGTATGCCGAGGAAACAACAAAGAAGTTGGTCAGTCGCATGTGATCACAACATTTGATCTTGGCGTATGCATGAAGGCGTACCCGCTGGTTTGGAACGTGGCTGAGAAGTATGAAAAGAACATTATCCTCATTGGCACCTTCCATCTTATTTGTGCCTATATGAAGATGGTTAGCAAATAAATGGCTGGTTTAGGTCTGGTGGATATCCTTCTAGAAGCTGATTTGATCAGTGGAGGTTCTCTGGCTGGTGTGATGTCTGGGAACACTACAACGGAGCTTTGCATTGCCACAAGATCATGCTTGAATGTCTGGAAAGGTTGTTGATTGAAGAGTATCTCAAGGAGCAGAATGATGAAACTCTCTTGCCATCTCTCTCTGATGAGTTGATCAAGAAGATAAATTCCTTCATGGAAACTCATAATGCAGACACTCTGGATGCTGTGTCAACAGATCCTTCTGGACCAGCCTGACACAGAAGTATGAAGAGTTCCAAGAGAAAGTACGGTCAGGCCATCTGGGGAAGACTGCACAACTATGGGTGTTCTATATGGATCACATCCATGTAATCCTGTCACTCCTCGAAGCTGTCAAGACGAACAATTTCCTCCTGTATGCCCAATCTGAGTGAAATGTTTAAGTTTTGGAGGACAAAATTATGCATGCTACCTCACCTTCTTCACTGTATTCCTTGCCAATATTGAGGTCTCTCACCCTGGTGCCGCAAATGGAGCTATCTGTGTAGCCCACTCCCTCATCCCTGGGAACCGTTGCACTGTTGATAAAACCAGGGAAGAAGCATTCATGCGGCCTGCCAAGTCCCATGGTGGTGCAGGAACAAGTGCTGCGGGAGTGTCTGGTCTGCTCATAAACTACCAAGCATATCAGCGATGGGTCAGAACAACACATGTCAGGTCACTATATGTGGATGCAAATCTTGGAATGGCTGGCATGGTTGACAGCAGTGAAGGCTACAAACAACGTGATGTCCGCGCCACAGAGATCCAGAAAGGAGACTATTTAGCGATGAAGGCAAAGGAGGTTGTCGAGTGTTTCTTGAACCCCTTTGCTGTGGACACAAAGGACAAGCTGCTGCTCCTCTCCTCTGGAAGTGCTGCATCTGATGAGGTGTCGGAAGATGTCCTAAAAGCAGAAGTGATCGGACAGCAGGTGAGAGACACTTTTGTGGAGTCATAACTGAAGAAAGGCCAGGATTTCTTTGAGCCAGTGAAGAGGCTGAATCTCAAGACCCTGAGTGATATGCACAAAAGACCAAAATGAAGACCACCAAAAACAAAGTCATTCACTATAGACATCAAGGAAATGTTGCATTCCAGTTGTTTGGGAAGTCACAGAGCCAAGGACTGCAGCTTGATCTGAAGCAACTGATGACGTACCCGTTAACTCCTGTGCCATACAGTATTGCCACAGCCGACGGGTACCTTGCTAAGACTGATAAGACAAAGGCATTCCAGTTTCAAACAAAAGAATGCACTGATGCTGATGTACCACCTGCAGCCGAAACACTGACAGTTCATGACGGGATTGCATGCTTCTACTCTCTGAAAGATGTACCAGGAAACTTGTTTATGTGAAGAGCCCAGGTTCAGACATCTTCTTCGTTCTTCTGCACTATGCTGCATCAATTGGAGACATCACCATCTTGTTTGACACTGGTGTAGGAAATAAGCAAAGATTGATTGATGTCAGCAAACTAGCAGTTAATCTCGGCCAAGACAGGTGTACGGCTCTGATGGTTCTGCATGCTTTAAGTGGATGTGACAGCACTAGTGCTTTCCGAGGGATTGGCAAATTCAAACCAGTGAAAACTCTACAGAAGATTCCTAGATACATTCATGTACTCAAGAAGCTGGGAGATACATGGGATGTACCTGAAGAAAGGATTGATGAGTTGGACAGCTTCACTTGTGCTGTGTATGGTAGAGCATCAAAGGTGTCAAAAGTTGATGATTTGTATCAAGGAGCTGTGTGCCAAGGATAACCGCGTTATTCCTTCAGGTAATATTGACATGGCCAATCTACCACCATGCAAGCGCAGTCTCACCCAGCATGTCAGAAGAGTCAACTATCAAGTTGGCATATGGAAGAGAGCACATATTCCTGAGCCGGATGTCCCCAAGGTGAGCAGAAACCATGGCTGGAACATTAGTAATGGAAGCATTGAGCCACTCTGGTATGATGGAGATGTGCTGCCACGTGAACTGGCTGATATAGCTCAGGTAGACCCCGACCACACTGATAGTGATGACGAGTCTGACATGAACATGTCTGATGGGATGGAATATGCTGACAGTGATTATGACCGAGCATCAAAATGTGACTAATGTAATTGGTTATGTAGCTATCAATGTTTGGCAAGTGTCCGTACATCAACCTAGATATTGTATGTCATTGCATACAATTAAGATGTGAATAACTTTGTGGCATCTAACTACATTTTGTTTTATCAATGTCTAGCATCTAAATGAATGTCGTACATACGTAATTTGCTTTAAACTGAATTATCATATTTTGAGATACTGGCTTTCAATTTGTCTGTACTGTTGACATTTGTCGCATCTTAATTCACTAGTTTTGGATACCATATTAAGCTAACATACATGTTCATTATATGAAATATGTAGTTCTTTGTTTTATGCATCTGAAATTAATCTGGTGTAACTGTATACTTGAAAACACACATAATCTAGACGTTTTGACATGTTGCCAGTCATGACTATCCATGGTTATCTTTTCGTTACGCCTCTTTATCCGCAACACTATGGTTATCTTTGAAGCATCATATCTAATCCATTTGTAATGACAGAAAGACAATTCTGCTATCAAATGAAAGATATGATGCTGCAGAGTGTCATGCATTATTATTTTGATCTTAAAGAAGCCATGGGGTCAAGGGAAATTGATATATTTGACAAAAATAATGGTGTCATCTATGCAGTCACGAGTGAGAATAGGGTATAGTTATTCTATGCTATTAGGGCACATGTCATAATAGTAAATATCTATTGAATGCTATTATAATGATCAGCAGATGACAACCTTCAATTTGATATATTATAAGTACATATTGAGACACATATGACTATATAATGACGATTGTGGTGTGGGTGATTAAATACCACGCGACATTGACGACAAATACGAAATTTCAGGGTACCATCCAAGATAGGTTGGAAATGGGTAGTGAGACCCACTTGAAATCATCTTCAACGGACCCAAAAGCTTAAAAAAACATGGGTTGGTAGAGTTGGGCGGGGGTGCACGAGGGGCATATCTGGCCCATGACCTATATGTTTACGTACGTATGTACATACATACATATGTATAGTGCAAACAGACCCAGCTCGACAATAATCAATTGACATAATATGTGAATAACCTAAAAGGTTGGTGACAATAAAGAAAACTGTCATATTGTTTCTCTGTCAGATCCTCATGCAGGCTGAGGACCGGGCCCACAGGATGGGGCAGGAGGACTGCGTCAATGTGCACTACCTGGTGGCCCGACACACAGCCGATGACTACATCTGGTAGGTGCTGGACACCATGCTGGACACCATGCTGGACACGTGGTCTTGTAGCAAGTGATGGGGACTGTGGCATAAATCCATGTTTTAAGAAAGGAATTTAATTTTTGACCTACTGATTTTGTTTAATCTTGGTTTATTAGGTGGCTCCTCGAGAGCGACTGTCAAAGCCTTAGAGGAGTCCCCTGACCCCTATTGTTTGCAATTACACACCATGTTTATCATAAGTGTGTAACTTGTACTGTTTACAGTTGTAATTTGACTTGGGTGTATTATCTGTATTTATTTTTATGTATGTATTTGAAATGTCGGACAGGTCAAATAAAACAAATTCTTCTTCATGTAGTATCCCAGACTTTGGGGCCACTCGACACTTGTTGTTCTTCATGTAGTATCCCAGACCTTGGGGCCACTCGACACTTGTTGTTGTTCATGTAGTATCCCAGACCTTTGGGCCACTCGACACTTGTTGTTCTTCATGTTGTATCCCAGATCTTGGGGCCACTCGACACTTGTTGTTCTTCATGTAGTATCCCAGACCTTTGGGCCACTTGACACTTGTTGTTCTTCATGTAGTATCCCAGACCTTGGGGCCACTCGACACTTGTTGTTCTTCATGTAGTATCCCAGACCTTTGGGCCACTCGACACTTGTTGTTCTTCATGTTGTATCCCAGACCTTGGGGCCACTCGACACTTGTTGTTCTTCATGTAGTATCCCAGACCTTTGGGCCACTTGACACTTGTTGTTCTTCATGTAGTATCCCAGACCTTGGGGCCACTCGACACTTGTTGTTCTTCATGTAGTATCCCAGACCTTGGGGCCACTCGACACTTATTGTTCTTCATGTAGTATCCCAGACCTTCGGGCCACTCGACACATGTTGTTCTTCATGTAGTATCCCAGACCTTGGGGCCACTCGACACTTGTTGTTCTGAATTGATTAAAAGTTTGATTTGATAGCTGCTCTGAAAATGTATTTTGTTATGTTTTATAAGGAAACTGTTTACAAACGCAGTCATTCTAATGAGATATCTACAAAACCCTGTAGTGCTGCCACGAAGGTCATGTTATACACACACATGCGCATGCATGCACACATTCATGCGTACACCTTAATATTTGTGCATTCATGCTTATGTCGATAAAATATTTTGCAGGCCGCTGGTGCAGCAGAAACTTGACGTACTGGGCAAGGCCGGTTTGTCTAAGGACAACTTCTCCAACGCAGACACAAAATACCTGCAGGTGGGTGGTACAGAGGTCTCCAAGTTGGTATAGGGTGTCACATAATGTCTTCAACTTGGTAATGGGCATCATCAGATGTTTATGACTTTGTAAAGGGTGTCACCAAAATCTTCAACTTATTAGTGAGCGTCAAGATACCTTCAACCTAGCCCACAAATGTGTTCGACATATAATAGCCTATGTTGGAACGGTAGATAGTCTATGAATGATTCAGTATGGTTTGATTCCTTTATTTGCTTGGGGTTTGTTGTGGAATATGATTTATTTAAACAGAAAACCTTGTTTACACTGGTCAAGCCTAGTTTATTAGACTGACATTTAATCTGTCATGTTTCTTCTCTGCTGAAGGACCCCAAGCAAAGAGATTTGCTCAAATGCTTTGAAGAGTCATTTCTTGAGAGTGGAGATCTACCACAGGAGGGCAGCACTGATGAACAAGAGTCGAAACCTTCACATCCAGCGGTGGATTCACGTGAAAGCGGTGAGAGTTAAATTATATTGTATATCTGACTAATTTTAATTTTGTTATATATATATATATATGTGGCGTGTGCGTTTCACTTTGTATGTATTTTTAATAGATATAAGTGAGTATGGCATTAATTGGCATTTCAAACTTTGGGAGAACTTTACACAATGGCAGTAAAATTATAGTTGTCCTGTTTTCAAAACATATTTTGTGATACCAAGTGTTCTTATTTTCTGGTGATGCCAGTTTCTTTACAAACTACAGGCCCATCAGCTTTTTCCAAAGTTTTTGAAAGATTGATCTATAATCACCTGTACAGTTTTCTTGATAAGTACAAAGTTGTATTTGTATCACAATATGGATTTCGTAAACAATGTTCCATGCCTCTCTGGAATTAATCGACAGCATAATAAACACGTTGAATGAAAAACATTATGCACTTGCTGTATATATGGACTTAAGCAAAGCAATTGACACTTTAAGTCACAATATTCTGCTTGAAAAATTATGGCATTATGGAATAAGAGGAATCCAACATAAACCTTTTAAAAGCTATCTTGAACACAAAAAGCTATTTTTTATAGATAAAGATACATTGTCTGAATATCAAAATACAACATATGGAGTCTCACAGGGATCCATTCTAGGACCATTACTATTTTTTATGTATATAAATGATGTGCCATTATCATTGAATACTGCAAATTTCATACTGTTTGCTGACGACACAAGCCTACTCTTCAAAAACAAAGACCTCAACAGGCTCACAATTAACATTAATACTGAACTAGTAAAGATTACTCAATGGATAATTGCCACCAGACTTTCACTTAATATAGATAGAACTAAATGGAAGTTATTTCAAAACACTCAAAGTCAATTACATAAACAAGTGGACATTGTTCTACTTGATGATAAAATAGAAAATGTTGATCACTTAAAATTTCTAGGTATCTGGATTGATAAAACCTAAACTGGAAGAAAAATACAAATGAAAAATGTAAGAAAATTTCCCAGATATTGGTAATAAGTAATAAAATAAAGCCATAACTACAATCTTGCACATTAAAACAAATATATAATGCATTAATTCAACCCTGTTAATCTTACGGCCTACTTGCATGGTACAGTAACATTCATGGTAATGTAACTAATATAAACAGACTATTTAAACTTCAAAAGAAAGAAGTACGTTTGATTCACAAAAGCAAATTCATAGCACATACAAATCTCATCTTTAAAATGTATAGAATTCGTAAGTGATAAGATTTATTTATAATTTAAGGTGTTCAACTGTATGACAAAATAATAAAAAAGCAATGCCCAAAGTATCATTTCACATCTGTCATGAGAAATAATGAAATTCACAGTCATGTTACCAGACAGAATAATTATTCACTTAGATGAGATGAGAACAGAAACAAACTACAGGGATTGTGTTACAAACAGCATACTATAGTGTTGCATGTCTCAAAACTTCACCTATCATTAACTAAAAGGCACTACCTTAAAACAATTATTATAAATACTTATTCAGAGGTGTGCTTAATAAGAAATTGCTATTCTTGTTTGAGCATCAATAATAATTCATAATTCATAAAATTTCTTAATTTAATTTCCCACTCTAAATTGTACTGATAAGTATTATTCATACACAGTAATGAAATGTTTTATTTATTTTTAGTCCTTTGGCCGAAGGTCCAAGGGACTATTGCCATCATTCTGCATCCGCTGCCGTATCTCAGAAACCGTTCAGCAACTTTTTCTCTAATTTTGCATAGACATATCTTAGGGCACTGCCACTATGCACGAGAAATATGTATTTGATTGAATCATTCTAAGGGCTCCCTAGGGCCTCCAAGGACCCCAAAACTGGTAAAAATGTGACATTTTGCCTATTTTTTCAAAAACTGTTCAGCAACTTTTCTCTAATTTTGCATATACATTTCATGTGGTAGTGTCACTGTACAAAAGAAATCTGTATTTGATTGAATCGTTCTAAGAGCATCTAATGACCCCCCCAAAAAGGACCCCAAAACGGTAAATTTTCACATTTTGCCTATTTTTTCAAAAACTCTTAAGTAACTTTTCCTCTAATTTTGAACAGACATTTCATGTGGTAGTGCCACTACACACAAGAAATCTGTATTTGATTCAATCATTCTAAGGGCTCCAAATGTCCCCTAAAATGCTAAATTTGTCAACTAAATGGTCTACTGTAGCAGCAGCTCTAGCAGGCTTCCAGTCCTTTTGTTCAACTAATCCCTTTTCTCACAACATCTGTCACACCTCACTGTGGCTGGCTGGTTAAAGTGTGACTAATCTGTAATTGGTCACTGGCAGAGGTTTGGGTCACTGTGGCTGGTGGTAGGAAGTATGACTAATCTGTAATTGGTACCTGGCAGAGGCTTGGGTCAACAAACACAGCACCTTGTACCAGAAACAGAACACTATTCCCCTTCCCAAAACATCTGTCACATGCGGAGTCTGTGTCTTGTATGGATATATATTTTTATGCAGTTGTTTTATATAAGCAGAAAGTTAATTGAAATTAGTTATTCTTAGGCCACAGAAAAGTAATTCCCGGTTTCTCATCGATGCATGTATTTAAAAATATGTGCCACAACATTTTATTTTCTATTATAATTATTCCTCTAATTGCAAGACGTGGTGCAATAAGTGAACAGTAAACATGTAAACATTTTACTTCCACCATAACCCTTAATGATCTGTAACTATGATTCACCAAAAACATTTGATTAATAATTACCTACAGGGTTGGTTGATTTATGCCGGGCAGAAACCGTTTCTGCCCGGCAGAAACAACAACAATAGGAAATACATGCCATTGATAGGCAAACATGTTCTTTTTATAGAAAATGTCAGTTTCTTTCTGTACCTGTCTACGTATGATAACCATTTGTCAGCCATGCTCACAATAAACATCACATGAATGATAAAAGGAAGATCACTGCCACTTAACTTGTGGATTATTATTATTATTATAAAACTGCTCTGTTGCTGATTGGTGGACAGTAAGCTGCAACTGTCTTTGATTTT
Organism: Paraescarpia echinospica; assembly: GCA_020002185.1. Taxonomy (NCBI): domain Eukaryota; kingdom Metazoa; phylum Annelida; class Polychaeta; order Sabellida; family Siboglinidae; genus Paraescarpia; species Paraescarpia echinospica. The sequence goes on from CM034531.1 coordinate 78,153,072, forward strand.
GTTTACATTTTGACAAACTACTATTATATAGCACTAATTTTTGAATGAATCACATTTTGAGAATGCATGTCATTGTTTGCGGTGTAATTTTGTATGCTTCATTTTCTGCTGGTACAAGTTGCATTCATCTGAAAGATTATTCAATTACCTATCCAATGATAATACATATGTTGTGGTGTTGGAAATATATAGCTTTGGTATATTGTACACGAGGGTTGTGATAGGAAACTATTGGACATTGCGACAGTCCAGAAAGACAGTATGAGATGTGTCACTCAATATATGAAGTGTGACTTTCAGATACTTCATTTTGTAGTGCTATGGATTATGATGGGCCTCTCCATTAGCTCCCTATATATTTATGTGAAATATATCATTATGTCATTAAAATATTTCAGAACAGGCTAACGCTAAGCTGCAACTGTCTTTGAGTTTGTTTACATTTTGACAAACTACTATTATATAGCACTAATTTTTGAATTGGCACGACTAATGCTAATATATCCCACAAAATGACTTCTACGGGAAACAACATTGTTGTAAATTATCATCCCATTATTCTTACTGACAAAGACCTGTAAGTTAGGTGAGTAACACCTTCGAAGTTCTGACAGCAGGACATCGCCTTCAGTGAAGTCGAGACAAAAGTTTCACAAAGGCTTCAAGTTCAAACGGTCTATCACCGTCCAGCTGCTCCATTTAAAATTTTCTTTAGACTACCTTTTGCTCTCAAATAATCTGTCCTCTTAATTTTATACATAAAGATATAATCTGGCATAGCTTTATACATTTTTGTAGCAGCACATTTGTATTTCAAGTGTATCATATATTTATCACTTGTTGTGTACTACACCCAGCTGTGGAGCTAAGATTCTCAGCCTGCTATTGTTTGATGGAAACTGTGACTAATCTGTAATTGGTCACTGACAGTAGCTTGTGTCAACAGACAGCATTAAGCCACTAGACCCCTGTTAAACTGGACAGTTGCCTGTAGGTTTTAAACTGTGTCAAACAGTGAGTCTACCGTTTGCTCTAAAATAATCTGTCCTCTTAGTTTTACACATAAAGACATAATCTGGCATAACTTGATAAGTCTTTGTAGCAGCACATTTGTACTTCCAGTGTATCATTGCAGCATAACATACATATTACATACTGTGTGCCACATTTGAATGTTGTGCATGTAATATTTCCATGCAATCCATTTGCATATATAATGTAAAACTTCAACAGCCGTTTTCTTCATTTTCACTTTTTGACCCCTACCATGTTCAATGCTCCATAACTTCGCCAATTTTTGTAGCAGTCATAATTTTTGAAATCGTGTAAAGCACCCTACCAAACCTTTACAAGGATGTAAGAAAACAATGTTACAATTTTTCCGACTTGTCACTCATTTGATTTGGTCAGCCGGGGTCACATATAGACGTATTAGTCCAAAGGACTTCAGGGCCACTTGGCCCATTTTTTATAATTATATACTTCATGTATAACTACATGTATAATAATATTATGTAGCATTTAGGGGGACGTCCAGTTGCCTCAACTAGGTTAGTTTTACTGGCGTCCTGGCATTCATTGTTACCACGTGTAGCTTGTCTTTTGTATTTCTTATGCCAAATAAACCAATTTCAATTTTAAATCTAGGTCAGAACGAGGCTGGTGATAACCAGGACGAGGCTGGTGATGACATGTCGGAAGGCGATTGGTTGGATGACATTGACGGATTGTTTGATGACGATGATGATGATGACCCTGACGCACCATGGCCACCAAAGAAACAGAAGACGTGATACAGATATGTCAGTGTCATGGTTTCACGCTTGCATGTTTTGTAAACTGGCATGTGTTGTCAATAAACTGATCAGCTAGAAATTATTTTATAGCCCGGACTTATAATCTTTCGTCATGGTTCGAACACTGCACTCCTGAAAGCTAATTAATGCCACGTTATTTGGCATACTCCGCGGATAACGTTTAAATGAAGGTTTGGTAGGGACGTTTATGATGTGGCTGCAGAATGTAACAGTGTTAGTAAAGGTGTTTAGTAAACTACCAGTAATTAATAACTACCAAACAAGGAAGAAACGTCCAAACTATAAAATGCAGCGAACTTCAAATACGTGTACGGTATGGCCCATTTGTTACAAAATATCGGGGAACAGCGGCGTACATATGTTACGTTGACGAACACTGTCATTGCCACCACGTGATCAATTTCGTGCTGAATGTGACAAATCTATGTAGCAACAACAGCGAAACCTAATTGTAAAACTCTAACTTATAACAGTAAATGTGTTGCGTGCAGACCCCCCCCCCACACACACAAAGTATTAGTGTATTGGTGCGCAGTGCTAGCAAACAGCAAAATATTGCAGCCCACTTCGGGCGGAAGCTTGGTCGGCGCGGAGCATTTCGGAAACATCCGAACGTTCAAACTTGGAGGGTGGGTGTCTTCTAAGCTTTAGGAGCACATGAGCTGAACCAACAATGGTGCTTTTCTTTACGTATATTAAAAGTAGAAGTGTAATAGATTATCTTGGCAAAACGACATCAAACTTACATTTTAACAAGTATGGAAACTAAACAACAGTTGTTTTCGTTGTAATTTTTCACAACGTTACACTATACTCCCTACAATGTCGTCCTGGATATAAACACTTTATTATATTACCTTTAATTTGATGTATTTACATTAATATGTCAGATATGGAGCTCATGTGCCCATTTTTCGTTGAAGTGAGTGCCCCTAAACGCGAAGCCGGGCCGCGTCAAAACGATCGGATGCAAATCACCCGACGGGTAGCTGCTTCAAAGCACGCTTATGTAATAACCGTTTCAAGTTGCAGCGAAATCAATAATCCAAAAAATACTAATGATGTTATATAATTTTATTCAAAAGAAACAACATTTATGCCCAATGCGTTGTTACGTGGAAACTAGTTGGAAGTCGGCAAAATCTGAACTGATTCTCGTCCGACTGAATTAGCGGCGCCTTCTGTTGACATCGTAGTAGTGTGGTGTGAGCACAGGTCTGTATGATGTGTCGCAGTGTAGTGAGTAGCTTGTAGTGCATGCGCTTCTTGCTCTCGCTTTCAGTTGCGACCGCCAGCTAGCTTCACAGGGGCGAAAAGGGACATGAGTGCGCAAGCCTCCCATGCTGGTACATAGCCTCTCCATAGACAAGACTCTAGCATGATCTCCTTGTGGTACTTTGCGGTAATTGGGCACCTTACGGCCCCAGGCTAACATGCTAGGGATCTAGGAGAGGGACAACTCTGATTTCAAACCTGGGTAAACCCAGCGCATAAGCCTTGATAGGCAATGGGTCTGGGAGATGGAAAACGTCAAACCATGGGCAGACCAAGTCTACTAGTCACGGAAGACATTGACCTACGGGAAGGAAAACCTGAAAGACAAACCCACTACACGTGTCAGCATGGGCAGCGCCATGTGGCTCGAATAAATGACCTCAATTATATGCTGTCACTTAGTAGTTACGAGATTGGCTACCGCGTTCGGGGGAACCGACACATTGGGACTCAGGCATCAGCGAGAAATCGGCGAAGACCTGGAGGGTCGAACAGCCGGCATCGACTCTCATGTGAAGTCCGGTTTGCCACCCTCAATATGGGAACAATGACGGGGAAACGAGTGGAGGTGGTGGCGCTAATGAAGAGGTGGCAACTGTCAGTGATGGGGGTACAACAGCAAAGAAGTCATCAGGGTGGAACGATGGGACGGCAGATAATTGCAGTGTGGATGTTAGTTGGAGGTGAGACTGCACCCTGGCAGTGACCACCCTCAGCGGCAACATATAGAAAGGTAGGCTTGGCGATAATGTTCTGAAAAAGGCTGACTAGTTGAATGAGACCTCATAAGATCAGAACATATAACCACAATATATACAGACTAGTCAGTCAATAGAACGTTGCCGAGTGCTGGAAACAACTAGAACTATTGGATGCTAGGGTGGGGCTTACAGTGGGGAGCAAAATCGGAGAGAATCGGCTGGGATTTAGGAAAGGGAGACGTTCAAACGTTCATAATACCTTTATTGTCCCTCATGGAGAAATTCTCTTGTGTTGTTCGCTAATTAAGAACGCAATAAATAAATAAATTAATTAATAAGTACACATGTGTAACTGAGAACACTGATTCAATGGATTACATATGATTAAAATAGCACAGAACAATCAGCCAGTTGTTAGGAAACATAGTTTACACTTACATATCACAGCCATCAGTACAGGAACAAGTTCATCATCACAGGTGTTATTAAACTAGATGGAATACAGTGCAATTACATGACTAAAATAGGATGGCACAGAACAATCAGCCAGTTGTTAGGAAACATAATTTACACTTACATATCACAGCCATCAGTACAGGAACAAGTTCATCATCACATATGTTATTTAACTAGGTGGAATACAGTGCAATTACCAGTATAATCACACACGCGCCGCACGTGCGCGCGCGCACACACACACACACACATGAACCCATATTCTCAAGCGGCCAGGCATTGGAGAGAGGGGGGAGGAGGAAGCAGATCATTCGTTTAGAAGACGAATAGAGGATGGGATGAAGGAATTTCGAGAGCGACCGAGTCTTAGTTGAGGCAGCTGAAAACGACGGCCAGATGGTAACAGATTGTAACAGTGATTTAGGGGATGGTGGGGATCCAGAGAGATCTGCCTTCCCTTCCTCTTTGCCCTCCGCCTGTACAGGTCGTCTACACTGGTAAGGAACAGATGATGGATTGTTTGCCATCAGACAAATTATCGAAAAGAAGAGAGAACTTAAAAAGGATGTAGCTTTCGGTTTTGTAGATCTCGAAAAGGCATTTGACACCGAGAGAACTTGCATTTGCAGTCATGTGATGGATGGAGGTTGCAGAAGCTAGAATGGTGGAGGAAACGTACAAGGAGACAACAGCGGTAGTGAGAGTCGAAGGAGAAACATCGGAACAATTTGGAGGGGAAGTAGGACTCACACAGGGAAGTGCCTTGAGTCCCCTGCTTTTCATTATGGTGATGAACCTGATCAGTGGAAAGATATTGGAGCAGGAAAAACTTAAGAAGATACTGTATGCAGACGACCTAGCAGTGGTGACTGATGACAAAGAGGAACTACAGAAAGCTGATAATAAAGAGGAACTATAGAATGCATTGCAAGAATGGAGTGACATCTTCAGAAAACACGGCCTCCAAATGAATCTGGAGAAGACTGAAGTAATGTGGATAGGTGAACATATACATTTGTCCAGTTAATGCTGCCGATTGCAGGTTAATGTTATGCATGCGTTTGATAACATTCAAATTTGCATGCAACATTTCACCGTCAGTACGGTCGTTGGCTGGGTGTGTACGATGGGTGCGACCACGCAGCGGAATCAAAATAGTTCCGCTGTGGAGAATTAGTTCCGCTTGAAGTAGTTTTTCAATCGTGACGTCTAAACATGAATTAAGACTGCGGCAAAAACCAGGAACGGCACCGTGTAGAATCTTCAAAACCACCCCGTTCAGCACCGCAAGAAATCTTCCACAGCAACACAACGAAAAATATCCAACAGAACCTCCCTCGACATCACGATACACCTCTTTCCCCGTCTTCTGAATTCAAATCCGACAAGAGTCAAATTTATGGGTGAAATGTGATGGTGTTTGTGGGGTATGTACAAACCTAAGCCGAACAACTGGCCATCGCCAAAAAATAAGTGAGCCGCGTATCTCTGTATGACGTCATCAGAAATGACGACATTACGCGG
>CM034531.1:78163844-78231344 GCA_020002185.1 Paraescarpia echinospica
AGTACTCTTTCTCAAACTGTAGCATCAGGCCGAAATAATACTTCTCAAATGCACCCTCTTTGTGCCAGATGTTCAGGCAGTTTAAAACTGTTATTTCCTCAGATATTGACATCCTCCAAACATTGCTGGTCATCCTGATGTTCTCTTCTCTTTATGCTTCCATTCCGATGTCGGTCTCGTGACATTGATGGTTTGTTTCCGGAGGATGTGTCTTAACCATATTGTTCACTTCATTTTTACCATCGCATTCTTAACGTTGAGTTGGTCTGCCTTCCTCCTGAGCTCTGTGTTCGTGATCTTGACTTGCCATTTAAGTTTGATGTACATGTACTTTGACATACACATATATACGACATACATTTTATATATCACATATACAATGCTGCTACGTTATGCTACCGTGTGCGTTGGTGGTTTGCTTTCAGAGCACGTGACTTATCCATATTGTCTACTTCATTTTTATGATTTTTTCCTGATATGTTGATGACGAGCTCTGTGTTCGTGATCTTGTCTTACCTGGTGTTGTTTTGTCTGCGTTAATGATCTTGTCTTTCTTGGTGCTGTGTTGGTCTTCCCTCTTCGTGAGCTTTTTGTTTTTGATATTGTCTTACCATATCAGTTTGCTGTATATGTACTTTGGCATACACACATATACACACAACACACATGTGTATCACAATTACAATGCTGCTCCTACGTTCTGTCACCGTGTGAATGTACAACTCACCACCCTTACACAGACGCATGCGACCGAGACCCCTACAATCCGCACGAAGTGTGTTGCGGCTTGAAGGTCTTCAACGCGAGGACGTCTTTCTGCTGCGGCGGCCTTCCCGTCGACATCCCGTGCATCGGCGCCGACGCCACCTGCAATGCCGAGCTTCCCGCCTACGATCCGGTCACCCAAGTATGCCTCTACGGCGAGAAAGTCATCATGGCTGCCCATTGCTGTCCCGGAGAAGTCCTGCACTTCTGCTGCGGCGGGGTTGTCCGTGACTTGCCTCTAAACGACTGCGTGCTTGACGACATCTACGTGGACGAGGTGTGTTGCGGGGACATGAGAATCACTGCCGGGTTCGTGTCGTGTTGCGCCGAGGGGATCCCGTACAGCCCGCACACGGAGGTGTGTTGCGGCACGTTTGTTGGTATGTTACAAACGTCTGCTCAACTAGTTGTGTCGTTACGATCGTTCTCTCCATCCCGAATCGTTGTTTTACTTCTGTATATGGGCCGTGCGCAAGTAGGGCGCCTATCTTCCCAAGTACATAGATTATCTGGTCGTCAGGTCGAACATTTTTAATACTAACTTACCTTCGATGATGGTGAATTTTCATATTGAAATGACTTATACCGGGCAGACGTGCATGTATGTATCTTTATAGATTCTCGTCGGGTAGAGGAGATTCAATAGTAAAGGATCAATTGTAAATTAAAATAGTGGTGCAGTTATGACGGTAGACTAGTTGCTAAATTCAACGGTGGCAATCTTGATAATACGATTGGTTTAGTTTACCATTCGTGTCGCAGAAGCATGTCGGTTGGTAGTATCTGTCTTTGTGTCTACTGACCCCAACAGACGTACAGCACGGTTTACAACATGGGCAGCTGTTTGCCGCCATCGTGGATTGTTCCCGGAGGACGAACAATGTGCAAGTTAGAGTAGTTGAGTTCCATGCCTGCTAGATTGTGTCCGGCTGAGTAAGCGACCACGACGTAATCAGAATCACCTTATTATTGGCAACTTTTCAGTTCGATTGTACAGACATTCACGATAAAATACGCAAACAACACAGGTATTACATAATAACTGAACATTTTTCACATAATTACCGTAATGCAACTACACAAAATACACTAAATAGACTAAATTAACCAAAACGACCCGATGCACCACGGTACATGTAAACAATAACGAATACCACTACAGAAAAGTGAACATATAACATAAAATAGGTGGCAGCACTTGGCTGCTACAGCGCGCAAGAAAGGAAGAACTACACAAGAACGGCGGTGGCTAGTTTCTACCTCCTCCACGTACAAATTCATGTAAACAGCTGACGTCAATCTGGCCAAACGTCCCTTCAGCCTAACCATAAACCAATTTTTTCGCACATCAGACCAACCATAAAAAGGTATTTCTACGTGGAAGGACGAAGCTCTCTCTCTCTCTCTCTCTCTCTCTCTCTCTCTCTCTCTCTCTCTCTCTCTCTCTCTCTCTCTCTCTCTCTCTCTCTCCTCCCCTCTCTCCCCCCCTCTCTCCCCCCCTCTCTCTCTGTCTCGCTCTCTCATAAATCTCTGTACCCCCTGCAAAAATATCTGAAGTTAAGCTGAGACCGTTACCAAACCAACTCGTTGCCTTTCTACAATCATCGATTTGGGTTTTGACCAATCGTGGCTGACGATACACGTACTATTTGGCAAGTAGAAGTAAATATTAGAAAACGCACTGCCGCTTGTTCGTGTGAAATGTCGGACAGGTAATTATTTTGGGATTTTTTGGAGTTTACCTGTGATATGGGACGCGGGCGTTTAGAGGTTCTGTCTGTTACAATCGCGACAGGCGGAGTCGACTGTTTGCACAAATTGTGCTAACAATTGCGAGCTTTCTCCAACATATTGGCTTGATGTCTGCCAAGGGTCATATAACCACCTATCACCCTGGCTTGTGAGGCTGGTGTACAGCTGTACATGTATCAGTCGAAATTGTCGACAGTTACATTCAAATAGGAACTACTATTAAAAAATCTATGAATAAATATATAGTAACAATATTAATGAAGACGTAATAAATAAATAATAATGATAATAATACATTTAAGTTTAATGAATTGAAAGGTTTTATGCCCTTCTTAAATGATTTGTTAATGAAATATGATATACTGTGCCTACAAGAGCTTATGCTCACTAAACAAGATTACCATATACTAAACACCTGTCACGATGGTTATGTGGGTTACGGTGTTTCTCCTGTAGATGCATCTTGTGGTATTTTAACTGGTAGGCCGTATGGTGTTGTAGGTTTTTTTTATGGAAACATTCCCTAGATCAATACATCACCATTCTTGACCAATGCTATGACTGACTATGCGGCATAAGAATTTGTTAGGGTAATAGGAGTCTATCTACTAAACGTATATTTACCTTATGAATGCGAGGAAAACAGGGACAGGTTCAATGATTATATGTCCAAAATTGCTGTATATATTATTAATATTAATAGCTCATGTATCACTACTGTTGGTGATTTTAATGCGGATATTTCCAAGAAATCAGTTTTGGGGAATATCTTACTTGATTTCTGCAAAAAATTTACTCTGACTATATGTGATCAAGATTCTCTCCAGATAGACACATATACATACGTTAGTTCTGCCTGGGGAACTACACCATGGCTAGACCATATCATATGTACCGCTGATGCGAAGGATTGCCTATCTGACATGTCCATACTTTATGACATTATTTATTCTGATCACCACCCGATATCGTTCAGCATAGACAGTGCTATTGTATCAGAATGCGTTAGTGATAGTGTCAATACTAATTAAATTAAACAAGACATACACTGGGACAGATTACACCCACAAGATATTGACGTATGTAGAGTTGAATTGAGCAAACTGAATGTTCCACCGGGTGTTAGATGCACTGATCCCATTTGTTATAACTGTAATCATCATCATGATCTCGATGACTTTTACAATTCCATCGTGATTACATTGAAGAGGTGTGGTCACACACTTCGGTCAAATCGCAAAGATGCTTATAAGTATAATGCCGTACAAGATTGGAACGAGCGAGTGAAAGAGCTTCATTGTGCAGTCCGTGATGCTTACTGTGTTGTGATATGCCCTGCTACGCGTACATATACAATAAAGTAGTTCCGTCTCTTGCAACATGCCGTCGTTGTCAACATATAAGTATCAGCACGATATACCATAAATGCCGCTACAACAGCTATATAACATGGTGGCCGATATTACGATCCGAACCGTCAACCGCTAGAGAACCAATAGTGAGTGTTGCGAACTTTGGAAGCGATGGCATATGAGAGATAGAGCGAGATGTTTATTCGTGTTTTGGAACTTGAGTGAAAACAAATGGCGCTGTTCGCTTCGCGTGGCGACACCTGCCGCGTTAGATGTGGCGACACCTGCCGCGTTAGATGACACTGTGTGAGGACGCGCGACGCGTACGCCGTCTACCGGATGTCAGCACACTATGAAGCACTGTGTGTAGAGAAATGGCTGTGACTGCAATGCGATGATCGCGTCATCTGCTGGACTGCACGGTACTACAGACGAATTTCACCTGCCTGACTAGTTAAAACAACTCACCGTGTGTTATGGCGGCCAAGTTTAACCCGCCTAAAGAGTTTGACTTTCTACCAGAAAACTGGGCGGAATGGATCAGTCGGTGGTCCAGATTCCGTACAGTATCTAAGTTGGACACAGAAGACGAGAGCGTGCAGATCGATAGCCTGATATACAGCATGGGCTCACGGGCGGAGTCGATCTTCTCCAGTCTGGGTCTAGCGGCGGACGAAGTGGGCGTCTATAGTGCTGTCAAACAGGCATTCGAAAATTACTTTGCCCCACGACGTTACGTAATCTATGAACGGGCAAAATGTTTTCGTCGTGTGCAAACCGAGGGCGAATCTGTCGAACAATTCGTAAGAGCACTTAATGAATCAGCCGACCGTTGTGGCTTCTCTTTCCTATGGCAGACGTAGAAGCCAGTCTGGCCAAACTAGGTAGTGGTACAGTGTTCACTAAAGTAGACGCAAATTCAGGATTCTGGCAAATCCCTCTGTCAGATCAGTCGAAATTGCTAACAACATTCCTAACGCCGCATGGACGATTCGCTTTTAATCATACCATTCGGGCTCAGTTCGAGTCCAGAAATATTCGCTAAGATCGTGTCTGAAATCCTAGATGGTGTCGAGGGTGTAGTTTATCACATGGATGACATTTGCATTTGGGGAGCGTCTCTCCAAGAGCACGATGTTCGTGTTCGATGTGTCTTGAACAGACTACGGAAAGTATGACACTGAACGCATCAAAGTGTGAGTTTGCTGTGAGTCAGATCAGATTCCTAGGTCACGTGATAACGAGCACAGGTGTGCGCGCGAATCCGGAGGCGGTACAGGGTCTGAATGACTTCAAAACTCCTGAGTGTGTAAGTGATGTGCGTAGTTTCTTGGGCATGGCTAACCAGCTGGGTAAGTTCTCGCACAAGCTCAGTGAGCTGAGTCAGCCATTGCGTGACTTATTGTGCAACAATACCACGTGGTATTGGGGTAACGCACAGGAGAAAGCCTTCTGTGACGTCAAAAACGAACTTTCCAAGTCCGTTGAACTTGCTGTATACGATACAACGAAGGAAACAGTGATTCAGTCAGATGCCAGTCGTCACGGTATCGGAGCCACGTTATCTCAGGTCCAGAGAGACGGTACTCTCCGATTGGTGTGCGCAGCATCTCGATCGTTGACAGAGACCGAACAACGATATGCCACAATCGAGCTAGAGGCGTTGGCGATTGTTTGGGCATGCGAGAAGTTTCGCAACTATATCGTTGGTCTCACTGTCCGAATTCAAACGGATCATAAGCCATTGGTCCCACTGTTCAATGACATTAGCTTAGATAAGCTACAAGTGCGAATGCAGAGATTTCGCCTACGTATGATGAGATATTCATACACAGTCGAGTATATCCCAGCAAAATGAATGTTGTCGCTGACGCGTTGTCGCGGTCCACGGCCAGTCCTACGAAAGTCGACGAACTTTTTGTAGAAGAGGTGGAGTCCTATGCGAAACAATCAGTCAACTTTTGTGCGTCTCCTAAGCGTTTAGTCGAGATGCGTCGTCTTCAGGCTCACGACGAAGTGTTAGCACAAGTGCTAAAGTATGTGCAGGCAGGTTGGCCTCCGGAAATATCGTCGGTGCAGTCTCTTCTCAGATCGTACTGGGAAAAACGAGGGCTGCTCACGATCGTCGACGATGTTCTTGTGTACGAGAACAGGATCGTGATCCCACAGTCTCAACGTATTGACGTTCTCCAGCGTCTACACCAGGGCCATCTTGCGATAACCAAGTGTCGCGAGCGTGCCAAGCAGCTCGTTTGGTGGCCTGGTATGACCCAGAGATTCGCCGAGATGGTACGAAACTGCAACATATGTCGCACGCATGATAATGATGTTGCCGAGCCGCTGTTGCCGACAGAGTTTCCGACTCTACCGTGGGAGCACATAGGCAGTGACCTGTTTTACTGCAAGAAACGTTGGTATCTGCTTCTGGTAGATTACTTCTCACGTTTTGTGGAGGTTTCTTTGCTCACTGAACTCGGTACTCGGGAGGTGGTTGAGCACATGAAATCACACTTCGCTCGTCATGGTATACCAGAAGTTCTGACGTCGGACAACGGTCCGCAATATGCGTCGGCCGAATTCCGCAAGTTCGCGGAAGAGTACCTTTTTCAGCATGTGACGAGTTCTCGGTTCCCACAATGCAACGGGGCCGCCGAACGCGCCGTGCAAACGATCAAGTCGATCATGAAAAAGGCAGAGGATCCGTACTTGGGGTTGTTAGCGTACAGGTCGTCACCACTTGCGAATGGTGTATCGCCTGGTGAACTGTTGATGGGAAGAAAACTGAGATCCACGGTCCCAGCCCATCCAAAGGTGTTACAACCTCAGTTGCCAGATACAGCACAGATCCGTCAGAGAGAGAGGCTGAATCGAAGGTTTCGTCTAAATTAAACTTTGATCGAAAGCACCGTGTCAGGGAGCTTCCACCGCTCACTGTAGGAGACGATGTGTGGATTACAGATCTCAAACGCTCGGCTAAAGTAGTCGATGCCAATCCAGGTACACCTCGCTCCTAAGTTGTCGATAGTGGAGGTAGCACAGTCCGTCGCAATCGCCGAGCTCTCCGAGAGCTCCGTCAGCCAACAGTTACTACTCAGGTCGAGCAGTCTGATGAGCCCAGTAACGTGAAAGTGTCGCGTTACGGTCGACAGATCAAGCCAGTTCAGATTATTGATCTGTAATCTGTTGTATAACTTGTATTACCTGTTCTACTGTTTAGCTATTGTTTAGCTATACTGTTTAGTTACTGTTTAGATAGCAGTTTTGCTGTTATTAGAATGCTGTGTGTAGTTCCTACTTAAAACAAGCATGTTTCAGGATACCTACACACTAATATTATATGTTGCCGTTTATTTTATTATTGTAATTGAGATACAGCATGACGACACATGTACCTTTGAGTTGTAATCCAAGTTTGTTAGTAACCAGTACCATTGCATTCTTAGAAGGGAGGTGTTGTGATATGCCCTGCTACGCGTACATATACAATAAAGTAGTTCCGTCTCTTGCAACATGCCGTCGTTGTCAACATATAAGTATCAGCACGATATACCATAAATGCCGCTACAACAGCTATATAACATACTGTATATGGAAAGAGATTGGTAAACCTAGACAAGGTGACATTTTTAATGTTATGAAATTATCCAGAATGAAATTCAAGCAGGCGATCAGAAAATGTAAAAGGGAGAAAGAATCTATCATCGCTGATAACATTGCAAAACAGTTGTGTCAAAAGCAAATGTTGGAAAGAAATTAAGCACTGTACGAACAGTAAAGTAAAACTTCCGACAAACATTGATAATAACACGGTGCTGTAAACATTGGGTCAATGTGGAAGCATCATTATGAAAATTTATTTAATGATATGGAGGATAGCCGATGTGATAACGCTTGTTATGATTGTTCCACTGGCAATAAGGGAATGACTGTTGGTGCCGTTGAACTGGTGGATATTATTAATGGACTCTCAAAAAATAAGTCACCAGGTCTGGACGGTATCAATGCAGAACATATTAAGTTCGCTGATTCACAACTCGCTATGCTTTTGTCTATCCTTGTGTCTTCGATTCTGGTGCATGGTTATATACCAAAAGAAATTTCACAGTCTTTTATTGTACCAATTATTAAAAACAAGAATAGACGAGTAAACGACAAAGGAAATTATAGGCCAATATGTCTATCGAACATATTTTTGAAGATAATAGACACTGTTCTTTTTAACAGAATGGAACTGTACTTGGAAACCACTCCTAACGAATTTGGCTTTAAGCCTAAACATGGAACGGGGTTATGCGTGTTTGCATTTAAGGAATTATTAAGGTTCTACACTGAACATGGTTCAGCTATGCATGTCGCGTTTTTGGATGCACCAAAGGCGTTTGATCGTGTCAACCGATATAAACTTTTAACGAAACTAGAACAACGAAATGTACCGAAATATATCTTAAGAGTACTCAGCAATGAATTGAATAATCAATGTGTATGCAAACGATGGGGAAATACCTACTCGGACTTCTTCTCGGTACGCAGTGGTGTTAAGCAAGGTGGGAAGTTATCCCTTTTACTTTTTAACATTTATATGGATAATCTGAGTATACAACTGCACAAAAAGCAAATCGGTTGAAGACTTGGTAACATGGTTGTTAATCACCTTATATACGCCGATGCTCTACTTCTGTTTGTACCTTCTGCTAAAGAACTACAAACACTACTAGACATGTGTTACTCATATGGATGCGAGCATGACGTGCAATACAATGCGGGTAAATCCCTGGTCATGTACTTTGAATCTAGAAAGTGAAATCTTTCTAAAGAAATGACAGTAGGAGGAAAGAAGTTAAACTTTGCCACCTCTTGTAAATATCTTGGATAACAATAACTTGTCAGATGAGTTTGACATGCAAGCCAAAGTGAGACTTGTATGCCAAGAGTAATATGTTACGTCAAAAATTCCACTTGTGTTCAACTGTTGTGTAAAAAAGAAGCTATTTACAGCGTATTTTGGTAATATGTATATGTGTGCGTTATAGATGAACTTTAGAAAAGTTAATTTTCAGCAATTCGTTGTTGAGTTCAGAATCCAGGGGATATTGGCGATACAGAAGTTTATTATTATTTGCAAAAATTATTAGAATCAATATCGGTTATTGCGAATGCATTAACACAGAAACCGTTGAAAACTAAATTAACATCTTGAAAATGTAAAGTAACAGGTGTATGGTTCTTGTTGTCTTTCAGCGTCCGGAGGGGGTTATAGTAAGGACTCTAGTTCGTACCCTGATTCAGCCCTTGAGATGATGGATATGGAAAAGCAGAAGTGTGTTGGCGGCTATGTGATACCACGGCACAGTTGGGACGAGGACACGGTGAGGTGTCGGAATAGTGTGTGTGTGTGTATGCGCGCGCGCGCGTGTGCGTATGCATGTGCGTGTGCGCGCGCGTGTATGTGTGAGCGTGTGTGTGTGTGTGTGTGTGTGCTTGCAATCATACTACACATGTATATTTATGCATGAATGAATGGATACGTGCATGTACCTAAACATAACTAATAACACTTGGTTATTATATGTATGAAATCATGTATTTTCATGACAGGTGCATATTTTACATGCATCGTTGTCGCTGAATGCTTCCCAGAAACGACAAGATGGTGTTCGATAGAACAGGTCTCTCACTCCCTCTCTTATGCCCATCGTCCCTCCTGGGACATATGCCGTCGACAACAGCTCTCTACAGTCCTCTGTCCAGCTATTTCCATGTGTAGCCCATATGCTTATTGTCTGCCAGGAGGTATCTTCGCCAAGTGTTCTTCGGCCGGCCTCTTTTTCTCTTGCCTTGGGTATTCCATGCCAGAGCTTGTCTGGTGATGTTTGACGCTGGTTTCCAGAGCGTGTGTCCAATCCATCCCCATCTTCTCCTTTTGATTTCAACTTCGGCAGGCAGTTGACGTGTCCTCCTCCACAAGTTAACGTTGTTGGTTGTGTCTGGCCAGTGGATCTGGAGGATTCTTCTTGTTGATGAAGGTCTGCATTCTGTTGATGGTGGCGTTGGTTGTCCTCCACGTATCTGCTCCATACAGTAGGACTGATTTTACATTGGACTTAGACAGCCGGATCTTTGTGTGTAATGACAGCACTTCGGAGATCCAGATGTTCTTGAGCGTGTGTGTGTGTTTGGGGGAGAGAGAGAGAGAGAGAGAGAGAGAGAGAGAGAGAGAGAGAGAGAGAGAGAGAGAGAGAGAGAGAGAGAGAGAGAGAGAGAGAGAGAGAGAGAGAGAGAGAGAGAGAGTGTGTGTGCGTGCAATCATACTACACATCTATATGAATGTATACATGCATGTACGTAAACAACACATATTTGTTATATGTATGAAATCATGCCATTTACATGACAGGTGCATATCGTACACGTATTGTTGTCGCTGAGAAGTGTAAAGCGCTTTGGATACTTCACTAAATAAATAACTCAACCGTTACTTACTTTTATAACCTTGCGAATCCACCTTAGCTCCCTGGCCTATCGATTCTGAGATTGACTAACCCGTTTGTATTGATGCGCCTCTGAGCTTGGTTTCCGAGGATTTAGGCGCAAGAGAAGTTATAATATAATTTTATTTTTATTTTTATTATTATTACAATTGTTATAGATTGGCTACTGCTGCGGGACTGAGATAATACCGAAGGAGATACCAGCAACAACACCGAAGCCGTTGCAAGTGTGCGGCTCGAAGACGTACGACGACTCTAAGTTCACGTGCTGCAGCGGCTACGCCTACCCGTCCGACGTGTACTTGTGCTGTGAGGGCCAGGTGCAGGGCAAGCCGCAGAAGGCGGCCTGCTGCGGACAGTACGCCTTCAGCCGCCTCGGACACCGCTGTGATCGCGGGGTCATTGTGCCTCTTTGAATCTGTCAGTGCAATAAAATTAATTTTAATTGCGTTTTCCCCCGGCTCGTTCTCACACCAGTTAATTATGCTACATGGCCAACAATCCACCGTAAATATATACATTCATGCAAGGATGCATGCATGCATACATACATATTTACATGTATACATACATGCGTACGTACGTACATACATATATACATACCTGCATATATGCACGCACGCGCGCACGCACTCGCACGCACACATTCATCCGTCGGTGCCTTTTATTCATGCACAACGATATAAAGTTCGACACTGAATCTGCAATTTGTAAAAGTATTTTTTTTTGAACGGGTGAGTTCTGAGGACAACACATGTGCTGAGGTAGTTTGACAGATACCGAACGAATGTAACTCTTCAACAAGGCACATGCACGATTAAATATAAATATACAAAATTAATAAATGCCCTTACGCAATAATAAAGCAACCTACATAAAACGTACACTGGTTAAGTTGGTATCCCAAAATATATTAACCTGTAATGCATTTAAATGCGTTTTTTTTAAACTTCTTGTGTATTCCTTTCAGACAACATTATGTATAATACATTATATGTCACAACAAAATCTTGTTGAATCGATTATAGCCTATACTGTCTGTTTGGATGTATCTTTGAATAAAACATAATAGAACGAATCTACCTATATTTTGACGTGGGTCATTGTTTGACGATACAGAACGTATGAATGTAGAGACGTTAGTATTGGTAACTTGCATCACATTTTACCAATTCATGACTCCAGGGTGCGCCACAAGTTCATGTGGGATTCTATTTTTTCACAATGCTGAGGGGCCCACATGTTCACGTGGGGGCTCATAATGCGGAAGGTTAAATTTCTAACTGGAAGAACAATGAAGTGGGTGTGAGATTGGTGGACCATGTGGTTTCGTCTTATATTCTTTCATCTTATATACAAACACCACATTAGCATCCCCAGCAGGCCCATAACAAGGTAGTTTTGGAGGTGCGTTTATAGACAAAGTGGGACTCGTATGAGGTCTGTGGAGATTGGTCCCATGTTTTGCCTAATTAAGCCTAATTTACATCTAATTGTATTCATAAAAGCCAACACGCAGTGAAAGTATATTGTTATATAACTTAATTATTTACTTGAAACCTTTCGCCGTGTGTGCAGTTGTTTTGAATATGTTCATATTAATATAATAAAATATAAACGAGGCACCGAGGAGTGTGTGTGTCCAAGTTATTTTTCAGAATAAACAGTTAAATTGTGGCATTTACAATCTGGTTTTCAATCAATTAATACATTTTGTTTATATGATCATAAACATAATTAAGTTAGTAAATTAACAACCCTTTATAAAACATGCCCGGTAAATAGAAGCTAAATTAGAAAAATTATTATCCTCTTGTGAAATTTGAATTAAATTCTAAGTGTCAAACAGTCAAGTACCATATCCTGTACACCACACTGACTCAATGAAACACAAACTGTATTTTACAACTATACAGAACACAAAATGGACATAATAATAAAGGCCCTTCACACATTCTTGCGTCCTCATCAGCGATAAGGTTCCCTTTTCTGAGATCTACAAACATGCAACAGTATTTCAGCAACAATACAACCACACAATTACACGATATCTCATCAGCACGCGCATTTTAAAATAGGTGAAGCTAAACTTAGTTGTGCATTGGTTAAATACAATTATTCATCGAAATTCGTGTTCCAGCGCAATAGTTTAAACTGATGCTTTGTGTTAAGCCAGATGAGTTTGTCTACCGAGTTTGCAGCTTGTAAGAAATACACTCGCTACACGTCTTAAGTTGTTGATTGTTGAGAATAGCCTATTTGACACTTGGTAGTTAACTTAATCAGCATACTAAATATAAAAAGCCGCACCTCTCGTTTAGTGATTATGAATATTTAATTAATTATTTTTATATGGCTTAATTTATGTGCTCATAATTGTTAAATCAACGGTACCCCGTTCAATCACCAGTATTTTGTCTGCATCTGTCACCTCTGAGTGACTACAATTTGGACTCATAATTTTACATTTGGTGTAAAACTGGCTTCTTGTGCTTTTGTTTCCCCATGCGTTTACATAACAGGAGACCCTGAGATAGTGTGAAGTCCATGTCTGCATGGCTAATTGGATGCAATGGTCCTTTGACGAACATTCCTCTAGTGGCTGCCCTTTCCACACATGACATCAGAGACAGACCCCTCAGCCTGGCTCCCATACATTCAGTGATGATCACTTAATAGATAACGGTTCTCCCTTTATCAACTGCACAAATCAGGCTTTCTTGGCATTCCTTGTAATGCTTGAACACTATCCAGCAACTTTTAGGAGGGGGGTTAACGCTTTTGAGAAACATGGAATACAATTAGTGGTTCACATTTTAAATATGCAATTTTGAGGGGCGGTTCACATTTTGGAGAAAGGGGGTTCACAAAAAGGGTGGTTCATGTGAACCCCGTGAACCCCCTGGCTACGGGCCTGGGTAAGGGTTTTAAATGTTAGTTGGCATTGCTTCATACATACACGAAACACCACTTACGATATGCAATACTGATCAGTTAGAAGCATAGTCCAATTTCCCTATGTTTTATGGCACCTGTACCGCTAACGATACCGAGTGTATGTCAATTAAATTGAGCAAAAACGAATCACTGTTGCAACGTTATGGCTTTCCATTAAAGGCTCGTCGCAGAGACAAACAGAAAGGCATCGGTGCACAAAATAGATGAAGTTTCGCTAGTTTGTAAGCATAGTTGAATTTTATGTGACTTAAACTATGGTGAAACCATAAACCGTAGATGTGTTTACGGTCTCCAGATAATCCATTTGTGTGTTGTTAATGAATGACTGTGGGACAATCGTTGCTTTTAAATGTGAAATTTTCAGCGGTTCACTGAAAGCAAACAATTGGGAGTTTATAATTGAAACAGGTAGTGTTGGATGGTCTACACTATGTGTCATACGCTCTATACCGGCTCGATTATTTGAACTGGTTGCTGTCAACTCCAAAATAACTATATGCAATAGCTTAACGTGTAGCGTATGTGTTAAATTGCTGTTATAGAGGAGATAAGTAACAACAGTAATATCACAAATATATGTTCGATCAGATAGCGTAGAACAAACACGTAGTTGTGTAATTTAAAATTCAAAATAATTAACGTTCGATACGGCAATGAACTACAACAATTATCACGCAAAAACTACCAAAAAATGCTGCAGGCGCTAGCTGATGAAAGTGAAAAATAAGGTCTGAAGATGAACATTTCGAAGACAAAAGTGGTGCTAGAAAATGACGCACCAATATTGTATCAACACCACGCAGATAGAGAACTTTGAAAATTACGTCTATCTGGGACAGCGATACAGTATCTGAAACCAAAACAAAGACAAGGAGATTCAAAGAAGAATCACCGCCGGCTGGACAGCATTCGCCAAACACCGCTACATCTCCAAGGTACTTTGGAACCTGCTTGAAGAGATAAGTCTACAACTCATGCGTACTTTCAGCGATGACATACGGCGCGGAAACATGGACACTCACCATCTAGACAAAGAACAAGCTAGCAGCCGCACAAACAAAGATGGAAAGAAGTATGTTAAACATCACATATCGGGAGAGAAAAACAAACATCTTGGTAAGAGAGAAGACAAAGGTCATAGGCATGATAGAACAAACCAGAAGACAGAAGTGGACCTGGGCAGGGCACATCAGCAGACTACGAGATAACCGATGGAGACATTACGCAGGGAAACGATCTAGAGGAAGACCGGCGAGACGGCGGAGAGACGAACTAGACGAGTACTGAAAGGGCACCATCTAGCAGAGGATAGCGCAAGACAGGCATATTCGGAAACGACATGCTGAGGCCGCCTTTGCCCAATCACGGGACGCTACGGCTGCAGCTGCACAATTATGATGATGATGATGATGTCGGCAGTGGGATTTGTGGACCTGGACAAGGCATATGATACAATGCCAAGAGAGATTGTGATGACAACAGTAAGATAGACGGGACTGATAGACGGGACTGATAGACGGGACTGATAGCAGCAGAAGTCAGAATGGTGGAAACAATGAATGAAAGACCAAAACGGAAGAGTTGGGGCTGGATCTGGGATATCGGAAGCGTTTCAATTTACATCCGTTTGAGGCAAGGAAGTGCCTAAGCCCAATGCTCTTTGTTATGGCAATAGAACAAATCAGGCGGAAGATCAGCAGGAAGGATGTTCCCAGGAAGATGGTGTATGCAGATAATCTGGCCGTAGTAGCAGAAAGCAAACAAGAGATACACCACATGTTGGAGGAATGTGACAAGGACTGAGAATGAGACTGGGAAAGACAGAAGTGATGTGGGTTGGACACCAGAGAGAAGATTTGGACATCAGGTAGGATGAAAAGGAAGCTAAGTAAGTGGACAGCTTTGGATACCTTGGAGGAATGGTTACGGCGGGTGGGCGTTCAGAGGTGGAGGTGCGACGTCGAATATAAGCAGGGGCGAATGTTTGGCGAATGGTAAAGGAAGTCATGAGGGACAGAAACATCTCGAAAGAAGCTTAGAGGGAAAGTCCCGAGAGCCTGTGTTACACCGGCATGCCTACATTGTCTGAAGGCAGTGGCGCTGACAGAACAACACCAACTGAAGGTGCAAGTTTGTGAGAACAACTGGTTAGATGAATAACAAGAACAAAGAGGGTAGACAGAAGGAAGCCGAATGACCTGATAAAAGCGGTGGGAATGCAATGCAATTTAACAGGAGGTTTATTGAGAAGCAGGATGAGATGGGAAGGCCAGTTGGCAAGGATGAATGCCGGAAAAACAGCGAAGTGAGCAGAGCCGGAAAACCACAAAGAAGGTCAAAGCTGAGATGGGAGGACTGCATGAGGAGGGACATGAGAAGATCGGCGGAGGACGAAGGGTGGAGAGAGGGAGCTATGGATAGAAAACTTTGGAAAGAAAACAACCACAGCGCGTTGTTCGGCAATACTGTACACGACCCTCTCCCTTGTGCAACCGGGGACAAGAGGAGAGCCATACCAACGGTTACACCATACCCGTCATAACGTTAAATTAGCATTTACGGATAATACAACACTGTTTAAGTTGGTTTATTTTGATTGAAGCTTGGAACTATAGTCCAAGCATATCAAATTGTTTGAAGATTTTACAGTAGAACTGATGAAAGGAATATGTGAGGTTTGTTATGTTTTATGAAAACGAATGGATAAATGTAAGAATACCAGATAAATAATGTGGTAGGCTCCTGCGAATATAACTATACATTCATTTTCCGAATCCGATTTCATAAGTATCATATAATTGATATCAAATTAAAGCAATATAGAGGGGTGCTATTGTTTCCAATTGATTGTTCCAAATAGTTTGTTTTACGAAAGGAACGAACTTTTGTTCTGCGTAATGAATACTTTTGTGATAAGGGTTTGTAAGTGTATTCCCATAAGATGATTCCGTATGTCAAATAGGGTAAATTAAAGTGTAATATATTATTTTAAAAGTGACAGCAGGAAGATACTAGTTAATCTTATTGACTGCGTATATATCTTAGCTTAGTTTGTTTTTGGATAATTTATGCGCTTTTGCTTTCATGTAAATGGAAGCTTAATTTTTTATACATTATGCGCTGACTTTTCTTATTAGGCATTGTTAGAAATAGTTCGTAGCGGGAGGAACTCTGAGAATAACATAAATTTCTTCATAGAAATATAGAGCCTATAACGATATTTTCATTAGACATATTTACCTTGTCAAGAAACGTTTTTGATCTGTATATTTCAAACGCGTCCCGCTTTCTTCGACATATTGAAAGTTACGGGTTAGTCACATGACACCCAATGGAGAAGGACTGGTCGAAGCTCCTAATCTACATCGCGGTTTAACGTAGGTTTCTCTCTGTGGATGTTGATCGGCCGTGCCAGTTCTCAACGTGGTCTACAGTTGCAACGTCCTTCATTGAACATTGATGGCCCGTGTTCAGTTTGTTTTAACTTACAGCTAATAGGGGTTGGCGACAAGATATGTTCTTTAATCCGTGTGCCAAGTGACCTCGCTATTTCTCCTATATAGATATGCAGATCTAAAAACAAAGATTTTTGAAAGGTAAATGTGTCAAATAACATTATTCAAATCTTTACAACATCATAAGTTCCTTTTTGAGTCGTCTAGATGGTAGTTTCTTCAGCAAGCAATATAGTTTTACACTTTTTCTTTACACAAAAAAAAAAGAAATTACTTTACTTAGTCCCTTGACTGACTTGGTCGCTCGCTGCGATATTTCTCCATTCCTGTTTGCCAGTGGCTGTGGTGGGGAGTTCTGGCACGGAGAGGGCCGTCCACTCCTTAACATTGTCGATCAAGCGTTTCCTCTGACGTCCTATAAGCTATTTAAATGAACCGTTATTCCACAGTATTCAAGTGATTGGATTTAGTGTAAATGTACTTAGCTGATTAACATAATAGGCTGAAACCTTTAGCTAAAACAATTCAAGAATATACTTACTTGATTTCTATTAGTTTCACTGCTTGTTGTCGCAAGTCAAGTCATTATTGAAGTCAACGCGACGGAACGGAAATGGGTGTGCCATATTAAATGTTCGAGCAACGGTCATTCTAGAAGACTCACAAAGTAGGCAGACAGTATGCGCAGTGTCAGTTACTCGTTTAGTATTTCCCATTGTTTGGATGACAAAAACAATTAGACTTGTTTCTGGTTGATATATCGATATCCTATTCAATTGTCAACGTTCCTTCTATGTTGCTATGCGATCACACACATACACTTACACATACGCATACATACACCCACACCCAAACACATACATACGCACGTACGCACGCATGCACGCACAAACACACACACGCAAACACACACACACTCACACACACTCACACACACACGCAAAATTTTCAGAAGCTGCCCTGATATCTGCCCTAATAAGGTTCACAAAATGAAATCTCAGTGTACGTGTTGGTCGTGTTGGTCTCGGTGTACGTGTTGGTCGTGTTGGTCTCGGTGTACGTGTTGGTCGTGTTGACCTCGGTGTACGTGTTGGTCGTGTTGGTCTCGGTGTACTTGTTGACCGTGTTGGCCGTGTTGGCCATGTTAGCCATGTTGGCCGTGTTGGCCTCGGTGTACGTGTTGGTCTCGGTGTACAACACGTACACCGAGACCTACACGTACACCTAGGCCAACATGGGTGAACGCGTTGGTGGCACTATCCGCCTCGGTCTTCCTACAGGGCCACCTTCATCATCACACGGTGTTTCGACGACAACGCCTCCGCAGCAAAAGGACGTCCTCACGTTGTAGACGGCCAAGCCGTCTACAACGTGATGTTGCATAAAAGTGGCTTAGTTGTGAGTGAGTGAGTGAGTGAGTTTATTCAGTAATATATATACATATATATATATATTTATTTATATATGTTTATATAGATAGCTAGATTGATAATTAAACGCGATATCAGTGCTATATATACCTTTTTACTTTACTTTTACTTCGGACCTCTGCGTGAAGTTACAACTGATCACCCATTTACAGATGCATGCGACCGAGATCTCAACAACCCGGACGAGATGTGCTGTGGCTTGGCCGTCTACAACGTGAGGACGTCTTTTTGTTGCGAAGGCGTTGTCGTCGAAACACCGTGTGATGATGCAGGTGGCCCTGTAGGAAGACCGAGGCGAATAATGCCACCAACGCGTTCACCCAGGCCAACACGTACACCGAGACCAACACGTACACCTAGGCCAACACGACCAACACGTGCACCTAGGCCAACACGACCAACACGTACACCTTGGCCAACACGGCCAACACGGCCAACACGGCCAACACGGCCAACGCGGCCAACGCGGCCAACACGGCCAACACGTACACCGAGACCAACACGTACACCTAGGTCAACACGACCAACACGTACACCTAGGCCAACACGACCAACACATACACCGAGACCAACACGTACATCTAGGCCAACACGACCAACACGTACATCTTGGCCAATACGGCCAACACGGCCAACACGGCCAATACGGCAAACACGGCCAACACGTACACCGAGACCAACACGTACACCGAGGCCAACACGACCAACACGAACACTAAGACCAACACGACCAACACGTACACCGAGGCCAACACGACCAACACGTACACCGAGACCAACTCGCAACACCGAGACCAACTCGCAGGCCGACTCGCAGACCAAGACCAACTCGCAGACCGACTCGCAGACCGACTCGCAGACCGACTCGCAGGCCGACTCGCAGACCAAGACCAACTCGCAGACCGACTCGCAGGCCGTCTCGCAGACCGACTCGCAGGCCGACTCGCAGGCCGTCTCACAGACCAAGACGAACTCGCAGACCGAGACCAACTAGACGACCACGAGAGCAGCATTGCGGCGGGGCGCCGTTCGATGTTGCCATGTTCTGCTGCTGCGGCGGTCGTCTCTACCTAACCAACGCCTACATGTGTTGCGACGGTCTCAGGACTATGTGTTTGTGTGTGTGTGTGTGTGTGTGTGTGTGTGTGTGTGTGTGTGTGTGTGTGTGTGTGTGTGTATGTGTGTGTGTGTGTGTGTGTGTGTGCGTGTGTGTGTAAATATAAATAAATAAATATATATATATATATATATATGTATATACATATATACATATATATACATATATACATATATATATATATATATATATATATGCATAAAGAATACTTGGCGTTCTAAGTATTTTCGAACAAACAATTTTGTTAACGATAATGAAAGGTCAGTAGCGGGAACACGTTATTGTGACACGTTATTTACAAACACGCCGCATCCAACGAACGCCAGCGCAAATTACGGGACATTAAAATTGTGAACTGCCACGTCGATTTACACACACATACGCACGCACGTACGCACGCACGCACACACACACACACACACACACACACACACACACACACACACACACACATATCCTCTACCATCAATGAAACTGACTAAATTCATACACGCACCGTCGTCATGAGAAATAGTAATTTATCGTATCCAATCTACACTGCTTACTCGTGTCTTCTACTAGTTCCAGTTCTATGCTTCTGGTGTGTGACGACAATAATATGTCTGTCAATATGTTCCCCCTTAATGTTATTTTTTCCAATTTGTTTAGAAGGCACGTGTTTTGACGTCACATTTCTCTTAATTTACTAGAAAATCCGATTATCGTTTAATGCCGCACATCTATATTGCTATGAAAACTTCATGGCAGCATATATTTATCTGCCCGCCACCCGGTAGTCAAAAACGATAAATCCGCAACTGGCCGAAGAAGTCTTACACGTGGCGATGTGTGTCGTCAATGTGAGAAAACGTTGTGCCATGCAAAGGACCAGCTTCAGCATATGTAGAAGCTTTCAGTTCTCTTCTTGTTTTATCAACAACCATTCGGGAATACGACCATTGATATTTATACAGATATAGTTGAATACGATACACATGTCAGCATGAAGGCGGGTTAATACCAGTTGCCGCACTACAACAACTGAATTAGTTGCGTTATGTTATCGCAGCAACATTTTTTCTTATGTGACTAACCATGCTTTGGGTAATTGGTTATTGGGAGGACGATGTGCCAATTAGCTAGTGACGCAAACGATGAAACATACACGACCGCTGATCAACTTTTAAGCAATATCGGAATATGACGCCTCTAACTAGTTGGTCACTGTCATCGGCGTGAAGAAGAACCAGTGTAAAGATGAATCATGTCGACACCTACCGTTGGTAGTTAAAACATTTTTGTAAGCTAAAAATACATTCGAAATGCACTGTATCAGAACGTGATGTTCTTCCATAAGTATACTTATTTTCTGCCACTTATTTCTTGCGTTTTATGCTATGTTTACACGAGTCATTTTGCGCTAGTTGCCACGTTGATGATTAATTATGCAGCCCGAGTATAAAACTGTACGCATGCGCAGCGAAGCACACTTTTAAATCAATGCATCTGACATGAACCGCCGCTATGTTCACTCTCCGTTTATTCTATAGAATGTCCATTCCTCTTTGCTTCTTTTCGTTGTTGAATCTGTAACAAACAGTAGCAGTATGTTTTGTCTTGCCCCATAAAACACGGCGAAGGTAAGCAAAATCTGACGGACGATACCGACTATTCATGAGCATTCCTTATATGGTTCGTGAATGTTGGCGCGAATTGGAAACGTTTCTCGAAAATTGTATAGCGTTGCTATTGAGCCAATGTCCCAATAAGTATTCAAATGGGATTTTGCAGGTCCAAAACAGAAATGTTTTACTCTAAGCAATTAAGTTACATTTTTTTATTATACATACGCATATTTTCGATAAATAGTTCAATGTAATATTAGTTACTTTTGTAATGACAGCTACTTGAAGTCAACCTTGATTTTCATCGCATGTCCAACGTCATCGACGAAAAATTACTATACTACATACAATTTGAGTATTTTAAATTACATGTAAATGGAAATTTATTTTGAATAATTTATACATTTAATAAGAATCAAGATATTTAAGATAGCATTCAACTTGGAAACATTTTGTTTCTCTCATGAATACATTAGCGATTATTATAGTAATGTGTTGTTTCATGGAGAGGCCTATTTCAATTACTGTGTTGTTTCATGGAGAGGCCTATTTCAATTACTGTGTTGTTTCGTGGAGAGGCCTATTTCAATTACTGTGTTGTTTCGTGGAGAGGCCTATTTCAATTACTGTGTTGTTTCGTGGAGAGGCCTATTTCAATTACTGTGTTGTTTCGTGGAGAGGCCTATTTCAATTACTGTGTTGTTTCGTGGAGAGGCCTATTTCAATTACTGTGTTGTTTCGTGGAGAGGCCTATTTCAATTACTGTGTTGTTTCGTGGAGAGGCCTATTTCAATTACTGTGTTGTTTCGTGGAGAGGCCTATTTCAATTACTGTGTTGTTTCGTGGAGAGGCCTATTTCAATTACTGTGTTGTTTCGTGGAGAGGCCTATTTCAATTACTGTGTTGTTTCGTGGAGAGGCCTATTTCAATTACTGCAGCTCTTTCAGAAATGTGTTTGGAAGTATAACTGAAGCATAATCAGTAACATTGATCAGATGTCTTTGACTATGCTAACTATCATACGTGTCCGCTGATTGGAACTAGGCAAAGTGTGAGCTAAGAAATTAACATACCTTGATGACGCGGGACACGCAATATAGCTATTGTTAGATAGAGCCATTATTCGTTATCGAAAACAAGGAAAATGTTTAGGAAAACGTAAGACATGATGTGATATGCAACTGTTCACAGGTGTTGAGTTTGTATTGTTTTATATTATTTCACTTCGTTAACTGGTTTTATTTCATAGTTATTTACGTATGTTGTTTAATAATCTGATCCACAACATGTTTGACGGTTAGTCAATGTACATCAATCTAGTGCATTGATGTTGATGTTTATAAAACATTGACCAATCATGATATCAACAACACAAAATCAACAAATAACACTCCAAAAGAGGCTATACTTGACTGCTAACACAACTGCTGACGCTGGACACGGGTTGGGCAGAACTGACTCAAAGAACACTCGTTTTACTTACAACTGAATAAATATAATTTATGTGTATGCATTTTTGAAGGGTTCTGTGCATGCTCGTGCGACATTTACGTTTTTCTCTGGAACTGTGCCTATTACACCGATAGAGATGCATATATCAGTGTGAATCTAGAGTTTGTGGATCCGTTGACATTGAGTTGTCACAAGTGTCACATGTTCACGTAATATAACCGTATCCTGGGTGATGGGTTTGTAGATAGAACTACCTTGTCAGAAACTCCCCAGGCACTTGCTGTATTCGCTTTATGCATGCCCTACTTGCCGTCTAGCAGGGCAATGTCCATTTGTCGCTAATCGGCAACATTACTGTGGTTATTTCCAAACTGTTCAAGTGGTTATCTATTTAAACATACGCATGTTTACACAACACGTCCGGACTTGTTAGCATATCAGCCAGTCTGCTGGATCTTAGTTTCAAAGGAATATTTTGTTGTATGTTACATAAGCAGATGCTGCTTTGGTGCGTACAGTAAACCAGGGTTCGGTATTGGCTGACAAAATAAGCAGGATATGATTTTTGTATTTGTATTTCACTCGCACAATTTAGCATGCAGACATTGAAGGTCAAATGCATTATCCTTCTTCAATTGGTTCTTCTTACCATTATTCACCGCAATCTACTTCCTGACAGGGAATGCATCCATTCTAGCTGCTGACGACCGTCCCACACGTTGTGTCTTGTCCTGCGAGATGCTGCTTGTGGCAGTCCAGTTGCAACGTCTTAACGATCATGCTCCCTTTCCTCCGACTTCGTTTCAAGTGACGTCGGAAGAACAATGCCCGGTTTGTCTTGATGGGAATAGTTTATAATGCTAATAAAAGTGGAAGTTATATATTTTTTATAATATCCCGCTCCTTCTGCCAGATTGCAATTATCCGAACATAGTTGTTTCTCCAAGGCCTATGCATGTTGTCGCAGCTTCTCCAACTCCTTCCCCAAAGTAGTGACTTCCGTGTATGTAGATGACTTCTTTGTTCAGGAGATGGTGTGAGAACACAATTTGTTGCGCCGGCTCATAATCCTTGTGGCACTTGCCGATGTTTTTTTTTTCATAATTACATTTCACATGACGATATAACTAATTGTTATGAATGCAACATGTAAGTACTTATAGCATAGATTATGAAGGATAAGCCGTATAACATAATGTCCTTGAAGTTACGGCCAATAAATGCATTGGCGTCGCAACGTGAAGAATATTTGGGGGGTGAGGCTCATCTAAAAACCTCCAATTGCACCCCCTTGAGGCATACCAAAAAGGCAAAATGTCCACCCCTTTGAAGCTCTAAAAAAATTCTCCTGTTGCACCCCCGTTTCAGGTTCTCCAAAACTCTCCAATTGCACCCCCTACGACTACCAAAACATCCAATTCCACCCCTCCTCCCTTGAATTGAAGCTCATCAAATACTCAAACTGCTGTCCCCTTGACACTAAATAAAACAATAAAAGGCACATTTCCCCAAATATTGGTAATAATAATAAATAAATACATAAACAGACAATAAAATAATAATCTAGTATAATAGTACAAAATAATAGTATAATTCAATACTACGATGTGGAGAGTGAATGGTATAGAGAACTATTAAAAGCAAGCTTTAAATGTGTCCATGCACTCGGTCAGACGCAGATCCTCAGGTAGAGCGTTCCACAGAGTCGGCCCCGCGCGAGAGAATGAACGGCGGCCATATCGTTCGAGGTTGTGGCGCGGAACCGCTAGCAACGCGCGGTCCGCAGATCGTAGGGCGCGGCACGGCACGGCACGGCGCGGCACGGCGCGGCGCGGCACGGCACGGCACGGCACGTATATGGCAGGCGGTACTTCACGGTCAACCAGTGGAGCTGTTGCAATGCGGCCATCGTGTTTCGCCGGTCGCCCCGCCTTATTCGCAGCACGATTCTGGCCGTCGAGCGCTGCACCATCTCAAGACGGTGCAAGAGGCGGTCGGGGATGCCATACAGGACAGCGTCCGGGAGTGGACGAGAGTAAACATTGCTGTAATTGTCAGGCTTGTTCGTATCTTGGCAATGCGAAACAGACTGGAGTAAGCAGCACGACAGGCGTTCGATACTTGAGCCGACATGTCAAGTCTGCTGTCAAGTATAATATTATAAGATTTGCAACATGCTACCGTTGCCGACTTATGCCACGTTGTCATGTAAAATTGTGTTCTATTTTTACATATATTGAGCACCAAATGTAAAATGAAATTAATGAATAAATCGAAGTAAATGTTTTTAATGAAATTGCATGTTTATATAAACCTATGTTCTATTATAGTACAGTATTTAAGTCATTATGAATATTTCGCAGCTGGTTTCATGGTGGTGTTATTCCTTAAATGACATTTAGAGTACAAAAGATTCACCCAAGGCCAGTTTTGAAGTCATTATTGCAATGATTTGTGTTGGGATTAAAGCATAAATAAAACAGTTTTGGCAGTAATTTGCCAGTGGCAGCCATCTTAAAAAAACCAAGACGTCACTGCTGACCAAAGGGAGCTTCAAATATAGTTAATTTGCAAAATGATCCCGTGGTGTGCAGTATATATATATGTATATATATATATATATATATATATACATTTCTTGATGGTATCACGACATCGTATACACTATTTCCCTACATGTGTTTCGTGGCACTTAAACACCTGGCGACCTAGCACGCCAACGTGTTTAAACTCTTCACAATTAAATAGGTAAAGGACATTAGTCGATGTCATTTTAAATAGACACGTTTTAAAAAGCACTGACTGATCGCCTTACTGTTTCTAGTGATGTATCTCTTACTTATTTCACATAAAGAAGTGTGAACAAGTTGGTGTAAGTCAAAGTGTCACGAAACACGTCGACGCCCTTGCCGACTTCACAACTGACATATGCTTTAAATGCTGGAGCATCGATATACAAACTTCTCCAGCAGACAAGTTGTCTTCGTCACTCTTTCCAACACGAAATAATACCATGATGTCATGTGGACGTGGAAGGCACACGCCGATACAGCGTATTATAGCGAAGGCCTCCTCCTCGCTCCTCCGCCTCATCCTCTCTTTTACCCCTCCTTCATCACTGTCACTAATCATGTCAGCCACTGTGGTCGAATTGTGGAATTCTGCTGGTTCTAATCATCTGTCTCTCTTATTGCCGTTTGCGGGTCTCTCCACAGGCTCCAATTCGACATCGTCTTTTCTGCTGTCAATAAAGGTAAAAGGACTTTGTCTGCCCTGGTTTGTAGATATATTAACAGTACAATTTGTTAACGAAATGACACACACAAACATACACACACGCACCCCCCACACATATAAATTATATATATATATATATATACATCTATATATGTAATGTGCGTGCGTGCGTGTGTGTGTATGTTTGTTTGTGTCATTTCGTTAATAAATCTTAACTTCTTTTCCGTATCTGTTTTGTAACTGTATCCATAGCATTCACGGGGATTTATTTTTAAAATATTTAAATATCTTAAAACTATTCACTGTTTGATTGGTAGCAGTCCTAAATCCAGACTAGATTGTAGTATACTCCATACTCAATTGGCATTTCTGAACTTTGGGTTTGGAGACAGTCTGCCAGTAAAAATACCAGGTCAACGCGACTTACATGTGCTAAGAGTTTTGCGATTATTCTGTACTGTCCCACAATAAAACTCGTGAAACATAGGCTATGTTTTTGGAAAGTGTGACAATTGGTTGTAGATATAGTAGTTATTTGTGTTGTTGAAATGTGTTATGGTGTTGGGTAAAGCGTTCTTAAGGTGCTTCGAACAGAAACGCGGCTTCACAAATATCTACTCTTGATGCATGTGGTTGCTATGTGTTTAAACAACAAGAACATGTGCGAAAACATTGCATGGTATCGGTCAGTGTGATTATGTTCACAGGGCCTTAACTCCCAGTGGAAGAGTCTCCGGGAGGCGGATAGAGGAATGACATGCAGACTGTACACATGGACGACGTCTTATGGCCAACATAAGACAAACTGTCTACATTATTACCTAGAAACGATGGCAAATCTCTATCATGGCCCCATACACCCTCCCAGTTGCAAATATATTTTAATAGAATTAATAGTTTTATGTAGATTTCTAGATTTCAACAGAATGTTTTCCTAAACGACGACTACCGTGACTACAGTTCCACCAACTTCTCTCTTTGTCCAAAATTGGCCGCTCCTACTTTAAAACGAATATACACGTAGTTTACTTAATGTTCCGTGAATGCGTGTCCAGGTGCTTCAGGATTGAAGTGACAGTGTCACAGAAGCCAAAGTCATCGTTGTGGTTTCCATTTATTTAGGAGCTACTGTATCGTGTTGACTGTCGAAACGCAACTCAGGTAGTTTAGTTATCGGTCACTCCTTCTCTACTGCGTCACTACCGGACATTCTGCTATGTTCGGTTCTGTTTATGATACAATAAAACGACAAGAATAAATAATACAAAAAGTTCAATATAAGCATGATCTTCCTAAAAATTCCCTTGTTGGTCAGACCGACTAATTCATAAATCTTCGTTTCTTTTCGTATAGGCCCTACTGGTCTCTTTGGCTATTTCTACACCTTTCTCGAATTTTTCAAGTCTGTCTCTCCAAGTGCACCTTGTCCTTTTCAGTTGCGTCTCAGGGTTGTGTCGGGACGCACAGCTGAAGCCAAACCGTACTGTTTCAGTAACCGACTAACTATCTCCTTTCAAGTGGTATATTATGAGACGCCCAAAATATAGAAATCCGTTAATATAAATCGGCTCGGTGTAGTTGTTGTAAACAAGTCGTCTGTAAACCAGTTCTGGTGCCCTTGTTTACTCTCTGAAGGGTTACCATAGGGCATGTTGACCCGGGTCATTCCGCTCCAACCTTTATCACAGATACTGATTTGATTTAGGACATGGGTGTGGACTAACTGTCCAAGAGTGGGCGTAAATATTCGGTCAATGACGTAGATTGTGCGAATAAGCTATAGTATGAACAGAGTAGTTCGGGGCATAATGCCCATTTTTCAGGAAATCGTCTCCTGTGTAAATATGTTGGCTGTAACTCGGATTTATTGGATGCATCACCTAGTTCATTACCATAGTTATATTCTACTTATAACGATTTGTAATGTTCAATGCCACAGAAAAAGGTTACAGCCGTTTTAGCGAAGTTCCTAAAAATGGTGCTTTGTTCCACGGTGGGGGCGGAGACAAAACATCCATCACTGGGACGTATGTATTAATTAACTTCATTATGTTATCTGTTTGTTATTTCACGTTACAAAACGATTGTATTATTGGTACACTTAAGCATACCGGATAGTTACTGCATACCACATACATAGATCTTTTATAATCTTCTCAAGAACTTTAAATTAAATCGCAAATTAATCAGTCCTTTATCGGA
Source organism: Paraescarpia echinospica (assembly GCA_020002185.1). Lineage (NCBI taxonomy): Eukaryota > Metazoa > Annelida > Polychaeta > Sabellida > Siboglinidae > Paraescarpia > Paraescarpia echinospica. The sequence goes on from CM034531.1 coordinate 78,191,657, forward strand.
GATTTAGCAAGTGCATTTTTGATTTAACACATTTATTATATACTCTTATGCACATATAGTCCTTTGCAACCCATTTGCTCACTTTCATGAGAGCTATGTGACTGTGCATTTGGGCCATACTACTACAATGCCTTGTTGCCTCATATGTTCTATATTCAAAACATTACCATTTACACATTATTTTATTTTATACAGATAACATATTTGTCTGATATGGAAATCCACTGCTTTGTTTCGATGTTCTATAGTTACTGCTCATTGCACAACCTTTGCGGTAATTTTTTTTTTATTTGTAGAGTAAAACATGTTTTCTAAAATAATAATAATAATGTGTGTATTTATTTTGCTGCTATCATATTTTAACCGAATGTTAAGAACTACACGGAGCACTCCATATGGCTACCTCGAAAGCCTTATTTTCGAACAGTCTAAGATTTATGTGAAATGAGAAGATAATAATTCACAGATGCTGTAGTACACGACCTTCTTTGAAACGCAGCCTCGTTTAAGTGATATATGTAATGCTATATATATATATCCGTTAATGCTGTCTCGACAGAAATTCATCAACCTCATTTAAGTGATATATGTAATGCTATATTATCCATTAATGCCGCACCTCTCGAGCACGACTTCCAGTGGTATAAAGGTTGTCGGTATTCCAAGCTATTGTCAGAGAGAGACTGGGAAAGAAGCAACCAAAACTACGATCCTTGCTGCATTCACCAGAACGCAACTCGTCAACACTGTAAGTTGAACGGTGACTGTGAAAACTTAATAACGCTTGTTCATATCATCAATATAGTTCTAAGTGTTATATTGTTGTCCTCCTAGTAACCGTCACCATAATCAATTTCGTCGTCATCACCGTGCTCCCAATTACATGATAATGTTTAACTAAAGAAACCTTGCGACATCTCCAGAGGGTGTCTTTGTTATATTGTGACATTCCTTCAAATTCAAATCGTGGCATATTTTTTATGTTTTTATCTTAACGTCGTTACATCAGCTTTGCAGTTATCGTAGGACGAACAGGTGCCACGGGACGATGGTCACTGTTATATAAACCATCGCGTCGTCCACTGCTCCTTGCAGCCAATCGATGTATACCATGTAAGTAATTTCGTCTGTTTAGTTTATGCAACATGTGCTTGACGAATGTCGTTCTGCGATATTAAGTCACCAGATGTTTCAAAGTCCAATGATTAACATAAGCGACGTTTTTACAATATTCTTTCAGAAATTGCAAGACACCTTTTACAGTCTTCCTAGACTTTTACATAATATCTAAACCAATATTCGTTTGATGAAAATAGCTTAAATTTGTTCTTAGTTTTGTTGATAATTCATATACCATGCTGATGTACTTTCAATGCAGAATGACGGTATAAACAATTCACACAAAAATCAATGGTCCAACCGAATTGTGCGGCCTTAGAATAAAATAGAAACCTATTTGATGCGTAACCCTGATGGTAGCCTAATGTTGTTATTTGACGTTGTCAGGGCAACGCGTGCTGTGATTCCCGTGGTGGGGCTGCTCTTTGCAGTCACGTGTTCGCTGTCTTCTGCTTTTGTTGTCGAGACATTGGAAGAAAGTATGTACCGCAGAAAACTACCAGATATTACATATTTAATGTAATTGTTGTTCTAATTCAAACTTTCACTCACTCATCACTCACTCACTCACTCACTCACTCACTCACTCACTCACTCACTCATTCACTCACTCAATCACTCACTCACTCACTCACTCACTCACTCACTCACTCACTCATTCACTCACTCATCACTCACATACTCACTCATTCACTTACTCATTCACTTACTCATTCACTCACTCTGTCTCACGCTCTCTCTTTCTCTGTCTCTGTCTCTGTCTCTGTCTCTCTCTCTCTCTCTCTCTCTCTCTCTCTCTCTCTCTCTCTCTCTTAAGACTTTCAAAGGTAACCGATATGTGCAGGTTACCTTTATGGACATGTGGCCGCTACGGCAGGTTGTACTGTGTGTGTGAGTATTATATATATATATATATGTATATATATATATATATATATATATATATATATATTAGTGTGTCTACGTCAGACCCCTATGACAACTGCTCACCAATTTACAGATGTATGCGACCGAGACCTCACCAACCCGGTCGAGATGTGCTGTAGCTTGGAAATCTACAACATAGAGACGTCCTTCTGCTGTGACGGCTTTGTTACCGACACACCGTGTGCTGTCGGGCCGAGACCAACACGTGGACCGAAACCAACAAGAGGACCGAAACCAACACGTGGACCGAAACCAACACGTGGCCCGAAACCAACACGAGGACCGAAACCAACACGTGGACCGAAACCAACACGTGGTCCGAAACCAACACGAGGACCAAAACCAACACGTGGACCGAAACCGACACGTGGACCGAAACCAACAAGAGGACCGAAACCAACACGTGGTCCAAAACCAACAAGAGGACCGAAACCAACAAGAGGACCGAAACCAACAAGAGGACCGAAACCAACAAGAGGACCGAAACCAACAAGAGGACCGAAACCAACAAGAGGACCGAAACCAACAAGAGGACCGAAACCAACACGTGAACCAAAACCGTGGCCGACTCCTAAACCGTGGCGTACTCCTAAACCGTGGCCGACTCCTAAACCGTGGCGTACTCCTAAACCGTGGCCGACTCCTAAACCTTGGCGTACTCCTAAGCCGTGGCCGACTCCTAAACCGTGGCGTACTCCTAAACCGTGGCGTACTCCTAAACCGTGGCGTACTCCTAAACCGTGGCGTACTCCTAAGCCGTGGCCGACTCCTAAACCGTGGCGTACTCCTAAACCGTGGCGTACTCCTAAACCGTGGCGTACTCCTAAACCTTGGCGTACTCCTAAACCGTGGCGTACTCCTAAACCGCGATCGACTCCTCAGCCGTAGCGTACTCCTAAACCGTGGCGTACTCCTAAACCGTGGCGTACTCCTAAACCGTGACAGACTCCTAAGCCGTAGCGTACTCCTAAGCCGTGGCGTACTCCTAAACCGTGGCCGATTCCTAAACCGTCGGGTACTCCTAAACCGTCGCGTACTCCTAAACCGTCGCGTACTCCTAAACCGTGGCGTGCTCTTAAACCGTGGCCGACTCCTAAACCGTGGCGTACTCCTAAACCGTGGCGTACTCCTAAACGCCACGTACAGCGGTACCACCACATACCCTGAGACCAACAACTTAGATCAACACGTCTACCACAGACTGATATAACCACGAAGATGGAGCCCACTACGTTGTCAGAGGAAGGAAAACTGAAGACCAAGACGCAAGTCGAGACAAAGATGCTACCTGAGAATAACACTAGACCGAGACACAACAGACCAGCAATGCCACTCTACGCTGTACAATTCTGCCTTTTTCCCTTGCGGCGGTCAGGTAACCGAAAATAAATAAATACAATTGATCACACGTTTTTAAAGTGTTTGAATGGTATCTAATTTTACTTGTGCGTGTGCGTGTGTGTGTGCATGTGTGTGCGTGCGTGTGTGTATGTATGTGAGTGTGTGTGTATGCGTGTGTGGTGTGAGTGTGTGTGTGTGTGTGTGTGTGTGTGTGTGTGTGTGTGTGTGCATGTGTGTGAAGATTGTGTGTGAAGGTGTATTGTGTGTGTGTGTGTGTGTGTGTGTGAATTATTGTGTGTGAGCGTGTGTGTGTGTGTGCGTGTGCGTGTATTATTATTATTATTGTGAATTGTGTGTATTGTGGTGTGTGTGTGTGTGATCTTGTGTGTGGTGTATGTGTATGCATTATTGTGTGGTGTGTGGTGGAAGGAGTCATGTGGTATTATTATTATTGTTGTTATTATACGCGATAGTAGTCTGTTTTTACCCCTGTGTAAGGTTTCAACTGATCACCCATATACATATATAAGCGACCGAGTCCTCACCAACGTGGTTTGGCAAAGCTACAACGTGATGTAGACCGCACTCCCAGTATAAACAATTGCGTAAAAAACAATTTTCATTACAAAACTCTAGGTGCAACCTGTTATTTATATAAATAAGTAGCCCTCATCTCCTCGCATTTAGGGTAAAACGTTCTCCGTGAGATATCTGCCAGTTTTTTATGTGAAAAAAAAATGTATATGAACAGAGTATGTTGCGTTGACCAGACATAAGGGGTTTCGGAAATGCAATCTGGAGAATGAACAGTCATACGTTAGCTTGTTGCCGTGCGGTGGACTGTTATTATCGTATCTTTATCGTGATACCAAAAAATATTATTTAACCTGATAGAAACGTCACCAATTACCCTTGAACTACATCACTGTTAAAATGATATACAGAAGTAATATTGATCATCTATTTTACTTTTATTACGAAGCGACATATTAAGTTAAGTAGGCGTAGTACTTAAAAAGCATTTAGTGGACTGTTACAAACACTATAAACATGGGCATGTATTGCACTGGTAGGACTGATAATCAACACGCATTAATATCACCTCACACTCTCTGACGGTTCATACTGGTTAATTAGGTGACCTGCTTAGTGAGCATCGACCAAACTAGTGTACTATAGCGTAGCATCGGTCTGGCAACATTTGGAAGTAGTGTTAGTGAAAAGTAACTTTGTTCGTTGGCTACACGTTTCTTCAGTAAGAAGTATTCGTATTCGCATAATGTGATCATTAAAAATGTAAAAAAAGTTGGGACATGTATTATAACACATGTAATAAGAGAGATTTCATATATAAATATGTTGCATTAGTTAATTGTGTAGGACACAAACGCATATACACAAAACATGGAAATTGTTACACAATGGTGCACTGGTATATTGTGTTAAGTGCCCCACTGCCACAACCAACTTTCAACCATTCTCCAACTTATAACTTAATTACGACACAAATTTATGGTTTAATGAAAGAATCAATTCAATAACACCTACATTTCAATGAATCGTATAAACGTACCACACTGTTTTCCACCCCTTTCCATCAAAACAAACTCCTAGACCGTGGCCGACTCCTAGACCGAGGCAAACTCCTATACCGTGGCCGACTCCTAGACCGTGGCCGACTGGTACACATTAGAACAACATAAACACCGAGATGAACAAGTAATCTAAGACCAACATGTACTTCGAAACAAGGCACATACACCAAAACGTACACCGAAACCAAAAAGTACACTTAAACCAAAACGTACACCGAGACCAACACGTACATCGAGACCATCACGTAACCGAGACCAACACGTACACCGAGACCACCACGTACACCGATACCAACATGTACACCGACACCAACCCGTACACCGAGACCAACACGTACACCGATATTAACCCAAACACTGAGATCAACACGTACAACGAGATCAACCCGTACACCGAGATCAACACGTACAACGAGATCAACACGTACACCGAGATCAACCCGTACACCGAAATCAACGCGTACGCCGAGATCAACACGTACACTGAGATCAACCCGTACACCGAGATCAACACGTACACCGATATCAACCCGTACACCGAGATCAACCCATACACCGAGATGAACACGTACACCGAGATGAACACGTACACCGAGATCAACCCGTACACCGAGACCAACACGTACACCGAGATCAACCCGTACACCGAGATCAACACGTACACCGAGATCAACCCGTACACCGAGACCTACATTCTGTTGCAGAGTGAGGCGACCTTGAAGTCGGAGACCACTATGCTGCCAGAGACCACCAAGAAGACTGAAGACCAAGACTCAAGTCGATACTAAGATGCAGGCTGGGACCAACACGTAGATCCACCAGCAATGCCACTCGACGCTGTACAATTATGTCGATTGTCTTTTGCGGCCGAGTAGGTTTGTGTGTGTACGTGCGTGCGTGCGTGTGTGTGTGCATGCGCGTGCGCGTGTTCGTGTGTGTGTATGTGTGTACGTGCGTGAGTGTGCGTATTCGTGTGTGTGTGTGTGTGTGTGTGTGTGTGTGTGTGTGTGTGTGTGTGTGTGTGTGTGTGTGTGTGTGTGTGTGTGTGTGTGTGTGTGTGTGTGTGTGTCTGTGTGTGTGTGTGTGTGAGCGTTTACTGATGTAGATTAAACGATTTTTCTCAAAATAAGCTGAAGTGGCGAAGGTTTTTGCGGTCGGCTTGTCTTGTTTACGCTTTCAAGTTGACTGGATGTTCTCTCGCTTTATTCTTTCAACAAAGTTGGATCTGTGTGGAACCGTACAATAAATTATTGTTCCTCTATTATGACTAGGGCCTATTACATTGGAATACCACACTATAACCCATTCTTAAGCTCGCTTCGACTCAACACCTATCGTTGTAAACATGCTGTGAATGTATTGAAAGTGCTGGTAGGCGTCATAATACCACGTGGTCGCCTAGCTCATTAACTATCAACTTTCCGCGGGAATCAGGACACCGATAGGTTTAAAATCTGATTTAAGCTATCAATGCATTTTTTCTGTATTTTGATCATATTACTAAATGTTACGTACAATGCTATACATTGTGAACACATGGAAACTGGGATTTAGCTGCTGCCTTGTTTTTAGTTCCTTTAACTTGTCGCCCGCTAATCTTGACTACCTTTATTCCGTGAGATGGCGCCACCGATTACATTCCCTACATGTGATATACTTTCGCTAAGTAGTGCATCAGTTTTGTCTTAATACAAAATCTTATTAATGACGATACTACTAAGATTACTTTATTTTGGAGGTGGAATGTTAATTACTTTATAAAAATATTAATAGTTTATCAAATACCAACAATGTTTTAATGGAAAACAATACAATAAACAGTTTTTCACTAATACCCATGTAAATGAGACAATCCTACAATTGCTAAGCAAACCAATAATATATATATATATATATATACATATATATATACACGTAATTTTATTAAAAAAAGCTGTATGACAGAGTGTAAATTTTTCCGATTCGTTCTACTTGAAGCAAAGCATCATGGTTAACTACCGAATCCACAAGTTAACAAAACACCGTCTACAATCTTCATTTAGTGCGAGACGAATCTATAAATCGGAAGTAGAACTCTTCTGTGTGGGGTAATGTTTCCGGTCTGGTCGTTAGAGTCCCTGCTCACGCATACTGCGACGATCACAGAAAGAGCGACCCGATGTGAGTAAATATGTAATATACAGTTATGGAGCAAAAAAGCCGGTGTATAACAGGTGCACCATCCGATTGCATCAGTGTTAAAGTCTTCTGCGTTACAGCGACTCGGCAATACGTAGGTGAAGAGCATTTGGCGTTTCCTGCAACAATAGTGGCGGCAAGATCTCGTAGCTCGAGCGGGTCTGGTACAACGTTTTACTTCTCTAGGCACAACGGGTTGCCGCCTGCAACATTCAAGGTGATGATGAAGATGACGGCGACTAAAGCATTATTACACACAACCGTTTGGTTTCGTGCGCTTAAGTTTGTAGTTACATTATTGAATTGGTAGTTTCCGCTACAACAGCTACATCAACAGTATCGACAACAACATTAGCATATGTAGCAACGGCGACAATAAAACATATATTATAACAAAAACAAGCTTGTACTACTACAGCTGCTGCTGTTGCTGCTAACACCTTACACCAATAGTAATGGTCACTTTTGTGTTGCCACTACTGCTAGTAGTAGTAGTAGTAGTAGTAGTAGTAGTAGTAGTAGTAGTAGGAGTAGTAGTAGTAGTAGTAGTAGTAGTAGTAGTAGTAGTAGTAGCAGCAGCAGCAGCAGCAGCAGCAGCAGCAGCAGCAGCAGCAGTAGTAACAATATCAAATTCTGCGTGATAAATAGGAAAATAGTAAAGGTACATTTTTATGTAGCGCAGTTTCCAGTCTTCGGAATTGCTAAATACGCTTTACACTTCACTCCCTGGCAGAACTGTTCAATCGAATACCATATCAACTTCTCTGGGAAGCATTCAGCCACGATGCAATTAATCCGCGGAGACTATTCGTACACACATATCCACCATTGTATATAGCCAGGTACTCATTCATGCAGCTGAGTGAATTGGATCAACGCACAGTGAACGAACTTGTCCAAGGTTCGAAACGGCAGCACATAAGTTAAACCTGGTCTCTCGATTGAGAGTGCGATGCTCTAAACACTGCGCCACTGCGCCCCACCTAATATGTAGACACCTATTATTGTGTACATACCATATGCTTTGTTGGCGATGTTGCACATGCGCTTGAAATCGTCGCCGGCGACAACCTTTTTGACAGCGTCGTCGAACCACCGCATCACATTGATCATATCCTTCCGCATCATGAAAGCAGGGCCGGTCTTGGCGCAACTGATCTTCGACCCCAACTTCTTGTATCCATCCGCCAAGCTCTCTTTCAAGAAAGCGACATCGATCTATTGAGGAACACATGTTTACAGTTAATCAGATTTACATCCAAAACAATAACATCCAGTAGGCATGTCTTGTCTTGTTTCATCTACGCTGCATTTTAACTAATTTTAAATAGAGCCACGTCATGCCCATTTCACCCTTCTGACATCTGACAGTTTGAAGTGAATACCACCCTCTTCCTCCTACCACTTCTCCACAGCTCTCTGGAATGGATAAATGACTGAATGAATACATTAATGAATGAATAAATAAATGAATTAATTTATGTATATGTGTGCATGCGTGTACGTGTGTGCGTTCGTGCGTATGCGTGCATGTGCATGCGTGTGACATGAACACACACGTTCACACACGCACACACGCACACACGCAGGCACACACGAACGCACACACAGGAACAAATGACGCACGCACGCACGCACGCACAAACACACATGCACGCACTTACACACATACACACATACAATCATACACACACACACCCACGCGGGGTATCTTCCATTGTATCTTACGTACATCGCCGTTGTCAAGGGCTGACTTGAGGGCATCGAACGAGTTTTTGACGACGACCTTTTTGAACCGCTTATTGTGTCTCCTTAGACATTCGTTATTGGTCCAGAAAACGCCGTGAACTCCTGTGACGCAAACGATATACGTCAGCACAATCCTGCTGCTTTATGTGACGGGATCGAGTAGTAGCTGTAATCCCGTCTTCGTGATAATAACTATGATATGAGTAATCTTGGAATGATACGTGAATAATAAATGAGGTATAGTGTAATATTACATTTTTACATTTCTCTTTGCAAGTAACGCACTCATCTCATTTACTGATTTATATCCTTAACAGGCAATTATGAACGTAAACGTTTTGTATAATATTGCTCTCAAACAAATTTACGTGCAGTACAATCACAATATGTTTAAAATTTAAGCGTTTGATAATTGCATCAAAATTTACATACAATTCCCGCACAAATAGCGTATCATTTGGATGCAATTTGAGTTGTGTACAGTTTACTTTAAACAACACATTACCGACTGTTTGTGCGGGTGGATCGACGGAACTTAGCAAAGACCCCTTCGCGGCATATATGTAGGCAGCTGACTCCTGGGCGTATGCTCCCATGAAGGCGTACGACCTCCCTCGGTCAGTGTTATGGTTGAAGTTTCCGCACACGTCAAACCAACGACTGTTTAGACCTGTGAGGAAACGAACAAAATAACACGATATAACATTAGATAAAGATCAGTGTACTTTGGATAGGAAAAAGTACTCATTTTCACAAAGGACAATAAATTACTGGAACAAATTTTCTGATGATTGTGTTGATTGTCGCAGTGCGAATATGTTTAAAAATAGAATCGAGAGATAAGGGCGTATATAGAAAAGTATGAGTGTGTGTGTGTGTGTGTGTGTGTGTGTGTGTGTGTGTGTGTGTGTGTGTGTGTGTGTGTGTTGTGTGTACATATATATGTCGCTGTCCCCAGCAACAGTATGCTATGCTATGCCTACATTTAGCGCCACCTACCGAGCGAGTACTGTAGTGTGTTATTATAACACGAATTGGAGTTGACGGTGACGCAAGTCTTCCCGGCTATTTGGCAAGCTTCCCGCGTCACATCCACCGCCAGTCCCATCACCGTCCCAGACGCCTCATCTCTGCCAACGTCATCGGGTAAATAACAATTAACAACGAGTTATTTCGAATTTGCAATCGCCAACATGGTGGCCGGAACTGAGCGTCAGAGTTTGCTTGGAGTTACAGGATTGGGATTAGGAATTTACCATAATGTCTTACATGTTACGCATTGATCAGAATCCGGATGTTTCCCACAATCCTTCACTTCGCTAGATTGACAGAGCTGTTCGTGGCTTTGAAGTGACTACGCCACACACGAACTACAAGTGTTATAGACGTATCCGCTAGGTGGCAGCATCGCATTTCCACTGCCAACAGTGCAATCCGTTTTAAATAGTGATCTTGCGTCTAATTGATACGTTGACATAACTCTTAATTTTGTACACGAAAACACTTGTCTTGTAGGATAACCCTTAATTCGTGTTCAAGACATACAAATCCTCTGCCCATAAACACTACTGAGCTGAAAATGTTCTGACCAGCAAGACCTTCAACTTCATGTAATAAAAGTCCACCGAAGGCTCCACTCAACATTTGGTGGTCTGTACTATTATATATTCATTACATGTGAACACCACTTTATTTATTTGCATTATTAGCTTTTTTAAACTTGTACGAATGTCAATAGTTGCTGACGAGCTGACGGCCATACGGGCTGGCACGTTTTGACAGTTCCCAGTCCTACTGAAAATGTGACGGTCTCGGGCCTCCAGACCGGCAATTTCGAAAACGTAATTATAACCATCAAATTATTGAAAATGCGCAAGTTTTACTGGTAAACAGTGAAGATTGTTCCCTGTGTGGGGAGTTAAAGTGTCACTCACATGAACTCATGGGGCCGGTCACCATCAGAGAAGGAGAAGGTGTAGATTCTCTGGTCGCCTACAGGCGGCACATAGTAGGCGTGTCCTCTGCAATGACAGTTTTTGATTTTGTAAAATATCACGCATACTATGACTGTAATAAGATGTGTTACTTTGATCTATATATATATATATATATATTTATATTTAAAACACTGTGAAAATTATAATTATATACATATATGTGTGTGTGTGTGTGTGTGTGTGTGTGTGTGTGTGTGTGTGTGGCGGCCACCACCACCACCAACAACAACAACAATAACGAAGCCGATGTCGACGATGACGATGACAAACACCACCACCACCACCACCACCACCACCACCACCACCACCACAACAACAACAACAACAACAACAACAACAACCACCACCACCAGTCATCACTCATATACCCGTATACTTACCCAAGCCACAAGGTACAACAAACCAGCAACAGGTAAACTGTCGTCATTGTCGATGTTTCTAGACACAACCTGGAAGAAACAATAATAGCAATTGACCATCCGCCGTATTACTGCTATATAACATATCGACAAAGTAGTCACATGACTTCAAAAGTATTTTTACTTCAATGTTTTTCCTTTCAAACTTTTAATAAATTTGCTTTGCATAGCTAATGTGTATATTTGTATATTTAATTTATATATTTAGTTGTGCATTCATCATGTTAGATTTGTTTGAATAAACTGTTTGACTTGACTTTACATGGCATGAGTGGACATCTTTTTAACTTTCTTTTGACAACAAGTTCGTCCACATTAATGTGCCAGTGATTTTGTCTTTAGTTTATATTCGAAATCTAGGAGTTAAATCAATGTCTTGTTCTAAATATCAAGCAGTAAGTTAACAACACAGCATTGTCATGTTTCAACATTTTCAATCACGAACTAGTATAACAAACGCAAACTAGACTTGCTCTGTTGCAACGCAGTTAGATGGGTGCAGGAAATGTTCCTTCTGGTGCCAAGGATAAAAAATGACTCCACCATGAACTTGTGGCGTCTCGTCTAGGCTGCTATGTAATAATGACTGATGAAATGTCGCGAAGCGGTCGACCGTCACGAAGGTGGGGAAACCATGTCACGAGTGGGTGTGGAAATTCATTCGCCTACTCAGTGGTTTCACTGGCGCCGAATGTTGTTTTCCACGGTTGAGTGCCCGCGGACGTAATTGACATTCTAATGAATAATGGAGCGCTTTGAACTACTTTAGTAGTAATGAAAATGTGTAGGAGACAATTTTGAGCTGTAGAAATAAAAAAAGGAGACTCGTACACACGCAGGCAACACGCGAACAAAAACATGTACGCGCGCACGCATCCACAGACACACACAGCCGCACACGTACAGTAATTAACAGCGATGTTTAATCACGATGTTTAATCATCGTCGATTACATTAATCTCCAATGCGTTTGTGGGAATGCATGATGATGAATAAGGCGTTGTCATTAGTTCAATGTAGCTTCCCTTTTTATTAGTTATTTAGAAATAAATTACTCATAAGAAAATTCTTGTTGGTTGACTGACTAATATAGACAGACAGACAGACAGACAAACAGACAGACAGACAGACAGACAGTAGTTCTTTATTTTGACCCATATACACATCACTAAATTTGTGAGTATGTGAAACATAAATATAATAATAACAAATAGTATATAAATGATCGCGTGGGTGAGGGGGACTCCCATTAAGGCTAGAAAGCCGCTCTCATGGGAGTCACCTATTTAATATTAATGGCAAACGTTCCTAGGTGTATAAAATAGATCGGCAAACCGAATAAGACAGGTAATGCTTATAACCTGACAGTTTACATGATTATGGTTTGAATGGTTATTCCTCCAGGGAGCTGTACATAATTACTTATTTCTGTGTATGTGATGATCAAATATTGTTTCTTGTTATCCCGTTTACGAAACGTTTAAATAGGCGTACAGCTATCTTATCAATTTATCTGTTGTGATTGTATTGATAACGTATCTTTATTTAATTAATATTAACAAGTAAGATTTATAAATGTTTTGCCTAATTGTTAGTAAAAAATAGGGACAGAACTATATTCGTCTTCTTGTGTTATTGCCGAATCTACGCTAACTTGCCTAGATATGAATATACGAGATGGACGTTGCAGCTAATATACCATCCGGATAAATTACTCAAAGTTGTAGGTTATTTTAGTTCTTTTTTTAAATAATTGATACATCACCCAGGGCTAAACTGCAATGTCTTGACCGGACAAGGAAACACGAATTACTGAAAATAGTGCGGAGACAAGCGCGTAGGCATGCAATTCTAGACGCCACACAAGTTACTGGAGACTGAATCACATTACTGGAAATTACCAGATTCACATAACATAATCACGCAATAGATCGCTGGCGCGATCACGTAGATTCGTGGCGTCGTTTGATCTGCAAAAACGCTTCGTTCCGGCGACGGAGCTGCGATGACACCATATCGCACTGTGTATGCGCATACTGTTAAACACAGCATAAGGAAATTACACACGTTTACGCACACATTCTCACTTAGTTACTTACTTAATTACTTAAAAATCAGCCATACTCTGATTGACAATATTCAACATACTCGTCATCTGACACCTTCCAAAAAGCGTTAATAAAATTGTCTTACCTACGATACAATTCAACTTAGAATTCGGCTTACCTGTCACGACGAGACCTGGTCACACACTCTGTCGGTCCTACTCGGAGCCCCGCCCGTCAAATGGCGTGACGGGGTGCGCGGGGGTCGACAAAAGTCCTGTCCCCGCAGGCAGCTGCACGACTAGCGTCGAAGTTGTATTTTCAAGCGCTGGTCACGTGACTCCGCATTGTCCTTCTCTGTCGCGTGGCAAGCGGCGATGAGTTATGCTTGCTTTGGTCGATATTTGTGCCAATATTATGCATCGCAAACAACGATAAAAGGGGTAATGCCAAAAGATTCAGTACTCATGTCATTTGTATAACCATATGAGAAATGGAAATAGTGCTAGAATCCGTATGAGCTTCACTCTTCTCTCCCCACTGCCTCGGTGATGTCTCTCATGTTCGTCACGAAGATGAACCGTGACGGTTGACAATAATATGCAGCCGACTGCTCGGATTCATGTGTGTTTCATGCTAGATAACATCGTTTATCTGTGAGATTTTAAGTAGAGTATGTTGTTTTCACATTAGATACTTTAAAAGAGACATGATATCACCGGGATTGTTAATTAAAAAAAATACGAAATTATCTCAGTACCACATGTTTCAGGAAGTGTAACCTTTGCAAACGTTTTTCCATTTTTAAGTTTATTATGGCTCTCTGTGGTGCTTCCATTATGTATAAAACTTTAGATTTTTTGCATTATTTCATAATATTTTGGACGATATCCCCAAAGACAGGCGACGAACATTTAACGAGTTTTCTCAGTGTTGCCTACAGTTTAGTCCGGGTTTTGGCCAGTGAACCGTGCATTAATGTCTGCACGATGTTTTTTTTGCATTTTTGTGATGTTTAAGCATTCAAAGTCAGTAGTCCGACGGATGCCACCCTGGTACACTTGAGTATTTTTGCATAAACTCATTAATATGCAAACTGGTCATCATTATTAAAATATATGCCACTTTTCTGAATATCTCGAATTATAAACATCCAAGCGACCAAAATGATGTGTCCAAACGCATGTTTTCAGGGTATCTGGGTATGATTATGTCAGTGAACAAATTACAGTATGCATATTTGTCGCATGAATATGCAAATTAGCTCTGATCAATATAACTTATCTTATATCTCCTCAATAGGTGAGGGATAGGCGCTAGTTAACGGACCGACTTAAATGCCTCCCTCTCCATACAAACAACCAAATTGTATATCATTTGAAAACCTTATATATCCCCATCACAACGAGGCCTATCTTAGAACTAGTTTGACTCCAAGGTCAAACAAGGCCACCGTCAAATTATAATATTTAACGTAATAATAATAATAATATTCCCAGGATCCTAAATCCTCAGGAATCTGAGCTCAGACGCGCAACATACAAGAATCGTTGGCAAATCGTTAACAGGGACGAGTAAGAGTCGTCATTAAAGCAAGGGACCGCCGAAGGTTAGGATGGGAATACAATTTCAAATAAATAAGTCTTCAGTTTTTTTACGAAAGGTATCTATAGTCTCTGATGATTTTAAAGCGATAGGGAGTTGATTCCAGATTTTTGGTGCAGCTACAGAAAAAGCACGTTTGCCAATATTAAGCTTGGTTTTCGGAACAAAAAGTCGTTGTGAAACAGATGATCTGAGATTCCTGGAGATATCGGAAAAACGAAGAAGACTAAACAAATAGGATGGATGCTGCGTAGAAAGGGTACGATGTGTGATAGTGGCTAATTTGAATTGTATTCGATATGCAAATGGAAGCCTATGTAATTGTTTAATAGGGGCAGAGATGGTGAGAAACGAGGTGCTTTTAGTACCACACATGCTAAACAATTTTGTACATGTTGGAATTTAGCTAAGTCCTTTTTAGCAATATTGCTTAGGAGAGAGTTGCAGATATCGACGGCGACATTTTGCTTGTACTATGTCTAATGACATCCATGGTGCCGGTAGGCGAACTTTTACTTTTATTTTTTGTTTGTTTGGGGGCATGTTTATCAAGAAGACTATGTAACGACCATATCCTGTCCAAATGTTTTTTTTTGCGAACTATGTAAATATACTTGTATATATATGTATATATTTCGAGGAACTCTCCCTAGAACAAGGCTATGTTTTTATCGCAGCATTTACGGTTACCTATAGCGTATATTTCGGTATATATCGGCAACTACTCGGGGCAATTTTCGCAGGAAATTCAGCCACGAGAAGTCAAGTGTTCCAACTCGAGACGATCCCTCAATGACCTACTTCCAGTTTTGCCAGATTGACCAGAAACGGGAGATTACGACATTTTGCTACGGCCATTGATCTGGAGCGGACGCGGTAAGAAACAAACACAATTCCATTTTAATGTATCAATATTGTTATAATCTGGAGACTCCCTTCTGTTTAACAGCTAAATAATGAAATAACAAGATCCCTAGAATTGCGTGTATTGTCTTTTGAGTAGAGCGAGAGTCAAAGTCATTCCCGTCTCCTGTGACCCGAATTTATAGATCGATTTTCGAACGGATTTTCGTAAATCTTGTGCGTGCTGCATGATGTGTAAACATGCTATAGTAGATCTGCGTTTTGCCGTGATAACATTGAGGGGTCGTATCCAAACCCCGTAGAGCTGCACGAGGGCTCTGGTGGGGGATTCTCAATCACACTTCGCACTAAAAAATCTTCAATCACACTAAATTTTCACCATTCTGGAAGTCGGACAGCCGGGTACTTTTTCGCGTGATTTAATTTTACGTAGCAACGCCTTCGCCATATTGTTTTGGGGGATAAAATCGCAAAAAAATATGCAGGGAAGTATAACTATAAGGCTGTTGCACTAAATTTTACGTTTTTTCATAGTTCACACTTTCAGAATGCTTTGTTGTTTATATATTTGCACGCGATGACCAATCTCTAAGTAACCGTAAATACAATTTTGCCGTGGATACATATAAAATTATGCTAATTACGGTATTTGGAACCTAGTTTCCGACTATTACGGATTTTACGGCGTGCTATGTTTATGTCTGACACTTCTGATTTCCTGTGACGTGACTTGGCCATAACTCAAGATTATCAGCCGAAATGTTGAAGTTCATATTTACAAATGTATATAATAAATTACACAATGAACGTCATTTTACGTGTTGTTGTCAGTCTGTCAGTGACAGTGTATTGACTATTGTATTCTGTGATGGGCGTACATTTTCCCCTCTCACTGTGCCTGTGGCCGCCGGAGTTTGGTCTGACGTTGTGACAGCTAACATAGCGCTAGGTTCAGTTTCTGCCCCTCTTAAATTTAATTATGTTTTTACAAAATTTATAATCCCCAAAAAGTGTTGTGCATGGACTCAATATCAGTAGTTTCAATGACAATGGAGTGCAAACAGATTTAGCCTTTTAGGGTTTTCTGTGAAATATTTCCGACTTCTTATACTTAGAACCAAAATTTAAAATGAAATTTCACGGAACGCGGAAGCCGCCTATTTCTGCTTATAAACAGCTCCACTGTGTGGTAACGCAACATACTAAAATGATTAAACTACGCGAAGCCGTTCGATATATTTCATGTGGTAACTAATAAGAATACGTATTTGACATATTCACCTCTCAAGAAACATTCTTTCGTTCTGCAAATATTTCAAATATAACACTTGTTTTCAGTGTGATAAACTGAAATGTGGCGTTTGTTTACATCACGGTCATCGATGTGTCATTCAGTACAAAAATTTGTCTCAAAAGCCTGTATACCTTTTTTAAAGATATGTACACATCATCTAGCAGCTACAAGGAGGGTGCGGGGCGGTGCATTTACATATATATTTGAGTTCTTTGGAAAATGGGTGTCATGTGCTGAACATAAATGTATATACATGCACAGAGATACAGTTGTCTTGTCATATAAATGCTCAGTCGGGAATACAGTCCATATATATTTCTTTGCAGATCATCATGTCGTGTAACCAGTATACGAACAAGCTTGGCATATTATTTTGCCGTCAGTATGATCTGACTTACTGCCCACCATGTTGGAGTATATTTCACAGAAAGGTAATCTCTACAAATATTTGGAATATCTTATATCGTGTGGTTTAGTATAATATACTCAAATTAGGAGAATAATATTAATATGGGAACACTGTGCACGCCAGGGCATAGATGATTGCATTTGAAAAACAACGTATATTATCGTATAATGTTCTTCAACACATCACACGTGCTCAACTTTCAGGGAATATTGGCACTACATCAATATGTGGCTAAGGACCTGTCTGAACGATGTGAGACAACACCAGCAGATCAGTTTTGTGTGGACTGTGATCTCAGTACGTATATTAACTTAAATAATATATAATTAAGTACTTTCAGTATTGTGGTACCTATATTAGACTAATTTTGGGGTGATAATGTATTAAGTGTCATGTACACAAGTTTAAAAATGTTAAAACCCAAATGCTCAAATTTATTAGAGATGTGTATTTACCCTGTGGTGGTCAACTTATAATGAATTCACAATAATTGTTAAACATAGACATCATAATTTCTATGAGTTTAGAAAATGTTGTCATTTTCCGTGTGTCTGCTTCTACAAAATAGAATTAAATGTCGCTTAGTAATTATTTTCAGGTTTATAGGTTCATATGATGGGAACAACATACATGTGCAGATGTGGCACCACCTATTCATAACAACCAATTATCCAAAATGTAATCTTGTTCTGCTGTTTAGGGTATTGTGATGTCTGCTTTTTCAAGACTCATTTAAAAGGCAAGCTGCGGCAACACACCAGGACAAGTCATGCTGGAAATGGTATGAATTTTATTTGTTATGGTGTCCAATTGCTTATTGTGAACATGCCATATGTTCACATAGATGTAGATGTATTGCAGTATTTCATGAATACAGTAGTTTGTCCAAAATATATAATGAACCTAACTTATTGTAAAAACACTAACATTTCATGAAACTTGAATGACCACTACTCCTGAAATTGGTGAATGTTAAAATTTGTGAATTTTTTGAAATCAATTGTTCTTCAGTAAAAGTATTATAAACATAATATGAAGCACTGTCCTGTCATGTTTATATTACAGCTCCTGTCCTGTCACTGCCAGAACAGTCTACCATAGCCCAGATCCTGTGTGACTGCCAGGTGGCAGATCAGCTTTCGTCCACTGCGTCCAACTCACAGGTGGCAGATCAGCTTCCGTTAACTGCGACCAACTCTCAGGTGGCAGATCAGCTTCCGTTAACTGCGACCAACTCTCAGGTGGCAGATCAGCTTCTGTCTACTGGGTCCAACTCTCGGGTGGCAGATCAGCTTCCGTTAACTGCGACCAACTCTCAGGTGGCAGATCAGCTTCTGTCCACCGGGTCCAACTCTCGGGTGGCAGATCAGCTTTAGTCCACTGCGTCTAACTCTCGGGTGGCAGATCAGCTTCCGTTAACTGTGTCCAACTCTCAGGTGGCAGATCAGCTTCCGTTAACTGTGTCCAACTCTCAGGTGGCAGATCAGCTTCTGTCCACTGGGTCCAACTCTCGGGTGGCAGATCAGCTTCTGTCTACTGCGTCTAACTCTCGGGTGGCTGATCAGCGTTCGTCCACTGCGTCCAACTCTCAGGTGGCAGATCAGCTTCTGTCCACTGGGTCCAACTCTCGGGTGGCAGATCAGCTTTCGTCCACTGCGTCCAACTCTCAGGTGGCAGATCAGCTTCCGTCCTTTGAGAACAGTAAATCTGCTCGGCTGAAGAAACTACAGAAATGTGCAGATAAACTGTTGTCTTCAGAAGAACAAGATATGGGTGTCACCTATAAGATCACTGTTCAAGATGACTCGGGCAGAGTGCCATTGTTCTCTCTGCTGCGAGGAATTAACTCTGGGTCATCCACGCCTAGGTGTCTACAGTCTGCAACAACATCTAATGACCCAACAACATCAACAGAATTTCATACACATTCGGAATATCTCCAGTGACGATGCGGCTGCAGTTTTGGAAGCATAGAAGGAGATACGATTGATTGACAAAAGAACCGTCATGATGTTGAAGAATATTATCTTTCGATTAATTATCTTTTATAGATCTGTGGATTATAATTCTTTATAAGGTATCTTCAAGTTGATTTTCGTACTGTTGGTAGTTATGCATACTTATGTATAATCTGCCATGTATAATCTACCATATGGTATATGTATAATGTTCATGTATAATCTACCATATTGGTAGATGATCTTTCGCATTATAAGAATGATTTTGTGTGGCAGTGCTGTATGATTGAAATGTTTCTGAACATATTACACCATCAACCCATCTTCACTGAAAAACCGTATAACATACATATAAATCTTTACATTTTTTTTTATTTCAGATTAGTGTGAGTCCGGCAAAGGCAAGAGTACAATACGCGACGCACCACAGTATCTGACAGTCCTGATGTCGTACATATATTTTCTGATTATGCTGTTATCGATCAGGAAGGGAAGACCTTCAAGGTCGGGACAGTCCAAAGGATTGTACTTTCTGGTCAGCATGAAGCCAAAGACTATAGGCTGCCCGTTCCCTACAACCATGAGAATAAGGACAGGCTGACAGTATATATCTGCTTCCATACTCTAGAACAGTCAGGAGATGATGGTAATAGCTACAGCCCTTGATGTACAGTGTCATCTATCCCATTCAAGAACATCTTCATCCACACTAACCTATCTTAAGAGGGACAACATCTGATGTTAAGGAAGGAAGAAGTAGATATTCTATCAACAGAAAGTGCCAAGCTACTGGTACCCAATAAGAAAAAGACAAGACAGAACAAACAAAGACTACAACAGAATCAGTTCACTGCAGATGATGGCAGATTGCGAGAACAAATAAATGCAACAGAGAATGACACTGACATGAGGAGATCAAAGCGAGTGCGCACTGTGATTTCCAGTATCTTCTCTTAAAATACTGTAAATCATTTCCTGTCTGTGAAAGTAGTGAGAGACTTCTATTAATATGTGAAGCCAAGACTGCTAGATTCGTTCTATAATTCTAGCTTAATGCAACAATAAAGCTCTTGCATTTGTAGACAGTCCGGGTACAGGCAAAACAATCCCATTGTTATTGATACCGTGCAATCCGGCAATTGTAATTACATGAACATGTACTTTCATTATGTCTTCTTCACATTTTCGAGGTAATATTTGTTGACAAGTGGTTTTTTGATTGTACGTAGTTTTTGTTCCCATGTACATGTAGTACTATAGTGTTTGTGTCCATGTGCATGTATAGTGCCATAGTGTTTGTTTGACTTTACCTACAATGCCATGATCTTCAATCATTTGGTATCGCCTGAAATGGTATATCAGGATATTAGTTTGTAGTAGTTCTAGTCTTATCGTAACATGATCATGTTTGCCATTCTGTATCATGATCATACTTGCCATTCTGAATCATGATCATGTTTGCCATTCTGTATCATGATCATACTTGCCATTCTGAATCATGATCATGCTTGCCATTCTGTATCATGATCATGCTTGCCATTCTGAATCATGATCATGCTTGCCATTCTGAATCATGATCATGCTTGCCATTCTGAATCATGATCATGCTTGCCATTCTGAATCATGATCATGCTTGCCATTCTGTATCATGATCATGCTTGCCATTCTGAATCATGATCATGCTTGCCATTCTGAATCATAATCATGCTTGCCATTCTGTATCATGATCATGCTTGCCATTCTGAATCATAATCATGCTTGCCATTCTGTATCATGATCATGCTTGCCATTCTGTATCATGATCATGCTTGCCATTCTGAATCATGATCATGCTTGCCATTCTGTATCATGATCATGCTTGCCATTCTGTATCATGATCATGCTTGCCATTCTGAATCATGATCATGCTTGCCATTCTGTATCATGATCATGCTTGCCATTCTGAATCATGATCATGCTTGCCATTCTGAATCATGATCATGCTTGCCATTCTGAATCATGATCATGCTTGCCATTCTGAATCATGATCATGCTTGCCATTCTGAATCATGATCATGCTTGCCATTCTGTATCATGATCATGCTTGCCATTCTGAATCATGATCATGCTTGCCATTCTGAATCATGATCATGCTTGCCATTCTGAATCATGATTATGCTTGCCATTCTGTATCAATTGTATAGGTTAACTGTGAGACGTTTGAGAAATGTTGCATGGCGTATGCTACACTGTTAATTGTGCTGGCTTTGTAGATATGGTGCTGCAATCTCAGATTTTACAGTACTCTTTCATAGTAGTTACATATCGAGTCTTTGAAATGTCTGCATGTTTGTATAGTCTTGGTTTCATTTTGATTCAGTATTGTGCTACAAATGTGTTGGATTGATTAGATCCAAATTAGTATACAATACAACTCGGGCATTGTGTACGTGTTAAGGTTCATGACTAGTGCCATAGAATGCAATATGTGTTAGCATTTGATTTGGTATTCATGTTGAGTAGAAACATGAAAATAATTAACATTGACAGTAGTCAGATTTTTCAGTATTTTGACTTTGTGAAGTAACACTATGTATAGGTTGTAATCAAATGCCAAGTCAAGATATTTTTAGTACAGTATTTGCTTCGCATGCATTCAATAACATGCTATCATAATTCTCAACTCAGAACTGGACATAACTAAGAGATGTACATATTAAAACAGTGATTCATGTGAATTAGCATTAATGGCTTTGCTGAATTATTTGTCATTAAATTGTAAGCACCGCACCTACACCAGGAAATCTAACGTTAGCAGAAACAACATTAATCTGTTAAACGTCATTTTCACTGACACCAAAATATATTTCATCCTCGTATGCAACGGTCTCGGTAACTGAAGATACATCGCTCTCAGCCCGTCGGCCGCCATTTTATGTATTGCTTACACGACGCGGAGCCGCGCGGGTCGGCTGTCAATGAGTCCGGGCGGTCCAGGCTGGCGGCTGTGTTCCACTAATGACGTCACATAGTCCAACGCCGCTGTCACGCTGCAGTTTCCGTAAGATGACAAATTCTTTGTATGTTGTACACTCATATGCGACTCATAAACATACTTTCTATAACATCGTTTGAAAGTGCATACATCATTTATTAAGGAATACAGCACATTTTATCTCGGGGTATGCTCTTTAATGTAACGTAGTACTGGTTTACTAGCTCATACAGTGTAGTTTGTGGCTGAATCAAGAGATCGGAATTTGCAAGGTCCTCACGAAGAATGTCTATATTAATGTCATGTATCGATCGGAAAGTAATAAATTGTTGTGCTGGTCTTCACTCGACTTTGGGACACAGATCAATAATTGCAGTATGATGATCTGATAATTACAGTGATTGCACACCTACTTTTATTAATAACAAAATAGCCATGCCATGCATTTTTGGAAAGCTTATTGTCTCCCAGTCAAAGGGGGATACAATATTGAGCTGTTACATTGTATAGTAAGTGTGGGGCTAAGGTCAAACAAGGTCACCATGAAATGACGAATATCCGAACTTTTGCAATACCGCGAACGTCCTTAGTTACAATAATTCTGTATCGACTTCATTTCTATGGACATGTTACCTACATCGCGAAAGAACAATTTCTTCCAGTCAAAATGAGTTATGACTTGGAGGTGTATATTGATGGAGTTTGTGTGGAGCGGCCACCAAACAGTGTCACCGTCAAACGATACACGTTCAAAATTGCACCACCCCGCAAACGTTGTACAATACCAATGGTGGCTTATAGCCTATCTACGTTACCTACTTACTCAATGCCATGTGATATACATTTTGAAAGCTTACTGTCTCCCCGTAAATACAGGATACCACGGGGAGCTATCAAGTGGTGCAGTAAGTGTGGGGTGAAGGTCAAGCAAATGACGAGTGTTCAAAACTGCGCCATTCCTCAAACGTTGTACAATTATTACAATGTTTGCATAATTAAATTATCTACTTTGTCTACCCACACTGGGCCATGTTATATACCTATGCGTATTGTATCACCGCCAAAATGATTGGCATGCAATTTTAAAGTGGTGATCTAACTGTGGAGTGAAGGTTGAACAAGTTCATTACCAAAAGAAGCATTTTCGAAATTGTGCCATTCCGCAGATTGTATGTGATGTTATACTTCTACGGGATTTTGAGAAAATATATGTTGGTGGATGCCACCGTCAATTTTGAAATTGATTGTCATTTTGAGGGTCACAAACTCAGTCTTGTGTCAAAATATTTGTATTAATTAACTGATATGTTCTTGTGCTAATGGAAGCCTCTTCACGTCCTATGTCCACCCCCAGCCATCTGGTGTGGGCGTCTGCTGATGAACCAGTTGACTGATCAACCAAATAAAAGCTTGTCACGCTGTGCGCTCTGAATACTGCTAAAGAGCATCCGGAGTTATTGGAATATCTTAGTGATATTATTCCTTTGACAGAATATCTTTCTCATTGCCTCGATAATGGATACCACGCAAGCTGCAATTCTATTTACAGAGGGCAATGGTGATGCGTTCCAGGAGTTGAAGTGTCGCGAATCCAGATCCAAATAGATATGTGAATGCTGTGGTTCCTTCGTGGTATGAAATTTGGGTTTCCCATGTTATTGACAACTGGCCATGACGTAGACAGGTCTTTTCCCAGAGCATGATGGATGCCGTTGCCATTAAGATGAATAACGTTATTGCCTGTCTCAAAGCCTATCCAAATTTATGCAGGTGGATATAAACTTGACAAGCTAATAACTCCTAACGATCGGAAACACATTGCGAATCTTGCATGGCTTTGATACCTTTTCCACAAAGCATTTTGAACAAGGATCAACCTTTGCGTGGCAGGTTCTTCATGGTCACACTGGGTGTAGCGTGTCGTAGTTGCACCTAGTGACGACAGCTGAGGTGTTTGAAGTGCCAAACACTTCCTTTCAACCTATGTAGAAGTGCTTTGCAACCTTAATGAAAAGAAATA
This sequence comes from Paraescarpia echinospica, assembly GCA_020002185.1. Taxonomy (NCBI): domain Eukaryota; kingdom Metazoa; phylum Annelida; class Polychaeta; order Sabellida; family Siboglinidae; genus Paraescarpia; species Paraescarpia echinospica. Next base: position 78,216,151 of record CM034531.1, read on the forward strand.
CAAATAGCTACTGTATGTTGGTAACATTGCGATGGATATATTTTCAGTTTATTGGCACCTTGTTGTCCCATGTTACTTTCCTCAGGATCCCGTTACTACCCTTCTGTCTTGTGTATTATTTGATCTTACTGGCAAGGTACGTGGTATCCCGGTCGACGCCAATATTGTTGGTGTGAAATATGTGCTTCATGATGTGCGGAACAATAAAAATGTCTGCATACTCATCAAACGTGATGATGTTGGTTGATGCATCTTTAGACAGTTATCTTAAACCTTAATTTTCAACCTTCACTCCTCAATTAAACCACCATTTTACAACTCTGTGCCATGCCTCAATATATGAAGGAGATACAGCACACATAGGTGCATAACATGGCCTAGTGTAGGTAGACAAAGTAGATATACAAACATCGTAATTGCACAACGTCTGCGGAATAGCGTAGTTTTGAACATTCATCATTTGGTGGTGTCCTTGCTTGATCTTCACTCCATACTTAGTGCACCACTTGATAGCTCCCCGTGTATCCCGTATTTACAGGGAGATAGTAGGCTTTCCAAAGGTATATGGCGTGGTCATGAGTATATAGGTAACGTATATAAGCCATCATTGGTTTTGTATAACGTTTACAGGATGGCGTAATTTCGAACATTTATTACTTGATGGTGATACTGTTTGATCGTCGCTCCACACAAAGTCCATCAACTGACACCTCCAAGCCATATCATATTTTGACGGGAAGAAAGTGTTTTTTCACGATGTAAATAATATGTCCATAGAAGTGAAGTCAATACAGAGTTATTGTAACTTGATGATGTTTGCGGTATTGCAGAAGTTAGAATATTCATAATTTCACAGTGACCTTGTTTGGCCTTAGCTCAACTCTTACTACACCGGGTAACAGCTCCATGTCGTATCTCATGTTGACGGGGAGACAATATGCTTTCCAAAAATACATGACATGCCCATTTTGTTGTTAAATAAAATATATATGCAACCATTGTAATTTTAAGACGGAACCGCACAATTTCGAAAATTTATCATTTGACGGTGACCTTGTTTCACCTTGGTGTCACGCTTACTGCAACAATTGGCAGTTCTAAGACAGGCCTCGTTGTGATGGGGATATCTTTATGCTTTCGAATTATATACCATTTGTGCGTTTGCACGTACGGGGAGGGGGCATTTAAGGGTGATGTACCGCCATTCCTGTCTGTCAGTGGCTTCGATGAGGAGCTCTGGCACAGAGGTGGCCGTCCATTCCATAACATTGTCCATCCAGCTCTTCCTATGACGTCCACGGCGACGTCTTCCCTCTAGGGTGCCCTCCGTGATCGTCTTTGGGAGGCTACATTGACGTGTTACGTGTCCAAACCATGTCAGTATCCTTCACTTGACAGTTGCCAGTAGATGTTCTTGTGTGGGCCCATCGGGATGTGACTTTTCTCCGCACATTCTCATTGGTCTTATACACCATGTAGGAGATGTGGAGGATCTTCCTCAAGCATTTGGTCTCGAATGCTTTGATCTTTTTCTCATCCTTAGCAAGGAGTGTCCACGTCTCACACCCGTGCACAAAGATGGATAGTACAAGTGTGCCTACCGCTCGCCCATTGAGGAGATACACCCGAAAAGAAAACACGAACATTTCTCATGTTGGGTATAAGTATCGTATGTTGTCGATGTTTCTCACAGTTTTTTTCCCAACATTAGCCGACGATTACTGAACCAGATCATTTTGCTGAGACGGGTACGCTAATGTAAATTATATGTATAAATTGTAGGTGATCTTCACATTTCATGGAACAGGTTCGCCTGTGTGGCAATAACATGTCGCATTACTGCAATAACTCTGAATGTTTTGGCGGTCTAGATAAAATTATAGTGCAGCAAGATGCAAATCGTTGATCTTGGGAATGGTAAAATTTGTGTTATTTCTCTTCGTCTTTTCGTAATTAATAACATCTTCGAAAATTAGTATTTCTTAGCATTATGTATATGGGGAAAATAGTTGGGCAACTATATTTCTAGATCTCATACATATAAGTAAACACGTAACGTACAATTTCGTACGGTCCACAAATGTATTTTTGAACATTAAAAGGTGGCTAAAATTCCGCAAAGCAGTGTCATTCAACGCAGAAATTATTTGGAAAGTTTTAATTTCGCGAAAATATGTAACTTCCCACGTCGTCCCTCGCTGTCCCACCCTGAACCTAGCTATCACACTCTGAACCGTGCTGTCCCCTTTGCCCAGCATTTCCGGTACTTGACACAGCGCGTAGTCACCTGAGGCCAAAGTGTGCCCGGCTCTAGTGCTCCTCGGTCGCGTATCAATGCGCTACCGCTGTCGTCGTCTGCAAATCGCCAAGTGCTTCATGGAACAGGAGACGCACAACTCGGGGGCTACGTCCTTCCCGGAGACGTTCTCCTACGACGAACGTAATGTGAAGGTCACGTTTGGAGGTCAGTCCATCTTTCGTTGTTCATGATGATAGGAAGCTTCGGTTATAGTGTCCGTAGATTGACGAGGGTGTGATTCGGACGTGTGTGCGTTAGTAGCAACGATAGACGTCGTGTGCAGCCACGCGTGTCCGATGTTGTTGTGCAGCCACGCGTGTCGACGCGGAGGTGTGTGTTTGTGAGGCATCGCTGCCTCCACCCGAGGTCATCACATGCTTATGAAATTCGGACACGGCTAGCGGAGTTATCAACCGTTGCATGAACATAGTCGCATAGTCATTTCTGTAAGTCTGGTCTGTGTAGTCGATTTATCACACGGTGTGTTCAGCTACTTCTCTCCACGGCTGACCAGAAACCAACTGTCCCTGATTTATGCCGGTTGCGGGTGAACAACGTGTGCATGTGTAATGTAATCATAAAACGTTTACCATGTGGTGAAGGACCTAAACCGTACACTTAATACATTTAAGGGCATTTGCTAACTTACGTTTTTCTGCAAAACATGACCCTGTATAAAATACGTAGTGTAATATACATACATATATATATATATATATATGTATTATATATATATATATATATATATATATACTGGGCAACAAAAAAACGCGAATATTTCAACATACGTTTTTGTCGCGATATTATGAACTTGAGAAACCTTTGCCAATACAGCACGAAGCAGCTATATATGAAGTCTCGATTGAGTGGAAAATTATGCTTCGGGCTCACGTGCTACCAACGGTCGAGCCCGTTTAGTTCCGGGCCAATGTACGCACGTGGGATGAATGCGTGTGCATCACGAACGTTGAGGGGTTTGTTCGTCAACTGGATAAGCAAAACACCCAAAACATATGGTATCAATGCTATCTTTGACAGCCACTTAAATGATCAGCCACGAACTGGACAACCTCGAGTGATCAATGCAAAATTAGATCGTCGTAGTAATGCCATGTTCATCGCATTTGTCTGATGAAGCGGTTCCACAAGGCCCGTGAACCACCAGGAACATCATTGGGAAGCAACAGAGGCCTGTTAAACACTAATAATAATATAGCCGCCGCTGACTTGCCGATAAAATAAAATACAAAACAGGCACCTGACTAACCGGGCAGGACGGCGCAATGCACGTTCGTTCTGCGCAAAGTGTTCTACTTCATCGAAACTAGTAGCTACAGCATGCTGCGTTGACAAAAGTCCGGCGAGTTTATTCAAATTTATTTTGGAGTTCAGTATAACATGAAAGGTAATAGCTTGTGCAACTATGCTCGGGCATTTGCGTATCTTGCATAGCCACAAGATTAGTGCATATTTCATTTGAACTGAACTTAAAACCTATTTTAACTTCGCGTAATCAATCGACATCGAGTACAAATAAAATAGACTTATTCACGTGCGCACAATGTAGTAATTAGTACAGGGAACTCCTGTGTTTGTCATTACAAACTGTCTACTCTGTATAGCGCATCACTGCTTAATGCCACTCGTCGTGAACTGTTGCTCTCCTCCGACGTCACACTGATTTGTTTGAGTTGTTGTTTTCAGACAACGAGAGTTCGTGGGCGGTTCTCGGCTGGCGGTCGGGGCTGCTCCTCCTCTTCTCCATTCTTGCTCTCATCGCCCTCGTCCTCGTCATCATCCTCTACACCAAGACGGACGCCATCCTCGGAACAGAGTATGTAGTCGGCTTGCTGGTGTATTCATTGTGCCACAGATGGATTCCTCTGTACTGTTAACCCAACCCTCTCCAATAACTGAATTTCCTCCTCCGCCGCCTCCTCGCTTAATCTCTCCGTCCCCCCTCTCTGTGTATGTGTCTATCTGTCCGTCTGTCCGTATGTCCGTCTGTCTGTCAGTCTCTCTCTCTCCCCCTCTCTCTCCTTTTCTCTCCATCTCATTCTACCCCTCTCTCTCTCTCTCTCTCTGCTTAAACATCGTCGTAACAGAACAAAACCGGTCCGATAGTCTCGGCTTACAATTTCAAGTCATCACATATTGGGTGAAAACGTCCAGAAACTAGTGGGAAAATGGTTCCCAACTGGCACGACGCTTTTATTTATTTCCATCTGACATAATGTTAACGGAATGCGTTTCACTGAAATTGTTCCGTACCCGAGGTGGTCATTGTTACGAAGTTTGTCTTAAATCAGGTAATACATCCAGAACAAAACAAAATTATCATCGTTGTGTGAGCTTCTTTGCATGAGGTCAAACATGTTGGTTGATTGTATGAAAACGCTTGATTATTAATCGTACATATCTTGAAAAACTCTGCGGTGTCGCGCTGCCCTTTTAGTTATCTTGCTCGACAATGTTGCCTTTCAATCATGTTTAACAACGATGCGTCACATGTAATATAAATATAAATATGCAGCTAACTATATCGAAAAATACCGATGTGACCTATTACAGGTGCTAAAACGATTGATTTGTTTACAAACAATTGCACGAGCGTTGTCAACTACAATAAACGTCATACAAGTAGTCATTTCCTGGACAGTAAAAATGGCCTCGGGTAGAAGTCAACACTAACATCCCAGTAAAACCGGCGCGCGCTCTATTCGGTTAGCAATCATGCGCTGATTAATGTTGGCCACGCCATTGTTGAGTGTCTGACATATAGTTGGCAGCAGTCGTGAATTGGCGTTTGTTTCTATTGTTGTTGCGTTACACTTTGGCTTCAACGTTCCACCCTTCCGGCGCATTCCAACAGCATGCGATGTTACGCAGTCGCTAGGCGTTTCTCATGATAATTTTTCCTGCGCACCCTCGGCGCGCTACGAGTTGTCATGCACGTCTTTCGCGAACAAAACAGTCAAAAGTGTGCTAATTTATGGAGTGGCAATGCAATTAATCACGTTCTTTGTTATGCATAGGAAAACGGTAAAGTGCAAAACGCTGACAGTTGCTCGTTTTAAAGCAATTCGCAGACACAGCGGCCCATACATTGCGCACTAATGGAAAGACTGTGTTTTTCAGGTGACGGCGGTCGGGCAACGCAGAAATAACGTCGACCGTCGGGAAAATAGACGCCACGACATCCTGGTTGTGTGCTTCTGTAGGGAGTTGATGTTGACGGAACATTAAAAATCCGAGCGACAAGCTAAGGGTTTTCCACCACCGTTTGTCTGTGCCCATCGTTTGATGATTTTTGAGAGAGAGAATATACAAAACCTGAACGAACAAGCAAGCAGTTAGACTGTACACATAGGAGAACATTATGTTGCTTGAGCAAAGCAGATCTCGTCGCAACATTAAGCTATTATAATATCTAGCGCATTTTACATATGTCTATATGGTTATAAAGTGGTGTCATTATAACTGTTATTACCAAACCCCGTGACACGATAGACTTCATTTTAATATCGTTACGACTCATTCAATACAAGCCAGATGTTAAGAGCTGTAACAAAGCACACAGAACCGAGGGATTGGGGAGACGACCACCAACGCCTACGACAAACATGGAATCTACATGAAGAAAAGACGCTTGTGCCTCACATTATAAGCCACTAAAACATGAGTAAGAACATCGCGCAAGAATGGAACGATAAATTATTAGTTTAAATCCAGTTGTTCTTTTTTATCCCAGAGGTAGCTAAACAAGAAAATGTGTCAGACTTGCCGTTTTGTTTTGCATGAAATTCGTACTGTTTCCTTGAAAATTTGAAGTTGACAGACTATGAAATACACCTTGATTCACATTAAACAAAACCTGCTGGTAGGCCAGGGATAATCTATATCTAGCTATTTCCTTACTTTGGGCGTATCGTACAAACCTCTTTAGCATTTGAGCTTAGACCGCTGTACGATTGCCATTCGATTTTACATTTGTAACATAATAAAACATATTTTTAGTACGACGTAGGTTTTTCATATACAGGTATTCTATGATTAACTAAAACACGGTCGTAATCCTCCCAAACCAGCAAAATACATTTTGAATGTACGTAATTCGCACCAAATGACATCGCTGTCTGACAGTTCGTATTTTTTAATATTTGTCGCCATTCGGCAGCCAATTATCAACATTTGTCTAATTAAATTACACATTCTGAGATCACCTCACGGAACCAACCAAAGCGCCCGGCAGACTGGCGCTTCTGCAATGCTTCATTGAAAAAGGCGCGCCAGACAACGTGGTTTAATGGTCACTTAGTCATGTGTTCGTTATGTATCATTGGAGCAGAAGCGTCCATCCCTACTCGCGGCGATTAACATAACAGCGTCGTCAATGCACGATTACTAATAAATGTTTATTGTTGCAAAAATGGAATTGCACAATTACTCTGCGCTGTATGAACAGACATTATGCTGGAGCGGCCTTACGAAGAATAATAAATGTCTGACACTCGACACTGTCATATAATATATATATATATATATATATATACATATATATATATATATATACACACACACATATATATATATATAAGTTATGTATAGTACGCTAACAATAATAAACCGTGTGAAATAATGTTATGTTGTTCATTTCCTAGTCATAATTTCAATGGATAATTGATTTACAGATCACGTGTTGGTACTGTGGTGGGTTGGTGGCATGATGTGGTTATATGATGAATGGATAAGTGGATTATAAGATGAGGAGTGATGGTATGCCGGGGATGAAGGGAAGGGATGCATGGTGATGGGAGCAAACGATGATGGGATATTGGAATACTCATCGCATAGTCGTCTATTACAGCTCGGCGGTGCAGCGATAGATTATTTGGATTTCACGAAACTTTGTACATGTCTTGAATTAATATGTTAATTGCTTGCCGTTTGACCCAGATGTGCATAAGGAATGTCATATATATGCCCGAGAGATTTTCTAAATTCCACAGGATTCGGCAGCTATGACTCCTGGAAAGTTCAACGCCGTGCACAATATTAGTTAATGCCTGGCAGATCCATTTGCAAACAAATTACAACTCTTTGAAACATCACTGCAATTACTGAGACAAATATTGAAATATTTCCATCAATGTCTAAGAGCTGTACGCTTAATAATCAAACACTTTAATCTTAGCAGCCGGCCTATTTACAGTCTACACACCGTTTTATGAGTGGGTGTCCAGACTTCGCCTATCAACCAGCGAGATGATTCCAACCACGTTCACATTAAAAAGTGCTCGTGATTTATTTCGTCAACATTGCATATGTGCCTATCAGTAGAGCAGATTAAACAAAGAATCGTTCAAATGATGATACAAGCATGAAACTTGCCATGAGTATTCCTACTGGGATATTTTTCAAATCAAGTTGAAGAACCTTTTGAAAATCCAAGACGGTGGCCATTTTTTTCAAAGTGGCCGACATTTTTTTCAAATAAATGTTTGGGGTGATATAAATAATTTTAATATCATAATTTTTTTCATCAAAGATGGCTGCCATTTTTCAAGATGACCACCACTTTAACACTAATGTATGTTTTCATCATGCTAATTGACATCATCAAAAATGTACAATGTATACCAAAATCATGCCAATGTCAGTTTTACGCTGGATATGTATCACTGATTTTGTCCAGGTACGTACACGCTGTACAGCTATACGGTGCTGTGCAGGTAAGAAGGCCGCGAAAATAGTTGCACCTCCGATTGTAGTCATTCTTGCAGCGATACTTGCAGCGACATTTATCAATTTTCTATACGTAAATGATACATTTGAGTAGTTTATAGGCAAGTAAATCAAATGGGTTGGTTATTGTTACAATTGTAAATGTTCACGAACACCATACTATTAAAACGGCGGCCATCTTGAAAAATGGCAGCCGTTTTAATAGTATGGTATATTTTCTACACTTAAATTGTCGTGCAACAATGCGTACTAAGTTCATGTTAATGTATGTTCCTCTGCGCCAGTTAATAGCAGAGCTTCCAAGTTGAATGAACCCAAAATAGGGAGATCTCCCTATATTATTAAAACACAATAGGGAGATTTTACCGGTAATTTTAAAAAATGGAACGCTGATCGAAAGCCTCCTAAACTGAAACACACACACATACCAGCAAAACATACAACATTAAACAATGTAGATGTATAGTGCCAAACTCGCAGTGCAATCGTCACTTTATTGCTTCTGCAACATAGTGTTGTAAAGGTGAGTCGCCTTTCCAACCGACTCCAGCAAACCTGGCGATATCTGCAACTGCAACTGGTAGCGTGCAGAGGAAACATTGATTTTGCATGCCAGCAAGGCACTCAGGGACTGCAGTACAGTTTTTTAAGTTATGGAATAAAATCGGGAGACTTGGAAGCTCTGTAATAGTCACATCAGTTCGGTTATACTATGCCCAGTAAACTCAGTCAGATATTATAAACATATTTTTGTATATACTGAACACATTGCATAATACAAGCTAGGCAATATGCTAAGCACAAACACCTGGCTCGGTTTGAAAAGCACCCATCCGAAGTTATGCCCATCATCAATGGTGTGCCAAACGACCAAACGTCTTATATTGGCGTGACTACTTTCTGTGTTGCTGGTGTGATGAAATGTATCCTTACATAGATAATGAAGTGCAGTAACACAAAACGTAGATTAGTTGTATACTTAGTTATACTCTTCTTTGAAAACAGTTTCAGTAACACAAACTAACCACAGTCTTGTTCCACTGATGTTTATAGCTCGCTTAAAAGTAGGTGTTGATATGTTCATGGCAATTTACAATGGTACAATAATTCGCAGTCTTATTTGAAACAACATAATGCATATATAAACTAAGTAGTCATGAGGCTTTCATAGGGTAGACTGCCCTGCGGAGTTTGGCATTATTCTGCCTATTTATACACTGAACGTCACTGAAACGACTCTCAGACAGTCACCACAACGCTGTGGAGGACGATTTTGAGTGGTTGAACGTCTGAGAAGTTTGGTTTGTTTGGGGTATCATTGGGATCAGATCAATTGATTAGTCGCAATGACTGACCTGTGTAGGTCTGGGATAACTTTGTCATACATTCGAGACGAGTTTACATGTTCAGGAGCAGTACGACTTTGGGGTAGGATATTTTCTTTGACGTATTCGTCAGATGTCTTTAATGCACGTGGTGATACAGTGTTAACCAGTGCTAAACCATCTGTGATGACAGCATCTGCATATAAAGTGCAAAATTTACATTGACATGCACTTTGAAAGCAATGCAGACTATTCCATGATGAGTCACTGTGTGAACTGAACATATACAGTAATGTTATAATGGCCGCCACCTTGTAAATATAGCAGCCATCTTTGATATTCAGATATAGTTGGAATTCGTAAAAACACGACATTAAATTGGCCGGCTTGAAAAAAATATTCATATCTCAAAAATATATATATATTTTAAAAAATGTCAGCCATTTTGAAAAAAAACTTGGCCGCCATCTTGGATTTTCAAATGGCTCGTCGTCTAGATTTGAATAATGTCACAATGGGAATATTCTAGCCAAGTTTCATGCTTGTATCACTATTTGAACGATTGACTTCAAAAGCTGCACTACTATATGACATTAAATATAACTAGAAGTCAGTACCTTTACAACCAATCGTTCGAAAGGTAAGTTCTTTTATTGCGCAGAATCCAGTCTTCGGGAATGCTCAAAGCGCTTTACACTTTACTGTCTGGCAGATCTGTTCAATCGAACATCATCTCGACTTCATTCAGCCACGCTGCAATTATTGCGCGCGAAGACTATTCGTACACAACTATCCACCACTGTCTATAACCATTCATACAGCTGAGTGAACTGAAGCAATGTAGAGTAAACGAACTTGCCCAAAGTTCGACACTGCCGCACAGGATTCGAACCCGGGTTCTCTCAGTCGAGAGTCCGAAGTTCATACCACTGCGCTACTGCGCTCGAACGTTTCGAATGGATACACTCGGAATCTACTGGATATAGGTTGATGTGTTTTTATTTATTTCACACAGGAAGTTAACCATCGTTGCGCAGACTTACCTGTGACGATATGGCAAATGTCGACATTTACAATAAAAGCAAACGAGATAGGCTTGGTTTGTTGTAACGCTGCTGACCAAAATTGTTTTTGCCTTGTGTCAAGGTACAAACGAAGCCATTTAGCTAAATAAAAACGACTCGTCTACCCTACCCTGCATGTAACAATGACTGCCTTTACACTCGCCGTATCGGTAAATGTTTTCAAAATAAACATACTTTTGTAAATTGTCTACTAAAACAAACAAATGTGAATGCATGTACAGTTCTATTTCTTGCAAAGTGCATTTTTTCGATCTCATTCGGTGTGCACCATTGAAAGGTGAGTCATCCTATGACGTAAGTGTACGTGTCTGAATGTCATAAATTTTGGAGGGTGAATCAGCGGAGACCATTGTGGTCTCGGTAATAAAGTTTCGACAACACCCGTTGATGTATATCCAACTGTCTGCAACAGGTGTCTTTCAACGGTAACACTTTTGATAAAGCACAAGAAGAGACATTGCAATGGTGTCTACAGAAGAACGCGCCACCAAGGCATACATCCCGATAACAGTCGAGTGTTTGTGCAACAGAGGGTAATGAATGACATCATGTGGGTGAATAATGAAGGAATTGAATGACGAGTGTTGGGCCATGAAAAGGGAGAGAAGCAATGCGAAGTTGAGAGACAGAGTGAAACAGCTGGGAAAATCGAAAGATAGATGGGGGCAGCTAAGATATAGATTATTCTGAGGTATTAAAACAAGAAGAGCTACACAAAGCTATACGATATAAAAATAAAATTGAAAGAACGACTGGAGGGAGTGGACAAGGTTAAGACAAACGAAGAGAGACATTTAGGAATGGCTGCGTAATGCCAATACGTAATAATTATCATAACAACCGCACAGCCTGTAACTACGCCATGTGTCTTTGAATACAAAGTATGTACAACACTATCCTCGAGCCCTTCTTCGTTGTATCAACATGTCATACCCATTTACCTGCAAGCCCATGTGTCACCCATCGCTCGATCTTACACGGCCGTCCGCCCACACAAGGTTGACATGCCCAGTGCGCCTGCGCGTCGCCAGTCTGTCGCCAGGCCACGACGCGGACAGTTGTGACACTTTCATCCGAGTCGTTCAACACCTTTTTTCGTCGAACAAAAAGGTTAGTAGATTTTATAGCAATATTGCGTTATTGAACACATATGCACAGGTTGACATAATACAATTTTGAAACATTATGTGACATGGAGAGTATCTGAAGGGACTCGGTGTGTAAGCGGACTGTGAAGGTGCTTACTGGCGTAGACACGGTTCAGGGGCGACATAGCAGATTCAGTGGGGCGGGGCTGAGGTAGACACCACGACCTGGGTTCGGACGACATCCTGTATACATAGCAGGAAGGAGCGTTGACTTATTCATGTGGCCCGGGATCTATGCTGTTTTCAAGCATGCATGAACGCACACTCACGCGCACGCACGCACACGCGCACGTGCATGCACACGCGCACGCACACACGCACAGAGTCTCCGGACACCGATTTCGCAAATACCTTTATGTGTACATTCTACTTATAACATTTTATTTATTTTATATATTGCTGTATATTATTTGAGGGTTCAAAAAATAATCCTTCATTCTTGTTCTTCCGCAGCGAGACAGGACCAATAAGCTGTTTTGTTCGTAAGTAATTACACGTAATATGTCAATTATTTTGCGCAATTTTATATTTTGCATAACAAACATTCATCTCTTGCTTATCACTGTACCTGTTGTATAAAAAGGACGTCATGAAATATACCTTTATTTTTAAATGACATTAAACGAAACTACATAAGCATAATTACAATCCCAGTAATAAAATACGTTTAATCGTGTATTCACCGCTGTGACTGGTATGTTTTGTAAACAAAATGAAGTTAAACTTCCAAAGTTGCACTAAATAGACCCGGGCTAAATAGCTGCATAGCAGCATGGGTGTGTTGCATGTGTGCATGCTTTAACATTAACTCCCTCAAATATTTCCATGGTGAACTTTCCGCGCACACAACCACATATCTACAAATACCTTAATTTACAGAATGACCGAACATAATATAAAATTATTTTCCAGTCGTGCACCATCACCATATAGGTGCAGCAGTTGAAGACGTTCAAAAGAACGTCGTTTTTCTGACAATACAAAAAACCGTAAAAGCGAGACTTTTTGGTCTTCATTATTTGATAACGTTCTTATGGAGCGTGGGTCCAGAACTGTTAATTACGCAGGCCCTAAACGACGCAAAAACTGTTGTGACGCCATGTTTTGAAGGGTCCATCCTTCGACATCATAAATATGCGTTGCTGCCGGGTCTGAGATGGTGGATTGCTCCCAAAATCACCCCTCGAAGTGGAAAAAAGTACATTTATTTTTGGGAACGATGCCAAGGCTAAAAACAGTTTCGAGGATTGGAGGAACCGGGGTTTGAATCCTGGTGCGGACCGATCGGTTGTTCGGTACTTTTGTCGGCTACAGTGTCGAAACTTGGGCAATAAACAAGATTGCAATATGTGGCCCGGTCATAGGTCTATGTTGTATATATTGGTCACGTGGAAGCACCATATCATGGAACAACTCCAAGGTGACACATTTCGGCCATTTTTCAGCCGGCTTTGATGTAAGCGTGGGTGAAAAGACTACTGTTTAAGTATTAAATAATCCGGCGCATTGAAAATAATCGTGTTCGCGAGATCGGTCGATAAGGGTCTTTTGTAACTGAACGCTATCTCGCAACGCTGGTCAGACGCAGCGACAACTTATGACCAAAAATGATTGATGCTGGTAGCGTTTACTGCCCAGTTTACATAAGCGGTCATTTAATGGAATATGGAAATTGCTGTTTGAAAAGAGAAACATTAATAGTTATACCCGTTGCTCAGGTCTGCGTGACGCCAAAAAGAACGACCATAAAATGTGAAGCCCTACTACTCTTTCCAGTGCCCGCATACAACCAACGGAATGTTGTCGATTATTTCAATTAAAACTACAAAATCTAGTTTGCAGTGTAGGCCTGTAAATTGCCTGCTGCAATATCTCCTTCTCAAACAAGTGACTTGCCATTTGTAAAATCAACGTAATGTTTCCTGATAATTTGATGTAATTGATCATTGCAACAGTTCAAGTTGCGGATTCATGGCAGGGCAGACTGAGCAGTTGCCCGAGGACCTCCACACTATGATTATTACGGAGACCTCCACAAAACACTTTGGGTGTAATTTCATTTGGGCAGAAACCTTTAGACGTAACTTGAGTGTTTCAGTGTGATGCAAATCTGTGTTCTAAATGGGCACAAATCCTCCCTACCTATATTGCACAAGGTAAGGAGGAGTAAACACTTTTATGATACAATACCCGTCCAATCACTGCCCAGGGGTACCACAGTCCTAAACCCGGCGCTGGCTGCAACAATTGCTCCGCAAGGTTCTCAAAACAATTATTCTTTCTTTCGGCAGGTGACGCAAGATGGCAGCTCCTAGGTGGGCCATCGTCCTCGGCGTGTTCGCCTTCCTCATCGCCGCCGTCGCCTTCATCATGATCGTCATCGCCTACGCCAATCCAAGTGTCATCAACCGGTGGGTGGCGCCGCCTAGCGAACATCGTCACAACTACAGCGGCCATCTTGCCGATCACATTGAACTTGTTGTCCAAGTTTATGCTGAACGAATAGCTATAATAAAGAAATAGAAAGAAATATTATTTTGTCGGCATATATATTTGCGTCTCGGTTTGGATACAAGTTTGCAAACTGTGACTGTTTGCAAAATTGTCGGACCGGCCTGTCGTGACTCTTGTTTGGCCGTGGTTACAGCCAGCCCTTTGTTCCATTGTTAAACAGTCAAACAGGTTTTATGTCGTCATTGCATTTAAAAAAATTAAGTCACGCAGTAGTCTGTCCAAAGGCAACGGACACCTGCGGAACGTAGCGAAATATCATCTCGTTAACATTTTAAAATCAAAATATTATAGTAATTATTACGTCGCCATATAAATGCTATATGGAAAGATATCCTATCTTTACACAAAGCACACACATTGTATTGCTATACATATTAATTTGTTGATATGTGTGTATGCGTGCGCGTGTGCATGTGCGTGTGCCTGTGTGTGTGTGCGTGGGTGCGTGCGTGTGTGCGTGCGTGCGTGTTACCTGCCAATATCTTTTAATCAACAGCGACAACACAACGACAATGAAGCCTACGTCTGACCCCGGGTCAAAAGATGATACTTCAGGTCAGGGTGGGTCGATGGGATCCAACTCACGAACCCCTGTCCCTGACGGCAGGTCGAACTCAGGTGGCGCCACAAGCGGCGGACAGGACGGCAGCACCGCACAGACCCAGAAACCACAACGATCGGACGACCCGGAGAAGATTTACCTGTTCGCCATCGGGAAAGACTGGAAACCTTTCGAATACATGTGAGTGAGAAAGAATGTGGTTACACAGGATACTGAGAATAGGTATATAACACAGGAGACCAAATGAAGTTTTTATTGAATATAGTTTTGATAAACGTTGATATAGATATCGTATGGAAGTTGTCGAGTAGTTGAGAGAAAAGTGGAGGCCACAAAATAGCGTCAGTAACAAAGCAGAGTTGGTTACATTATTTTTAAGAAAGCACAAGCAATATCACAGTGTATAAAACATGGATGGAAACAAGATTGACAGATATCACAGTGTATAAAACATGGATGGAAACACGATTGACAGATATCACAGTGTATAAAACATGGATGGAAACAAGATTGACA
>CM034531.1:78236344-78333473 GCA_020002185.1 Paraescarpia echinospica
TACTACGACACAGCTTTCACTGATATAATAATAGTTTTATTGTCATATTAGTTTAGCTGACATGTTATTTTGTTTCGATTTTGTCAAACATAGCCTTTTTGTTTGTTAGATCAACCCAGGACATTGACTTACAGTCGTTTTGTATTGCCACAAGTATATTCATATTAGACTTGCTGGTTGACTAGTTTATTGAAATAAGTTAGAACATACTAGAAATGATAGTTTAGTGCGCGAGGAGAGCAAGACCTGGATTTGCATCATATTGATATAAGGTGGTGTTTCGAATATCACGACTTGCCGTAAATCGGTGACCATGCCTCGTTCTGGTGTAGACTGAAATACATCGGCTGATGAAGTTCACTCGTTGTGACCGGAAGCCGATGGTTGGTCGGGATAGCTGCTGTATCAGTTCTGGCTAGTGAATACGCTGCGTTGTTAGTATAAGAATATAATTAATGATTAGGCACAGATTATCTACGATGTATATTTGAATAAAAGTATTTTGTATTATCAAGAATTATCTTATAATCATACAAAATCGTATGCACAATACCTTTACTAAGAGTGACACCTGCCTTACCGTTCACCTGTCCATGACAAAAAACCTGTCTACAAAGGACACTTTTGAAAGTTGCGAAAGACTAGGTGTCGACGTATCGTGGAAAATATATTACTACAGTGGCGCTACTTAATTAAACAGCTAGGTAACGCACACACACTCACACACACGCACACACGCACGCACACGCACGCACTCGCACAGACATACACACGCACACGCACACACACACACACACACGCACGCACACGCACACACACGCACACGCACACACACGCACGCACGCACACGCACGCACACACACGCACGCACACACACGCACACGCACACGCACACACACGCACGCACACGCACGCACACACACGCACGCACACACACGCACACACACGCACACACACGCACACACACACACGCACGCACACATGCGCACACATGCACGCATGCACACACAAACTCATACACACACACGAACACACATGATATATACATTATTGTTGTTAAACCACATAAGTGAGATGATATATGACAGCGACATTTTGTCTTAATATGAGTTACGATCCCGTATGGAAAATTAAGGTTTATTTACTTCTTATTGGAAAATTACATATTTGCATACGTATATTACACGTGTATGAATGTTTGTATATGCGTATTACGTTATACAACCAAGAAGAAGAATGATATTATGTACATGGGATCAAATAAATGTGTTATTTTTTCTTTCTTGCTTGCTTCCTTCCTTCCTTTCTTTCTTAAAATGCAACTTTACGGTAATCATTATATTCGTCGTACAAAACGCCGGTTCCACACCACGCATGTATGCGCATTCTGCACAACACTGGGTTACCAACACCTACCTGCTCCTTCCGTACTCTAAACAATTTGGCCATTTGGAATCAGTGGTGTTTAGTATTCTCAACATATTAGATAGGTATGACGGTTTTGGTAGCTAGGAGAGACCTGAGTTAAATGTAACAGTTCTGCGTTGAAAGAAACGCTTAGATTTGTAAAATAATGTGCGAAACATTACAACTGACTGTTTGTCGAGAGTTCGCTAGGTGCTCACAGACATATCGAAGGAATTGGTGAACATATGTGGAAATAAGAAACGTAAGACACATAAGGTAAGAGAAAATGCATGGTCAGTTGGCTTTGTCAAGACACATGAATGCAGCAGTTGGAGGGAGAATGAGCAGAGATCACAAAGGTAGGCACAAGAAACATCCAACCTGAAATTGGGCAAACTAATTCAGCGTGTTGAGCTGGTTGACAGAAGATGTCCCTTTCAAAATGAAGAGAGGGTAGAGAGTTAGAGATTAATTATTTATGAAAATAAGAACATAATAGCATAAAACAAAAAAATCAAGGGAGGTAATTGTCTGTGTGGCTTTTAAAAAACATCGCCAGTTGGTAGATCGGAGGTGAAAAGTTCAAGTACGCAACTGAACATATGAAGACAGCGGCACCTCGGAGGGGATACACTTACACTAGGTCCACACACATACATACACATACACATACACATATACACATTCAAACAAACACACACATACACACATACATACAAATACACATACACACATACACATACATACACACACATACACACATACACACATTCAAACAAACACACACATACACACAAACACACACACACATACACACACACACACAAACACACACACAAACACATAAGCACACGCACACACACACACACACATATATATATATATATATATACACACACATACACATATACACACATACATACACACATACACACATACACACATACACACATACACACATACACACATACACACATACACACATACACACATACACACATACACACATACACACATACACACATACACACATACACACATACACACACATACACACACACACACACACACACACACAAACACACACACACAAACACACATACACACACATACACATACACACTTACACACATACACACATACACACATACACATATACATACAAACACATACACACATACATACGCAAACACACACACGCGCACACACGAGCGCGCGCACACACACACACATATATATATATATATATATATATATGGATGGAGGGATGGAGGGAGGGAGGGAGGGAGAGAGGGAGGGAGGGAGGGAGGGAGGGAGAAAGAGAATGAGAGAGAGAGAGAGATTTGCAAATTCACTCAAACACCAAAACGAGCATTGCCATGTCATTTATTCATTCTTCGTGATAATGACAATATATTGTATATATATATATTCAACACTAACATCAATTTCTTTGATGAAACTTAATTTGATATGTACTCAGATAACACATAAATTATACTTTTGTTCTTCGCACATTCGGTTTGTCGTTTCTCCTGTTTTGTTTAAATGTATATAGGAAACTTGTGCTCGTGTGTGTGTACCTGCTTGTTTGTCTTACAAAGTTATGTATTCAATGTCATTTGCATGTACCACTCACGCTGGACACACCAATACGACAGTCGTTAGTTCTTGACCACTGGTTCTGTGTATCACTGGTTCTGTGTATCACTGGTTTTATAACATATACGCCATTCTTCTGTTACGAAGTCCAGGGCGTAACTGTCAATGTGATGGTCAGGTCATTATTCATGCCATTGTAATCACTTGTCGTGATTGAGAACTAGTAGCTCTACGTGGCTCTAGTCCGAGTCTCGGTCGACATGCCACGAGCGGTGCTGGTCAGCTGAAGTTAATTCGCTGACGCCGTAGTTACATCTTCATGCACATGGGGTCGCCACCTGCAATGAAAGAGGAACGCGATATATACAAATAATAAATTGAAGTTACGAGCAGTTACGAAATGCTTGGCAAAACTCTGTTTATAGTTATTGTGTTCATAATTACGTATCCTATTTTGCGTAAACAATGTGTTTTTGAAAAAAAATGACGCAAAACGTAACTAGTTATGATGTCTACGATGACGATGATCACATTAACTAATATTGATAAGATGACATCGGTGACGTAAAAGATGAGAAAAAAGCTGAGTTGGAATTACACAGTAACAAGCATATTTATGCTACATGCTGCAAATAATAGTCATTTTCGATTTGTACTAAAACCACTAAAATAGTGCAATGCTTTCATCATGTTCATGGAAAACCGTATTCCTAATGGTAAGGCTGTCATTACAGAAATTGTGTTTATAAATTCATGTCGAGATATAAGAGTGTTGCACCATGCGGCCTACCACATGGAGATTCGATCGAAACTGTTATGCAAAATGCTTATCATCTTTACCGGTTGCATCGCATTCTCAGTTCCACTTTACATCACCTGTTGCAATAACCAGTTTATGATAGGAAACAGCAAACCTGTTCTTTGGGGATACAAAAGGTGCACCGATCAAGTGATCAACGGAGTGGTACTCACCGTAAGCTTTCTTGGCGACGTAGCAGAGTCGGTTGTACTTCCCGCTTGAGTAGACCATCTTGAGCGCGTCCTTCACCCAGTACAGCTGGTACTCCATGTCTTTGCGCGCCATGATACTCGGGCCGTACTTCGCACACTGCATCCGGCTGCTCACCTTCTTGTATCCGTTCGCCACCCTCTCTTCCATGAAGGCAACGTCAATCTGTGTGAGCGAGAGTGACGCGATGAGATGATAGCACACTAGAATTGTTATTTAAAATGCTGGCTTATGCGGCAGTGTTATTTATCTTTGATACATGCTATTCCTAGATCGCTGAAGGAAATCAAAGAACGCTGACGAAGACGGATGTACTAACTGCTAATGCAGCATTTCTATGCTGCATTCTTTTGCAGTAAGATGACATTTGGTCACAACAATGTTGGCAAATTCAGCCACAGTTCTACATAAATTGAATAGACACATGTTGTGGGTTTCGACTTTTTCAAATTCGATCACTCCTCAAATAAAGGAGAAATATGCAAAAGAAATTATTTTCGGTAAGAAAAACGACACCTTTTAGAATGTGTGCCTGTAAACAGTGTATATAAATTGGTATAATTTCGGCTATGTAATATAATATACATGATACAATCAGTTGTATTGGATACAGTTCTGATCTAGAGAATGAGCACTGACCTTTTAGAATTAGGTTCAGTGCTGCATCTTTGTGTGAAGAAATGTGTCCATGACAACAACAACAACAACAACAACAACAACAACGCTATTATGGTGGAACTCAATACACAAGTGCGTGAAACAACTGTGCCCAAAACAACACAACGATGAGAGTAGTGATAGGGAGGTATTCGTTGGCGCCTACCTTGCCGTTATCGAGTGCTAGCATCAGCTCTTGGTAGTCGGCCATGTACATGACATTCGACGGCATCTTCTTCATCATCTTCATGCACATCGGGCTGAGCCAGAGACCGTTGACGAACCCTGCACACCATTCGGTGGAGGAGGAATGAATGTAAAACACGGGTGGTAATCATATAGTATAATTATTCTGTAGTAGAGTATCATTATAGTCGGCGTTAAAATTCAATACATTATCATTAATATGATAATTGATCATCACCGTGTGAATAATTATCGTTGTTGCCACAATCATCATAACGACTACACCAATTGTATTACTAATATTGGTGGAGATGTTGGTGATGGTGAATAGTACTGGGGCCTCGCGTTTGGACAATAATGGTTAGAATAATTTCAGCAATATTAATAGTAGTAGATGGTGGTAAGGATAATGATGATAATTATGTTGATAATGTATGAGACAATGATGGTGACAACCTCCTCCTCCTCCACATCGTCATCATCATCATCATAACCGTCATCATCATCATCAGTATCATCTTCGCAATTGGCGTCATCGTCGTCAACATCATCAGTATCATTATCAGTAAATTATCAGTATCACAATTATTATATCATCATCATCATCATCATCGTCATCTTCGTAATCTAAGCCACCAGTATCGACTAAACTTGTCACACTTACCGACTTTGTGGTTGTCCATGTCCATCTGGTCGAAGGCGGCGTCCCGGCGGGCGTACAGGTAGGCCATCGGCTCCGAGGCGTACATGCCGACGAACGAATAGGACAGGCCGCGGGTCGCCGTGTGCATCATGTTGACGACACTGTCATACCAACGGTCGTTCAGACCTGCACACAAACGACGAGATGAATCACCTGATGGCAATATAGCGCTATGGTGTGTGAGTGTGTGCGCGCGTGTGCGTGTGCGTGTGCACTTACGTGTACGTGTGATGTGTGTATCACTGTGTGTCATTGTGTGTGTATGTGCGTGTGCGTGTGCGTGCGTGCGTGCGTGCGAGGGTGTTGGTTTGTGTACATAGGTATATGCGTGTGTACGTTTATGCGTGTGTGCATCACGTGTGAGTGTGCCACTTACCACGTGACCTCTGCTGCATGCTATCCCAGCATTCCGCCATGTCCTTCACGTACACGGTGGCACACATCTTCTTGGCCGCGGCACACGCCTCCAACACCATATCCACACCAAAGCCCATCAGCTGGCCAGACTCCTGGTCACTGCAAGAACAGGAGATCTCGTAAGTTGTCTCTAATTTTGACAATATTAGCATGCCCCAATTAAGGTCAAATAAATAAATATATGCCAATATCAATACGACATTAATTATTTTAAATGCGCGCCCAAAGTAAGATTCGTTAATTTGAGAATCAGTCCTTACGACGGAGATCGATTCTGACGAGAAACACAACGTCTGTGTTCATGATTTTCGATAAATAGATACGATGACAAAAATAACTAACAACTTTCAGTAGAACACTGTATTATTTGCTCACCATACTTTAATAAAGAAACCAATAGCATTGTGCAGTGTTTTTTATAACATTATTTTTCTTTGGATTCATTTTTTATCAAAAGGTATACTGTTTTATTCTCGGAATTATGATCATCTGGCGTTGATAGATTATATATATATAATATTATTACACAGTTGTGCATTACGCTCTGTGTAATACAGTCGTGCAGTTCTTATTTCATAATCAGATGACTGAGGCTATTTAGTTATGTCATGACGCAGTTATAAAAAAAAACTGCGGTGATAGAGAACATAGTGACTGAATTGTAATTGATTAAAGTCAATCATTATTAGTAAATATTAAATGGTGCCGTTGCTATGTGCATTCCGCTGTCATGTTTCATGCGGTGGCGTTGTAGCATGTGTAATTGGGTGCGGCATGTGGCATTGTCCGATTACGTGTGTTACTACGCCATCGTTTCATACAATTACAGTTACATGCAATTTGCAAAGGTGCAATTTGATATAAACTTTTTATTATGGGCAAATCGTTCTTACATGAAATGATACGGCTTCGACTCTCCGCAGAAGGCGAAGGTGTAGATGCGGTCGTTCATCATGGATTCGCCTGTCTCTTGGACGCGGCTGCCTCCGCCCATACTGCCGCCGTATTCATCCTTCATCCCGCCATATTCGTTATTCGATGACGTCATTCCCCCGCCATATTCGTCGGTCGCCATGTTGGTTCCACTTTTGCTGGCGTATTCGCCACCCATAGAGGCAGCTTGTACTCTGGAACCAGATTTAGAAGTTTGGTTACAGTAACTACTGCTACTAGTAATGTTTATAAATGCACATTATTACACTGTATATTTATTTTATAATTATTGTTTCCATCAATAACCAATAAAGCCATAATACAACATCATGTTTTTGTGATGAAACAAGTAACTAAAACCCAACAATACTCAAACAGTTAATTATACTTAATGTTAACCATTACAGTATGGACGTGAGGCGGGGTAACTCGTTCTGGTTCGAGTATATCCGCCATTGTTTCAACATCTCGAATAATTCGTTCAACCTACTTCGCCTGTGCTAATTCTCCTACCTGGTGCCTACGCCAGGATTAATTAATTATCCATTGAAACGGAGAACCAAAATGACTCAGAAAGCCATGACTAAACACGGGAGTTGCATTAACTGCTGCCAAGGCTCTTGCCCGTATAATGGACTTAAGTGTCATGAACGCCTTGTCCAACATTAGGTAAGACATCACATTATTAGTATTATTAATGGTTTGTTATAATGTTACCATAGAGTAGAAAAGTCTGAAAACTACCTGCAATACCTTTGCGCGTGTTTAGAAAATACTATACTGTATTTCAAGTATTTGCTTTACTTTACTAAGTTTATCCGTGCAACAACGAAGGCGTTATTGTATTATATGCCGAATCTATGTAGAGAACGTACCCTGAGAGCGTCCCGATCACGAGTAACATCCACACGATGCCGTTAACTCGGGGGGCCATTGTTCCGAAGGTTTACGGAGGCGAGCGAGTGAGCAAGAACACAGAGGAACGCAGAAACTGGCGACATCCGCGTCCACCGCCGTTATATACAGCAATAGAACCGCCCTGGGCACTCGTCTGTACACCAACAGAGAGCAGATAGGGTAGATGGTTCGAAGCATCTGTGGTTATAGCACGATTGTATGTATCTAATTCCGCAACGAAACACAAAGAAACTTACAACCACACCTGTGCTTTATATATGTTGAACAACAAAAACGAAATGTTCACGCAAACGGTAATTTGTTATACCAAAACGATAAGTTAAGTTTCACTTGTTGTTTGCATATCATTATCATATTCACGTGATGGTAATGCCGACCCAACCAGAATGCATAATGAACATTGCCCGGGGCATGAACCTTTTCACATTTCATAAGAATCGGAATGAACGCCCGAGGACATTATCACCTCTACTGTCCGCTGAAAGATGCCTGGAATGAATGACGTTATGTCACAGCGTGCAACATTGGTTGGCCTTTTCTAGCAGCGCCCGGTCACGGGAATTCTGGAAAGTAATTCGCCAATTCCTATGTTTCTGAAAGTTATGTTACAATAATTGAGAAATATTTCGATCGGAAGCCACTAGTATGTGCTTTCCAGCGTTGAAGGCGGACGTTTGCATTCTTTTTAAGTTCCACTACATATTCTAATTGGTCACGTGACTACTTTGTCTCTGGGAATGGTGTCCTATTTGTTTTTTTGTTGAAACTATCACAACATTCACCTCGACATTCCGGAAGTATCGTTATGGAGAAAGATGAAAACACCATAACTGGGAAGAAAGCTTTCTGCTTCCCTTCCACGTACAGACGCCCTTTCTTGGTTGGTCGAATGTGCAAAAAAGGTTATGTTTAGTGTTAGACTTGTGGTTAGGTTTATGGTTAGGCTTAGGGTTAAGATTAGACTGAAGTTTAGGGTTAGGTTAAAGGTACTTTTGATCAGATTGACATGCATTTTTACGTGGAGGGGGAGAGCAGAGAGCTCTCCTTCACAACTCGCTCGTCTTCCAGTGCATACTTCAATATCTTACAATAAAGCATTTTATCAAAAGTGAGTTGGTGATGTCTGTGTAGTAATATCATAACACTTTCATCTGTATTTCGGAAGTATCGTGGTACTTCGAGAAAGATTAAAACATGAACTTGTTTCGTCTTATTGTGCGTAGCTACCAACTGTTGACCGATGTCTTTCTCAAAGCATGTTATTATCCGCACGGCGGCTCACCAGTCCACAGGCAACATTTCTATACACGTCCCGTGGCGCATGTATTGTAATCAGGCAGTTGTTCTGTTTCCGTCCACGTTGCTAACACGTCCCGTTGAATACCTATACTTGTCACGTGGTTCTCATTAGCCACGATGTTATTAACATTCATTTAATGTTCATCGTTTATTGTACTTAATGTATATAATAATGAGCGCATGTCAAAGTGTGCCTGGCGATCTAACTTCACCCCGGGTTATGTTTGATGCATCGTTGTCAGTGAGCCTCAGGGCAGAAGGCCGAACAGTCGGCATACACGGTGTCCGTGTATGGTGTAGAATCTCTCTACAACCCGATGCCATGTTCAGATTTGGTAATTAAACATATCGGTCTCCGCATCCATTATCTGACAATATTGTACATGTATATTAAACTGGCTTATATCTACCCTGAGAATAATTAAATTGTCTCCGGCAGAAGAAAGGTCCTGCAGGATAGCCATGCATGTCAACATGAGTAAGTGAATAACTCTAAATACCTATTGTTGCGTTTTCTAAAATACATCGCCAATTTGTAGATCTTATATCAATGGTCCAGGGAAGCGAATGAACAGAGAGAGAGAGAGGAGGGAGGACATCGGCGCCTGGGAGGAGATGCACTTATACTACTCCAAAGTTAGCGTATTGATGTATAAACTGTATGTATTCCGTATCAACGTTGAGGTTGTGTGACATAATAACTTGTGTAATGTAATCCCCGTATGTAAATTTTATACGCAGCAAGTATAAGACATCAGGTCGAGCGTAAGTCTAAATTGAAACATTTCTTATCGTAGTCTTTATTTTAAAACGAAGACATTGTGGAGCACTAGAGTGCGGAGTATACCAAACAGGCCCGCAAGCTAGAGGTGCGAAAGGTGCGTACGCACGTGCTTAATGAGTTTCGGGGGAGTTCAATTGCAGGAAAAAAGCCGCATCCCCAAAAGAACCCACAGTGCGGGGCTGCTATATAGCCAATGCCACGCAGGACGGAACGGTTCGTCGATCTTTTCTCCCAAGGAATCGCTAAGTTATAAATATTATTTAACATCGCAACACTTAACAGGTTTGAATAAAATACTAACATAGCTGGTAAGAAAGTATTGACATATGCGTCAGTATTCACATATTTCACATGCCACAAAGGCATGTACTTGTTTACAATATGTTTACCAAATCGTTCGTATAGAACGTATGTACGAGGTTTGTATGGCATCGGTGCTGGCATCTAGCGGATGCTTTTTACACGCTAGAATTGTTAACGCAGTTTCGTTATTAATATTGATTGCACTAATTAAACTGGTGGCTAACAAATCACGTATCGGTCGTTCTTAATTGTGTCACCAAATGTGTTCGTGCACCAAATCCTTCAAGGCCATATAGACACTAAACTAAAGTCTTTGTGTCCACCGTCCATTCCACTTGAGACGGATGGTGGCGCCACCGTCAGGATCTCTGGGTCTGCATCGCCCAGTGTCTTGGTATGGATGGATGGCTGTATAATCGGTGACAAATACACGTCACTGTTGATATTTAGAATGTGTGCAAATTAAGATTCAAACGTGTGTTATAATATTTGTCATATCATCTCATTTATAAAACTAAAATGCAGATTTCATAAGGTCACGCACTATGACTTATGAAACAAAACACCAACTATCATACTAAATGTCTTCATGCCGTTTACGTTATTGTAAAAATCAACTGTCACGTGATAACTGTGATAAGTAATCTTCAACAAGTCGATGACAATAGATCAGCATAATGTACCTATTTGCTGCGTTTAAGCAATATTCTTAAGTCCTAATATGTTATAAATTCTTTATGTCAACGAAAACCAAATACGCATTGTGTATAACGACCTCAAATCAAATTAAAATGAATTTTATTTTGACACCACATATCTGTACAAAAAATTTACAAAATATATTCAGTGCTGTATTCAGGATAAATACTTTGAGTATTAGCTACATACTGATTCCTACTGCAACTGACGAATCTAGTTGTATACACATGTTTAACACTGGAAACAAATATATGATTTACCGTGTATGTGGCAGGCCCTATGTTAACGCGGCAACTAGACTCACAATAGCGAGGATCCTCTTGATTTCTCTATAACATTGCAACATACATATTTATCACTTGTTCCTGTTGACGAAATAAATACATGTCTAATTCATGGCTATTTCGTGAACATTTATGTTTTAAATAGGCAAATAAACGTTCCTCGGGATGTTTGTTTTGAAGAAACCAAATGCTCAATTACAAATAAAAGCTATTGCGATTCAATCGATATGAATATTGTTTAGTTTTTTTTATTCGTGATACTGACTTTTACCGACTTTCCTTTTTATGTGCTGTTAACGAATAGCATATTGGCGACGACTACTAAAATACATTTTCGTTATAGCGAATGTTCAACATACAAAGTTACATTTCCGTTACGCGAGTAATTTAAAGACACACACTTTTGTAGTTTCTATATTGCACAATGACGACCAAAATATGTTTGAATGAACCCTAATGTGTTTAATATATGTGGGTTGTTCTCTATTTAACTTGAATATTTCGGTCCGATTTTTAAAAATCTATGCATATTGCATGTTTGGTGGCAAGATCGGCATTCTTATATACTTGTTCAAATTGTATTACAACATTGTGGTTGGCTAAATACTATCGGGCGGTTAAGATGCTGAAACAGATAGGCATGTACATATACATTCTATTTGGGTGAACTACAAACAAAATAATATTTAAGATAAAACAGAAGTGACTCTAACGTGTATGCAATCAATTATTTAAATTTATTATTCAACGTAATTTGACAGTGTAAAACGGCGTATCCGTCACAGACGTTACGCTGCGTGGGTCGGCGTTTGTTTACGCGATCGTTTAGATACATCAACATTAACCACGTTGTCGTTTCGGCGCAACCATTGACGGGACAATTTCGTTCTTTAATGACCAAGTGATTACTGCGATCTGAAATCTCGTCACACGAGCCGGTAATCAATACTCACAAAGCAGTGAGTTTACCTGCTACACTTTAATTAACGCTCTAATCGCCGTCACGCAGGAGGCTCGGTGACGTGCCTGCGAGCTGTCACACGCCACGCGTCACGCGTCGATGGCGATCGCGGCGCCCTCCCGCGGAACGACGCTCTCTGGTTCTCTCATCCCGCAACACGGCGGCCTGGCGTCACGGTTCACGTCACGGTTCATCTCCGCCCGGCAAGAACCGATCACTGGCGCGGAATATGCCGAGCCAGGCAGAGGATGAAGTTGGATTTGTTCTTTCGTGGTACTCGGAACTATTTGATTAGATTTTACTCGAGAGACAAAAATGCGATACACGCACGCAAGCGCGCGCAGTACTAGTTCAAATTAGTTACAGTTTTAAGAATATCAACGTGATGTGTGTATAATATATTATTTTATACCGTTTAGTTCTTATATATCGAACTGTATAGTCCTTAGGACTGCACAAAGCGCTTTACACTTTACTCCCCGGCAGACCTGTTCATTCGAACACCATCTCGACTTCTCTGGGAAGCGTGAGGGTGATGCATTGTCTAAGATGTAGGCCTGTACAACCACATATCCTTATGGGTATCAAGTTTTAATGTTTGTATCGTAAAATATACGTTGTATGTGATTACAGTCAGGGCTCGAAATTCCCGTTTTCCAGTTGTCCGTTAGTCCACAACGAGTGAATTTGCCATCGGACAATTGCATTTGCTCCCGTACGAGTTATCCGTGGGACACCCGAGCTATTTGCAGGCGAGATAATTACAAAATTACAAATAAGTCGTTTATTCTTTGAAGTCGCCGTCGTATATTCAATTGTTTACAAAATGCAGTAATAGTCTTGTCTTTGGCTCTTCTTATCCTGAATGCCAATCGGTGCGAGCATCCCGCATTTAACGGAATTCTCTGTTATCCGTATTTTCGTATGTGTAATATTCGTATATTCATAGGTCGTCATTTGACTTCTCGTATGATAAATGAGTAATTTTATTTAGCAGTAGTAATAATTTTATGTTTTAAGCACATGACTTTAGGAAGATCAAATGTATAAGGTTATGGTGAATACATAACGTGTGTTATTGCACCATGTGATTGCCACGACGTTTGGCTTAGCCTGTGAGTTCTTCAACAACATTTACTCGTAGATTCTCGACAATCGCATAGACAGTTGATAGTGATCGCATCAATCTATAACTGGTTGCCACAACGAGACTGCGCAGACGCGCGCTCCGATAAATCACCTGACGCAACCGGCGGGCTTAATTGCAGCCGGCGGGTGCCGTTGTTGTAGTCCAGCGAAAGTTGACGTAGGAATGCGCTTATATCGCATTTAAGTCCATTTGCTGCGACTGTCTTGGCCGACGCCATTATGTAAGCTGTCACGTTGCCGTGTCCTTTATTGCTGAATGATATTTGTGGCGCCGCCCCATTTCTAGCGCCACCGATAATGGCGTCCTCCGGGACGCGGCAACCGTTCGGCAGTTGTAACTATTCGACGTCGCGTGGACAGTAGGACAGTCACATTGATGCATGTTAGATGTGTCCAACTGCCGGTGCGGAGGGGCTCAACAGACTTATTGCCCACCATCTTTGAGATATGTCTCACTGAACCTCAATAATCAAGTGTTACTCTTCTGTCGAAATGGTTACTTTTCAAGTTAAGTGAATTTACATTTGGAACACTTTGCTTGTCATATTCCCAATAGCTTCCTACACATATGCAATGAAAGTATGACAGGTAAAGATGTTCTCTAGTCTCTAACAAAGACTGCTAGATTTCTGATAAATAAACCAACTTGAGTTGCTAGTATAATTTTATTTTTGTATATTTTGTACATTCAACGATTTAGGTAATTTATTTATCAAATATAACCCAAATATATACCCTTTAAATGTAACATATGCATTGCATTGTCATATGTGATATTAATTAATTTACAAACATATTTTATAATTAATTGGTATCGGTTACATACAGTTAATGATCCAATACATGTTTTTAAACAAGTTACCCAAGACATTGTGCATGTGTAAACGTGCATCACTGAGTCATTCAATAACAACAAGATATTTTCAAACCGACATGCAAACAATGCCCATAAAACGTGGTGTTTGTCTCAATGATTGCATACGGCAAATGTATCGGGTGGCCCCTTACCTGCCCTCCCCCCACCCCATCCATTCACGAGTGCCAGTCTGCCAAAGTGTCACATTTATACAACGGCGGGTGTACATATATTACTTGAAATTAGCGGTGAACGTTGACATATCGTGTATCCGTCACGCGTCAATGCGCACAGTTAGCTCTTAGAACGAATCCCAAAGATGGCGGTAAAAGTACAGCATATATTAAAATTTACATAAACTATGCAATGGTGCGAGACTCAATACTTCAAAATGTCCTCGAACGTTTTGGCTCGAGTATAAAGATACCAAGGCAAATGGTTTTCGTCCAAAAATTATACTAGCATGCCTGGTATATGTTCTATTATTTACGAAGCGTGGTTATGGAATTATAACGTTGTCATATAGTTTGATCGTTGTGCTATTCTGTTTGAGCGTTGCCACTTGAATATCAAATTACATTGCATGCCAGGTCAATATAGGTGTATTAATAAACAAAAAACGATCAAACTGTATTAGGTATATAGTTCATCAAAGACGTTTGGGCTGTCAATGTATTAAATAGATGCAGTTTATATTGTAAGACATAATATAACCATACACAAGATCTGACTTTGCATTTTTTTCAGGAATTATTATCCAGTGAAATACAAGCAAATTATAACGGAAATGTATATGAAATATGTTTATTGCAAACTCGTCACTACCAGTATCAACAATAACACAACAGTAACAGACACACGTATAGAGACATTTGCTTGTGCACTAACATAGGTGTTACAATTAACGTTACTAACATTCGATATACATCTCGTAAATCACTTTAACAAAAGAACACGTTGTCGTATTCTGGGACACTGAGGAATAAAACGATAAGAGTTTTCTTCATCTTTGCGTGTATTTTCCGCAACACCCCTCTTCCTGTGGGGAGCATTCTGACTAGTGTGTATAGCTATATGATAGAGGAAATATCAAATGCTAAGGAAAATAAAAAACATGCGATTGGTGTAGTCATAGTTCTTGAAAAGGCCGTCGATACAGTAGACCATGGAATACGTATCAAAAGGTGTGAGTGGAGTAGCAAATGATTACTACCTCTGAAACAGAAAGCAATTTGTAAACATTGATGGGAATGTCTCAGAGTTACTGGATGTCATTTCTACTCTATGTTAATGATATATGCAACGTATCTAAATTAGTAAAATGTATACTGTTTGCAGATGATACGAATACATTTTGTGCCGGTAACAATCTACTATAGAACTACGAGATATGTTAAACATGGAAATTGCCAAACTGTGGATACGGTTTACTGTAAATAAATTATCACTGAACTTGTCAAAAAACAATTGCATGTTATTCAGGAACCGTCCACCAGATGTTGACATTAATATGTGCATAAACAACGAACGAAAGTAGTAAGATAAGTTCGTCTTACCTTACTACTAACGAATAACTAGAATACGTTCAACAAACTTTCTGTGAGTATGCATTGATGAAGATCTGAATTGGAAACATCACGTTGATACGGTTAGAACAACATTTTCGAAAGTTGCAGCGATCATTCACAAAGCAAGTTGTCAAATGAATCATGACGGAATGTGCATGTTGTATTGTTCTCTGTTTTTGCCATACATAAACTATTGCAGCGAATTATGGGGCAACACCTGTGCTACAAACATAAGTGTATTGCAATGCTGCAGAAACGAGTAGTCCGCTTTGTATGTGGCGCAACACGTTTGGCGCATACCTGCACTCTCTTTAAGCAACTGTGTATTTTGAAATTCGTAGACCTAGTAAAATTTAAGACAGCGATCATTGTGTATCAAGCATATCACAATATATTACCGAGTAGTTTGCAAAATATGTTTAAACTGTATGTCTCAACACATGGCACTCGACTAAAGACACATTCAAACGTCATCGTGTGCGTACTAACATAAAACCAATGTGCACTTCTGTTTGTGGAGTAAAACTATGGCAATCGTTGCATGTAAGCATAACTAGCTGCAGAAGCATACAAGCATTAATACGGTCCATCTTCTATCTATGTATTAGATGTAAAAAAATGACCAGTTAGAATCAAACAATTATTCTGTAGGCACTGTGTGCAATATATGTGGATTTGTAATTTATATTGATGATAGGATATTGTGTTTATATCACACATAACTATACTGGTTGGGGTAAACCATAGATAAGTAGCACACTTCTGTTCACCCCCTTTCTATCAACACTGTATTGTTTATTGAATTGTTTATATGTTGGAAATGGTGTTGTATTATGTAATGATTGGAATTGTGCCGTTCGGTTGTTAAACAAATATTACTGATTGATTGATTGAGTGAGTGATTGATTTATTTATTGATTGATTGATTGATTGATTGATATGTAGAACCCAGTTCATGCTCACGGTGGAGAATCGACGACAGAATAGTTAAAAATTGAACCCGATTGGTTTTCATTCAACTATTACATGTGTCTAAAGAGAATGCATCAAACGCTCTACCTTTGAAGTATACGACAATGCATCGCAAAGCACGAAACACAAATTCACAATCAATGTAACGACCCATGCATGACGAATCATAAAACACAATGTCCCTCGTTGTTTAAAAGGTGTTTACTAAAGAACGCCATATCACATTAATTACAAGGAATTATAAATAATGTCCCCAACGACAGCGTTTGTTATGTCCGTGTTGTAGAGTTGAGACGAAGAAGGGAACTAAACTCAATGCAAGACGTTACGCAGGACTGAAGGACGGTGAAGCAAAATAGATCGATAAGTTAACGACGCCACGTTGCAGAGAGCAAAGATGGACTGATTCATTCAGTACTGAAAATTAACCTGAAAAACAAGCAGGCTTTCTTACTTTATGATATACACGACCGACGATATCATTGAAGTAACAACATTATATTTAGTGAAGGAACTGGATGGGTGAGAACAGGGAGACAAGAGAGATGGGAATGGACAAGATGCAAGAAGCAGCAAGCAATGGGATCCGTTGTAGACGGCTTATTGTGGGTGTCGCCAGAAGTCGCGTGCACGTCTTGACGAGACATCACATCATCATAACAATTCTTTCATATTATATATATATATATATATATATACGATTTTAATTATGACAAACGTACATAAAGTATTTGTTATACAGACAGGGGTTCAGTTGCTAGGACTGAGTATAGACCCCCTGGGCCAAATTTCTCATTGAAAAACAGATCCTGTGTATAAAATACTTCATTGCTAACGGCAACGCTTAAAAAGAGCAATCGCATCACATTACAATTATTTTATTTAAAACATTTATTAGTCGAAATTTCTGTATTTCGTTGACTCTCCGAACGACAATACGGAATCAGATCTAGGAAAGGTGTCCATAAAAAGGGGAACTGATACAAACGTATGGGTTGTGTAGGTATATAGTTGGACTTTACAAATGATGTAATGAGCGTCTGATTCAACAACCTATGCTTAGTTGCGCAGACCACAGTGCATATACGACCCGGCGTTTACGAATCAATTAGACGACGTACCTGGACATTACCGATAAATGCTAGTAACACAGAGACTGGGGTGTTTTCTTACGATTCTTACGATTTCAACACTCAATCCACGCTTTCATTGTCTTGCCGAAAATGTCAACCGATAGCGCGTGAAAGTAACGGTTTTCGGTGACACTGTGTGACAGTCGAGCTGTGACGGTGCGGTGGTGACACGCGTCGTGTTACGCGACCCGGAATCTGGCCGACCATCCACGTGGCGTAACGGGTGATTTGCGTCAGTCGTATGTAACGCGATAGGCGGACCCCGTCGTGAACGCAATCCCATGAAATCCCCGAGTGTCGGCAACTGCCGCTGATACTCACTTATCACATCATGACATAACGGCACTGATTCCACAAAGGTAAATGCAGAGAAGACGGAACACATTTATATTCTCAATGTTACATTGTTATGAAACGTGACGTGTGTTTTCTTCCTACGTTTGCTTCAATATTACGTAGACATGCATTACTATTATGTTTTTTCGAAGTGACAACGCTAATTGTGTTAAGACAGGAACAAATATTGAAATAGGGAGAGAAAGCGAGAAAAACAGAAAGAAAAAACCCCAGAAAAACAAGAAAAGGAGAAAATATAAACATATCAATTAAATAGAACAAAAAAGAAAAAAGAGAACAAAGAGAAAAAAGAAAAAGAAAAGAAGAGAAAAGGTGAAAATATAAAAATAGATAAAGATAGAAAGAGAAATAGAGAAAACAAGAAAATTTGAAAAAGAGAAAAAGGGAACAGATAGGTAAATTTGTAAAATAGGGAACGGCAGTTAGAGAGAATTATAGTGACATGAGATGAGAGACACAGCGACAGGGTGACAAGTTGACAGAACAAGATGGCAACGTAACGAAATGACGACAGAGCGACAGAGAGCGAAAGTAAATCTGGATAACGCATACGGAAGGTCGACAGTGGAGCCTGACGCCTACGACGGATGACGTTCGCGTTGCGCCCTCTCGCCTCCGAGTGTCGCGTTGCGTCACGCGCGGCGTGTTACCGAGTCGACGAGCCAGTCAATTGTGGAATTAGGTCACCTAGGAGACCGAGCCGACACCGAGCACGCTGCACATTAGGGGATTGCTAACACGCGTCAACCACGCCGCGAAAATTATCTTGAGTTTAATTTCATTAGGTCGCCGTTTCCTGGCCGAACAATTGTCACTTTTCGCGGTCATTTGTCGCGTAGTTGACACTGAAGACGTGTCACGTGATCACCACAGCGACACCCGTCGCCGATTAGTGGCAACGCGAGCCGAGGACCCCGTGATGTCACGCCGCACCACGCCACATATTAATAATCTTCTTCCGCATCACGATTTCTGAAATAAGTGGCACTGATTCAAAGCGGATAGCCCTTTTTAGAAGTAATGTCACTGTGTAAATTGTGCTTAGGAACAAGGAAATAATATTTGTGATGACACATCCTAGACAGGTAATAGAATTATCGCGTTGGAACTAAACGAGATATATTTCTAAACTGTAGATTTTCCATGCAAATCATCGTAAATAATCAATACTGCTGCTATTGACACAGTCAGTTGTTTTAACGTCGTCGACAAATACACTTCTAGTTCTTTCTTTTTGATGTAATAAACCTGCGTAATATAATATTAAAATTATTCAAACTGTAAAGTACATCCTTTATGGATAGTTAGTTAGAGTGACGTACATATCAATGAAGTGTTTCGGCAAGAACACCTAATAAAAAGTAGGACCTACATCGAATGGAACCCCTGGAGTCAGGCCGCTTGTGTCAACATTTTATTGAAAGGGGTACTTAGAAGTCCGTTTCCTTCTAATATAAATTAGATGTTAACGAAAATTAAGGAGAGCAATGTCACGATTCCCACACACCAACAACAACAACAACAACAACAACAACAACAACAACAACAACGACCAACAAACAACAACAGTAATTACAACAACGTGATCCCAGCATAGGCGCGGGAACAAGGAATTTCGCTGGGGGCAGGCATATGGTTCTGTACCCCAGTAGATGTGAGCCTAATTTTTTTTTGCGAGCGTCAAGGGCGGGTGCAAATCGAGGTTTTCTGAGAGGATTAACGTGTTTTTTGTTTGCGACGGTGAAGGATAGGTTTAATTTGAGGGGAGATATATGGTTCTGCCCCCCCAGTAAGCGGCGCGGCGGCGGCGAATATTTTTTCAACAGCACCCCCACGTCTTCCGATGTCATCAGTTCAGCTGAGACACCGGAGAGAAGCTGAAGTTACAGCGGCGCAGCGGCGAAACAGTTTCAACAGTACCAGAGTGGGTGCTGAAGCTCCGGTTCTCAGCATCCCCAATATGATTATCGTTCCCGCTCCACTGGATCCCAGTCCCATCTGTGGATAACAGGTAAGTAATACACTTCGGCAACAATATACACAAGTCGTATTAACACAGTCGCCAGGAACAAGGTAAACATCATTCTCTTCCACGTCGTAAATATATTGCGACGTCTTATCGGACATTGCCTGCTCAAAGAGTTATGGAAACACCAATCTACATGACGTGTGCACAGAACCTATTATCTTATCAGTGTGGTCTGGCAGGTGATACTTCAGGCAGCTGACCAGTCGCTGCAGCTACTGTGATGTTGGCGTGTTATAAATATCCTACAACATACCCTATCAATATAATTTTGTACGTTTTTGATAATTCAGATTTTGTGTAATTGTAGAAAGTTTGCAGTCACATGTAAATGTTTCGTCAACATCTTTTCCCGTGCTGAAGACAGCGAAAACATCCATAAGAGGAAGCTGGTGGACAATGAGAGAATGTGGCTTGTAATAAATTAAGTATACTCAACATAGTTATGGAAACGGAATTACGTACTACAGTTTAGACAATCTGTGTGTTAGTCGATTGTTTAAAGTTTTACATAACATATAATTCGGCATTGAACACACGCACACACACGCACACGCACACGCACACGCACACGCACACGCACACGCACACGCACACGCACACGCACGCGCACGCGCACGCGCACGCGCACGCACACACACACACACACACACATTGGACATATCCTTGTACATAGCAGATATGTAGGAATGTGAATATTGCATGGAACAATGAAGTAGGGACGGATCAAGACCGGAAGATGCGACGTGATCAGGAAAGTTTGATGCCACGATATCGGCTCCACTTCAAAGACACGGAAATATAATCTCCAAAACACCACGCACTCGTGACCTATACTCGAAGAAGTGGCAACATTGACACTTCGCATGCACAATCAGCAATCGAAATTAATATCGCTTATTCAATGAGCGTTATCAGAAACTGCACCGGATCTGACGATATCCGAACACCGCTATCTCTACCTGTGACGTCCGTGTTTGCTCTGATAGCCTTATCTACGTACGGACACTTGCAAGTAGCGGTAAGTAACGCCCCGTAATCTCCGTGTGTGGTAGACTCTACGATGCGTGACGTGCAAGTAGGCGCTATACACACGCGTCAAAGTTGTTGTAAATCGCTCGGTCTGGTGTCAGACCATCAAGTTGCGTTCCAGTCATTGGGGATTTAGTTATGTTGCCGCTTAGCCAAATTCGGTCGATTAATTGTTTTTAATTTTCGTTTGAGCTTAATAGAGTCAGTTAATATTGATTGGTACCAAGTTGCCAACCATGCAGTAGCCCCAATGTGTGGACATTATGGAGTACAGTTCGAAATGATAGCAATAACAACTATGTTACTAAAAGGTGTCAATTAGCAACGTTGCAACATAGCTTAATATTAAACTCAGTGCCACCTTGCCGATAGTTAAATACCATTCAATTTTCTCAGGCCCATTAGCACCCTGCATACTAGGATAGCGAATAGTATTTTTATAGGATACTTTCGTGTATAAATGGAGGCATGTTAGATCGTGTTGTTTGAAGTTGCTTTGTCGGCCAAATGTGATACCACCATATTCGACCTGGCGACTGACTTTTTGTTTTAGTAGTCGCTTTGAAAAAAACTCCAGCAGTCAGCAGTTATCAGTTGCCAATGTTTCAGAAGTTTAACCAGATTTAACAAGATTGCCGCCCAGAGCTATAAGCTCCAGACAAGGAAGCCTTTGGCTTATCGAGAGTCCACCTACGTATACCCCGCCCTCGCCAGATAGCTGTACATTTGATTGTTGAACATATTCACACTGCTAGCAT
Organism: Paraescarpia echinospica; assembly: GCA_020002185.1. Taxonomy (NCBI): domain Eukaryota; kingdom Metazoa; phylum Annelida; class Polychaeta; order Sabellida; family Siboglinidae; genus Paraescarpia; species Paraescarpia echinospica. The sequence continues at coordinate 78,258,358 of CM034531.1, forward strand.
TAACACAATCATCAGATAATTTGTTCCAGTCATTTATTGTCCTTTGAGAGAATGAGTACTTTCTCAGATCCAACTTACACTGTTCCTTGACTAATGCTGCATTGTGCCCTCTGGTTATACTGCCTTCTTTCAGTTTGAAGAAAATATTTCTATCAATATCCTCATAACCATTTAATATCTTAAAAACGTATATTTGGTCTCCTCTTAGTCTCCTAGTCTCTAGTGTTGTCAACCCACAGTCTAATAGGCGTCTTTCATAACCGAGATCTTTCAGTTCAGGAATCAGCTTGGTTGCTCTTCGTTGCACTCTTTCTAGCTTATTTATGTCCTTCTTGCGATGTGACCTCCATGCTTGTATACAATATTCCAAATGTGGACTAACCATTGCTTTGTACTGTGGTACAATTAGCTGTTTCTCCTCATAGTTCTCCTAACTAGCCCTAGTATTTGGTTACCCTTTGAAGCAGAAAAGAAGCTCATGATACGAATACTACTATATTCTTCAAATGAAAAACTGTCAAACAATTGAGACTTTAAAAAATTATAAACATTACTACGGACTCTTTGAATCAATGGCGGATGAATATCACTGAATTTCTGGCGCGACCCCGACCACTGATCGCGTGACGGGGCATGGGTCTCGTGCCAAGGGCACTAACGATTTCGATTCCAATTAATCAATCCCAGTTTCTCCCGTCGAGCTGTCGTGCTTGTGGCGTAACGTCCGGGTCGTTATTGCGCCATCGAGGACGTCATTCTCGCGGGATGGTCGTCTCCCGTATCTGCGGGGTAATCTCGCGTGACTGGGCCAGCCGTGACGTCATCGGAGGTAATTAAGCAACGGAGGTGCGACCCTCGTTTCTTTTATACAGTAAGGCAAACATTTATTCACGGGTGCGTGCGGAGACGGTCACCCGAGGGGGGAGGTAAAGAGAGACAGAGAGTCTTGCACAAGTAACAGGTTAACGAGGTCGTTGGCCGACTTCAATGATTGGATATATATATATATATAATATACATATATACATATATATAATATATACATGTATATAATATAATATACACGTATGTATATATATATATATATACATGTATATATAATATACATATATGTATATATATATTATATTATATTATATTATATTATATTATATTATATTATATTATATTATATTATATTATATTATATTATATTATATTATATTATATTATATTATATACATATACATAATACATATATATATATATATATTATGTATATGTATATGTATATAATATAATACTCAACAACTCCCGTGCACCCGTTGTTTTTGTGGAAAAATTTAGAACGTAATCCCGGAAATTTGTCAATAGCACCCCCCCTGTCCCCCCACCCCCGTCCCGTCTTTCTTCCGATCTCATGTTCGACAGCGCGGAAGGGTTCAGTGAGACGCCAGTGGAAAATTAGAATGTTGTTGTGAATTGTTTTGAATGAACAGCCCCCTCCCCGTCCTTCTTTCAGTGTAATGTCTGACATTGTCAGAAGTGTTGAGTGAAAGGCTGGGCAGACATTTATAACGTCACTCCGCGAAAGATCTCCAACAGCAAAACGTTGTTTTGAATTATGTATTTACACTTTTAAAACGGCGAAACTGCGTTACCACAAAAACACGCTATAGCGCCATTACTCGCGGTATGTACCGCAAGACGCTGACAATAATATCTCATAAATATGCAAAGTTGGTTTAAATACGTGTGTGTCCTAGTCATAGACATGTGCCATTCATTGCATATATTTTATCAATCGGACTGTTGAGTCTGTTTGAACAAAACACAGTCTTTCTTCGTTGCCTTCAATAATGTAACCACTTTGTAAATGGGAAATTGACCGACGTAACTAATATCTAGGCACTGTGAAATAACTGGAACTTAACAATGGATAGGAATTGTGTTTTTTTTGCAGAGCGAGTCTGGTGTGGTTTGCCAGAAAGCGCTTGTATGCACGGAATCTGGCCTATACGCAGCGTTCGTCTAACTAATGCTCTATCGGGTGTGTGTATTTAATGGTGCGTGTATATGGGTAATGCGTGCTTTTGCTGTTATTTTATTTATAGTGTTATACGTATAATTTCATATGTACTGTTGTATAATACAAAATCAACGTACATCATTGCAGATCAAACGTATTATTCTTTAAATAAAATTGTTGTTGTTGTTGTTGTTTTTAATGTTCGTGTTCTACGTGATCTACATATTCTATGTATTGGTCTCATCATAACCATCACTGATGTAGGGACAGCCCACGTGATCTTCCCTCACGTTTGACGTTTGTTGCCGCTGCCCAGGATTAGGAAGCCGGGAGAGTCATTAAACATCGTCAGTCGGTTGATTAGCGTCGTGAATATGCGCACCCACTAACTGGCAATTTGTCGGCGCCTAAACGAAGGGCTGCGGACATGTTCACAGACACCGCCGACCCCACCCAAGCGCATCGTCCGCTTTCATGTGTTCGCCGAGTGCCGCCTTTATTGCCCCGCGAAAGTTGGCGAGAACAAAGACAGCACTAAGCAGATTCTCGGCGCTAATTATGCGACACCCACACCGTGGAATCGCCGCGCGTGTTGTAGTCCATAAACTTCTTATCGTAAACCGCCTGGTTAGTATCGCTTTTCGTTGTCTTTCGGGGTTTCCTAGCGCTATGAAGCATTATTTTGGATTAGTCCGGTCGTTAGCATAGTTCATAAGTCGACAGAATGACCGCTTTAGGATAGAGTTTCGCCTTATTTCAATAGCTATTTGATCTTCGTAGTTGTCGTCTGTGAATATACCCCGCACAGAACTGCACACAAAATTATACCGTTATTTTCTGTGAGGGGCTAGATGTCTCCTAGCACCGACTAGCATCTGGGGGGTTAGAGACACGGACGCTACTGTGAGGTCGATACCATCAAGAAAGCATTACCCGGCAATGGTGTATATGGCAATCACCCGAAATAGATTTCGCGCAACCTACTGCATTACGCCATTGTTTTATCCTCTGTAAAACATAGGAATTCCCACCATTTTGTAGAATTAACTATAAAGTAATCATGTATACATAAACGGTTGAAAAATAAATGATACAATTCAGAAATGTTGCGAATCTATTTTGCCATTTTTTGGCCACACGTGACCGGAATCAGTTCCACGCACAACGGATTACGATAAATATGTGTCGATGTGATATCTATATTGGATATATAAAGACGTCGTCGGCGGCTAACTTTTCCTTACGTTCTTTGATATTCGAGCCATCAACAAATCGCTTCAGAAATATACATCTGTACTTTGTGATGTAAGCCGACAAACTATTATAAGCAAGCTAAAGTCACGCGACTTTTGTCGTGTGTTGGCTTCTGCTTATTTCTACATCATCATTAGACGAGACAATCACGCGATTGTGTCCATTTTCAAACTGGCGGACACGTCGCCTTAGTTGCCCCTTGAAGTTAAATGAGACTGCGGTATTTGTTTTCTGTTATACTTCTTGAAAAAGAAAACAAGCGAGACGTAATTATCAGCTGTTATGGCAGCTGTATTTTGGTAGAGTAACGAAGTGGTTGATGCATTTAGAGTAGACTGATTTTAATGAAATGATGCTCATTTTACTTGTCATGGGACTTCATATTCTGGTAGTAGGCCTATAAAACGCTGTCTTAATAACATTGTATGCAGTGTCTTGATATTGCAATTAATGAGATTCCGTCTACACCGCTCTGTCGCGTCATTAGACAGATATCGGTTAAAGAGAACAACTTAGTGAATAGACTTCAAATGTGACGGTATTTCCCAAACAAACAAATAACAGATAATTGGCGTAAAGCTGCCCGATCAAACGACTACCAAGTGTAGATCCGTATTATGTAAAGTTTAGACAAATCGCTGAATACACATCGTCGCGGTGCGCGATCACGTTCGATCACTAGAGTAAACATTAGCGACCCGCCGTTAACAATCACATCGCTGTGCAGTTCAAACTTACTCTCCCTCTATGCCGGTGTAAATCGACGTCATTTAGGACGACGACGTTTCACGGCTTCTGTGCGTAATCACTTCCGTTGCAATCCCGCCGTCTGCGGCCCACGCAGCCGTTGTGCAAGAGCGCGTAATGTCGGCAAACAACGGCCGGGGAAGGAGGCGGTGTCCGGCGTTAATTGCCGGCGACGCGTGCGGCAGACTGGTGAATGGACGGTCTACCGGCGGAGCACAGGCGGAGGCAACACATCGGAGTATATCACAGCAACTCAAGTGCCCACATGAAAGATGTTGAAGATGTTCGAGTGAAGACGGCGTGGAGAGCCCGGTGATTGGAGGGCCGCACAGTCGGGGATGGGGGAGAACTGGTGACGTCACAGATGGAACCTGTGGGGGCGCTACTACAGCGATGGGTTTAACAGTTGGATCGTCTTTGAAGAAAAAGTCTTAACGGATCGAGCGATAATAAGCTACATTAGATTGTTGTAAAACGTATAATTATAACGACTCATCGGGAAAATGGCGAATAAAACAACGGAGAATCGGTGAAGATGGGAAGTAGCAACATAGGGAAAAGGGATTAAGAGCACCATGAATCTGTTGAGTACCGACCGACCGACCGACCGACCGACCGACCGACCGACCGACCGACCGACCGACCGACCGACCGACCGACCGACCGACCGACCGACCGACCGACCGAGGGCCTTGTCTCGCAACAGAAGACACGCCAACTGTAATGACTAGACCGGTGCGTGACAGAGTGTAGCGTGACGGCCCGTCACGGACACTCGACATCACAAGAGGCGCTCGAGGTTGGAGCTCTCGGTGTCACCGCGTCACAAAACGTTCTTTAATTTTGAAATTACCATTTCCTTGTCGTCAGGTCTTGACACCACGGCGGGGGCGACACGAAAGGTCTGTAATTATCCACATCTGAGCGAGGCTAGCGTGACAAGGCTTGCACTCGGCACCTCGCCACAGAAGTCCTCTCTCAAGATAGCAGGATGACAGGGGAAACGGGTTTAATGACACGACTCGGAAATAACCCGTATCGTCCGCCCGCCACTCGCGCACTCACTCACTCACTCACTCACTCACTCACTCACTCACTCACTCACTCACTCACCCACCTTTTAATAAAACTTTAATAACAAATCTTTTTGTTGGTCTATTCTGCCCAAATATTTTGCGTTTTCCATATTTTGGCATATTCATATCGACGTATTATGTAAAGTTGTGAAAACCGCATCTACTAACAGTTTACACGCAGTGGAATTGGCGCAGGTGCGAGTAGGAATCACTGGTCACTTCCGCTGACGTCGATAACAGCACGGCGGCACTACCCCGATCGCACAATATCCGGTCTTCGTTCAAATCTGCTTCGATCGTCAACTTCCGCAAAACAAGCAATCGACGCACACAAAAGAAAACCTTCAACAAAGTGGTCACCCGCCGTAGCGACGCACTTTCCGTTAGGCGGCGCTGCTGCATCGAGTGGCACGCGCTGCGGCGTCGCTCTCGACGGCGGCCAATTGCTGATTGGCCACGACGGAGAAGAACGCGCGCGACCGGCTCGTGCCGGAGACTGACACGAACATCTACATAACAATAGCGCGTGTGTTGACCCACGCCCCTCCGCAAAGATCAGTATAAAAGACGCGGCACTGCATGGCCGGGGTTATTATAGACACAGCATCGGGCGTTCTCCCGTACTTCACTGCGACAGTGCGGATATTAGAAACTGTAGCGGCAACGCTGGCCGTGAACGGGACCAACAGAGAACACGTGGGTTGTCCAGGTACTTACGTTCGACTGAAACACCAAGACAACAGCGAATAAAGCATTATGTAAGTATTTATTTTATACTTGGAATGGTAATACTTGCAATGTGACATTAAGCCAATTTAGCAGTTATTGTGAGTGTAAATAAGACAATAATTATTGCGTAAGTTCGTTATGCTATATTTAAAAAGCAATGTTTGTGCGATCAGGGTAGCATCGATCAGCGTGGACGCAACGCATACATATTATAGGCTTAATTGTCAATGTATTCGCCGGGGTGTTCCGGACGTCGCTACCAACATATTTAAATGAACTCGATATGTTTCTATATCCGATCTACCGGTGTTGCCAAGACATCTTTCATGTCCACCTCCCATCTTCGCCATTGCTTGCATGAACTTCTGGGATTTACAAAATACATCGTGTCGTCTTTTCCAGCCCATGTAAAATTTGTAAAAAAAATCACACAAATACTAATTACAGGTTTGCAAAGCCCATAAGGCGAATCTAAAACACAGTTGCCATGATTACCATAGAAAACATGTCTGCATAACTTTTTCTCGCATGATGATGGTATGGACCTCTCTGGAACGACACATCAATCTTAGATTCTGAGCGGATGCGCAAAAGGCACTCACTAAATTTTGAAAACAGAATGGTAATTACTTTTTAAAACCAACCGCCGCGTGACTTCCTTTGACACGTGGCCGCGTCTATCAGTGTCCGTTGCAGTTTTGCGATACATGACAAGCGCCATTCATACAGCTCATATTGAGCTGCGACGTGGTACTTGCCGGATGGTCGCGTGCCTTTTCAGAGGTCTACTCAGTGTCGATCGTATCTGCCGACGCACACCTGCCGATTTCCGCCGGGAGTCTATCGCCGACGTGGCAGGTGTCAAACTACAAAACACAAGGATTACTCTGTACCGCCAGCAGTTAAAAGTCGAAAGAACGTCTCAGACAAAGTAGACGTGGCGTCTGTCTTGCGTTAACGGTTTTACCGTTTTTTTCTGACTGACGAATCGTATATCGCACGTGTGATTGTGTGTCCGTATCAATAGTTGAATATATTGTGTAAAAATTATTTAAAAAATAGAACATATGTTCATAAAACATGTAGAACTGTGCACGGTTTCTTGTAAAGCGATTCGTAGTCTGTGCTGTATATAATAGTTATAATATGACATTTGTTTTCTTAACTCTGCGAAACAGTTTGAATTTAGTCAGTGAAATACAGATTCCTGCTATACAAACCTCGTTAGCAGTGGACAACATTGCTCTATATATCCAATGTTCGTTGTATCCACGATTACGAGGGAGGGTGTGGAATTGTACAGGGCAATGTGGCGATTTCTTAAGGTTGATCTTACACCGAGAGTCCATACATAGCCATATATAGACCACCCCATGAGAGAAACGTGTTTCGAATGTACGGACGATTGGAGAGTGAGATATGTGAGATATGGTAGTGGGAATTGGCGAAGAAATTGTGGGAAATCCGATAGAGAAAGATGAAGAAATGGGAAGCCCCAATATAGATGCACATTGATGGACCTGGCGAAGATTTAATTAAGTGTCAATCAGTGAGATCACAGGCAGCCGAATCAGTATCGATACAACAGAGGCTGTAGCATCAAAAATGTATTGATTGACGGATAACACGCGCGAATGACACATCCAAAATATCAATATATATACAGTGTATATATATATATATATGTATATATATATATATATATATTATATTTAATATATTGTACATCCTAATTAAATATAACATTATTCCTAAAATATCGCAAAATCAATTAATTGTAACTTATTTATATTAAACATTGCAAGATAACATGTGGCATCAACGCTAAAGATCTAGGCAAGCACATCTCATTTTACTGCCATTTGAATGTGGAATCCTGCTACATGGCAACGAAGGATTGAAACAATTAACATACAAAATTAGGCGCTGATCGTTGCCAAGAATTTGTTTCTTTGCTGATGTTCAACATTAGCGTTGATGGTCACTCGATGTCCACTCACGGTGATGCGAGTGCTCCATAGCAAACTTGCAATCACACCGGAAGAATTCCACTCGCCGTGCGTTCCCGTTCCACGTGGCTGAATCCGGCGTCACGCATGACTGAACAGCTACTGTGTCGCCCGCGCCGTTTCCACACAAATGGGATGCTGTCCTTAGTGGGGGGCGTGCATTTCCCACGGGTGTGTGGCCAGCACTGTATGGTTGATGTCAGCGCAATACTCCCATTTCGAATCGAAACCAATCCGTTTGTGCTGAAAGGATATATTGTTGAATAATTGAAATACCCTGCAGTCTTTACTGAGTAGTGTATTTTAGCTCACTCGAGTGTGACAACTTTTGTCCTATCGAATATGTATCTGAACATGCAAACGGAACCGTGGCATATCATATGTAACGGTGTCGCTTACTAATATGCAATTCAACATACCCTGGGGATGTATAGATACAGGTGTATTGTATCATCGCGTTAATGCCACCCTTGGGAAATATACTGTGCATGGTGCTAACAAGGTGTCCTATGCCTGATCCATAATTTCACTTCATATTACCAATTATACATAAAGTTGCGCAACATGATACATCGGCAGATATACTATATGTATGTATTTTTAATATATATTTTTCATGTTCATTATTGGCAACGCTACATCGTTTCTACTATTTCGACACGGCCAGACAGTCTGGAGGGATGCCGCATCTTCTACCAAAGTACTAGAACTTTTGCCCTCCACCACAGCTAATGTACCCCAATGCCCTAAGCCGCGTAATTAGCTCTCGGGGGCTTTTACCCCGGTTTATATCAATGACTAGATGAAAGCGCGACGCGAGCGGGTTACTCAGCAGCTGATTAGACGTGCTCAGCCCGTCGATTGTTTGTTTTGTTTGCGCCATGTTTAATCCCCCGGCTTTGTGCCGCCGCTTCAAAGCGACACGCGGCTCGCCTCCCGATCCCATTTATTGGGCGCCGAGGAAGTCAGTGGAGTGTGCCGGGAGCGGGTTGGTCCATCAACGTCGACGCGGACAACGGGGCAATTAGACGCCTGATTGAGTTGAGCACCTGTCGCGGGGACGCGCAAAGGCAGGTGATTATATTCGATTATCTTTGATCCGATCCTTAATTGATATATCGGTTCTTTGATTCGGTGCGCGGCCTGCCCCCTCGCGGCACGCCACAGCGCGTGCGCGTCGCGGGGAGCCAGCGGGATTTTATTGGACAATCACAGGTGCCAAGAATCAAAGTGGGACAAGTGCGGCCGAGGTGCCGGATCGGTAATGGTGTCGCGGTGTTAGAACGAGGAGAGTCGCCGGGTGGCCGACAGTACACTTGCATCCCGTCGGGAAACGTTTAATTCCTGCGGTGACGTTATGGGTCTCGGATTGGGCGTTCCCTGTTGTGCTAGCCAGAACTGCGTAACAGGTTAATCTGCCACTTTCATGTTCAACAATGAAATGGGCCGTTGATGCTTTTTCTTTTTTAAGTGTCCGCATCTCCGTTTGTCTTTGACGCTAACGAATTTCGTCATCAACATGCCCAACATTGGCTACTTGACTGTTTTTGAACCAGTTCCGAGGGCATTCCTATTTATTCCCTCTTCTGGTAATTCATTTCGGATTATACACAGCTCGTAGTACACACAGTTCTCCTTAAGATATACACTAGGGAAAACAACTGCGTTTTTTATAATTTACTTTGGTGTTTATCAAGTACTATTGTTTGAACCGAAATGTTCTTCCTGATTTTCTACGATTTCATCCAGCGTTCCCCACGATTGCTGTTAGTGTGTACGTGTGTGCGTATGTGAGCGTGCGTGTATGTGTGTGTGTGTGCGCGCCAATTGTATGATGTATAAGGGCGATATATTCCAGTTTCTGAAAGCATATTTTGTCAGCCATCATTGTAGAAGATTTAATGGCAACGGTCCCATCTATCAAAACATTACAGTCGTTTTTTAATTGAGTCATAGCGTTTTAACTTACTACGTTGATTGAAAAGAGCACAAAAGATCACTTCGCGGAAATTTTAACTTTTGATGATGTGGGTTTGGAAAGTTGGCTGAATTTCAAGGGAGGTTATACATTATGTACCGTCGCTAGCAGGCTGTCAAATGTAGCATCGATTTCTCTTACGTGCAATATAAACATTATCTTGTGCAGTCGACCGGAACCGATTCCCACGGGCCACGATATTGCGCCAACTCGCCACGCACAAGGGAGATGTGTCATTAATCAATTGATCCATTCTCCTCTGGCGACAACATTTAATCCGACTTTGCACGTTTTCACGTTTTATAATACTACACAATTCTTTTAGCGTGTGACACATACGCTACATTATTGCGTAACCATTACAATGGTAGACAAATGACAAAATAAAACATCTCGTTTTACTATATATTATATATCTGCATGAATTGCGGCGTGGCTGAATGCTTCCCGTAGACGTATACATACTGTTAGATTGAATTGATATTTAATTGCGTGTGTGCGTGTGTGCGTGCGTGCGTGCGTGTGTGCGTGTGTGCGTGTGTGCGTGTGTGCGTGTGTGCGTGTGTGCGTGTGTGCGTGTGTGCGTGCGTGCGTGCGCGTGTGTGCGTGTGTGCGTGTGTGCGTGTGTGCGTGTGTGCGTGTGTGCGTGTGTGCGTGTGTGCGTGTGTGCGTGTGTGCGTGTGTGCGTGTGTGCGTGTGTACGAGAGTGCACACGTGCACGTATATAATGCACTAACGAAATCAACCAGCAGCACTAAATCCACCAGTGAATGGTTCTGAATTGTGTCCCCCTCCACTGAGATAATTTCTTGTCAGACGTTGTGAGAAAACGATCCTTTTTCCATATTTACACGATATCTTCTATACACTGTGATTGGATCTTCCCGACTCCGATGACTCGACGCGTATCGAGGAGTTATTGATATATCAGGTGTCGGCCATTGGTGGTGTGAGTCTCCGCGACCCGACGGGACCGCCGTCCCAAAGGGGAATAATCGCAGTCGGAGATACCTGCCGATTCCCGATATCCTGCCCCAAATTTAATCATCCCCGATCCTACCGTTTCCCCGACGGACCGGTCGCAGGCAATAGAGCAATTAGTTGTTACGACCGAACGGGATTACTGGATTAGGACTGGCGCCACCACACGGTGACGTCACACCGCAAACAGATGGCCGCGTCGTAGCAAGCGAAAATCGGATTTCAGACGGCAATGAAAATACCTCGGTCGTAGACACGCGACTCACTGGGGAACGCGTGATCGTAGATGCGGTTTTCGGCGCTGGTGTCCCCACCGAGGCAATCGCCGGACGTGTTAATTAGTTTCACGCACGTGCATCTGCAATATCTTTTGTAAGCGATATATTATTTATTGTTGCGTCGTTAGCCCTGCCCAATCTTTGACCATCATTGTGTTGGATGCGATCGTTGGACCTCGAGTTTGATCACTACTTCTATGCTCAGATGTACAACTGAGAATACGTATAATGTCGCATGTCTTTTAAATCTACCCGTAGGTTTACTTTAATGGAATTTATATTTCTATGTTTGGCAGATTGTCAACAATATTCGGAGGTGGGAAGGTTAAGCTAAAGCATGAATATGAATCATCCTTAATTATATATCGAAGGCGGTTGCACGCGCAATACGAAGTGCAGTTTGATCGGTGTGTGTGTGCGTGTGCGTTTGCGTGTGCGTGTGCGTGTGCGTGTGCGTGTGCGTGTGCGTGTGAACGTACCTGTATACGCGTACACATAGTAGGCCAAATCGCAGACGACCATAACTCACTGTTGACATAAGGATGAATCGTTTTTAATTATTTAATCACCTACGTTGACGGTTGTTCGTATGTGAATTAAATATGTAACCTCAGACCACAGTTATATTTTATTTGCATGACCTAGAAACGTTTAGTGCAATGATGTGAATTTCCAGAAGATTTGCCAGCTATAGCGGCGGTTGTCATAACAAAAAACTACATTATAATATTAATTAGCGTTTCTATTTACCTAAACAAACACTGTAGATTTAAATTGACCAAATCGTGACACCACGAAGTCAGGACAAAACCGTAACTTAGCTGATGTTCAATAATTCGTTTTATTGAGATGTCACTTCCACCCCCCACACCCCAGACGGTTGCTCTTGCACGGGCATACTTGATAATGGATACTGGCACGCCGGGAATGTGCAAAAGGTACAAAATACTAAACAGACGATAACATGTTTTCTTCAAACTTTCCAAACTGGGTAGTTGATTTTGAGGCCATAAAGTCGCATTAGTAAAAGAACAGTATTGATTTGATATGAGAAACTATTCATTCTCAAATAGGACGATAGCTGAATGAAACGGATTATCTACCCACTGTGCTAATGCTAGCAGTGTGAATATGCTAGCATATAATCGAATACGTAGCTGATCTGGGCAATATATAATTAAAACAATTAAGTAATGCAATATAGTCAAATAAGTCAGTCATATTCCTCGGAATATCTGATTAGCGCAGTTCTACCACATGTATTCTTGAAGTCACGTCCGAAACTTGTTTATTTTAGAACAGTTAATTAACAAGAGTATTCCGGCTCAAAACCAACATAACGGTTGCTATATTTAGGAATAACTCAATTGTTCTTTCACCTAGTGGATATTCAGATGTCAGATAGAATCTGCCACACGGGCCCCACAAAGTCGGCAGCTGGCGTACCCCGGGGTAGGGGGCGTGGACGGTCGGCAAGGGGCGTTGTGTGGTGACGTGTCACACATGTAACGCTTTCGTCTTGCACATGGCAATTCAATGGTGACCGGTACTTGAAGGGCAGCTAAACCTTGCAGGACTGGTTGTCCATTTTGTAGCTCGTATTCATTATTTCTAAGCGATCTAAAATTAACTACATTAGTCGAATGCACGCTGCTAAATATGAATGCATATATCACGTGACCGTATAGATGTGTTACAAAATCTTACAACGGAACGTTCTCCGGGAAATAAAAAAAAGACAGCATAACGGTATTATTTTGGTTTGATGAAATCTGCGTACTAACACATTATTCTCGAGTATAAACACTTATATAGGCCCGATAAAAACTTCAAAAGTGGCTCCGCTTCTGTACGATAATATAAGGCTATTCAAACGTTCGCAAGTTATCCAATCTAACGATAAACGCGGCATTTCGATGAGATTAACAGAAGTAGACAGCCTGTTTTAAAACAATTGCGCACGCTGTTTGAAATGTTCGAGCACTGTACCTGTATGTTTTAAAATCAACGAACCCGAATTGCGACGAGAATATGTAAGTTCATACAACTGAATTTGCGTACATATCAGCGCCTCAGTCATCCCAAATACACGACCCATTTACACAAATGCATGCAAATCATTAGTGCAGAGTTTTCTTCGTTCTTGCTATGTGTGATTGGTGATAGGATTACTCTTTGTGCTGCGATTTCACGTTGTTGTCACGAAACAACGTCTGCTGTCACGTATAAGCTCACAGCGTAGTGCCACGCCCCTGGTGAATGACACGCCCCCGTGGTGAATGACACGCCCCCTGGTGAATTAACACGCTATTCTTGCCGTGCTTATTTTGTTGTTTCATTGGCAAATGCGAATGTGGCTTCTTGCATCAATTTCCCGGTTGTTACTAATACTCGGCAATATTATATTGGCATACTCAGTGTCTGTTGTGCAATGTTATACTGTCGCATAGAATATGTTGGTCTTAGAAGTTCCGACCTTTCTATGCTGCCATTGAGCGCGGTCGTTGCGAGGGTGTAAGTCATCCTCTGTGGCTGCTGTACGAACCCGCTATTGAGACGCTGTTTTTCATCATGGTTCCTTTGTACATGGCTGACGTCTAGCTAGTGAACTGTCGCACTGTGGTGCGCGGGGTGTAGTGTTAGAGCATCGGACTCTCAAACTAGATATTCCGGGTTCGATTATCTTGCTGCCGTTTCGAACCTCGTCCACTCTACGTTGTTCCAGTTCACTCAGGTGTAAGAATGAATACCTGGCTATAAACAGAGATTGATATTTATGGAAGAATAGTCTTCGCGCAGCAAGTGCAGCGCGGGTGAAGTTGAAACAGGTAAAGTGTAAGGCTATTTGAGCAGTCCTACAAGCACTGGATACGGCGCTATATAATAACTCATATTTACTGTTTACTTGCTACTGTCACCCAACGCAACTCCATTCCAGCAGTTAGTGAAACTGGATCGCCATTAACGTGATCATCCGTGTCGAGAGGGACACAGAGCCCGCAATGTTGAAAGCCACGTTTTACACCAACCACGCACTGCTTGGTATACAGGTCTTGAAACCAGAACTCTGGCCTGCATTGCAGACGTGCTAATCTATTTGCTAACGCGCCTGTCTCAAACAATATTTTTACATACATCTTCCAGTGTGTTTAATTAATGTAATTGCCATTTAAAATAATATCCATTTATATGTAGTGATTATATTATTTAATTACATTTAACATGTTTTGCCTGTGGTGGTATCGTGAGGATACCGTGGTTATCCATGTAACATCGACTGTGCCGGCGTTACTGCCTGAGGGTGTTTATGCTTCGTGAACTGTGATGAGTTGAAGATAGGGTAATTACCTAGGTGAACAAAGATGAGTGTATTTACCCCGAGGTTGTCAACTGCTCACTGAACCGGAACGATGACACCCCCTACTCGCTACTCCTGGCTTAGCATGTGGATGGAACGGCGCGTGTCAAGAATATTTTGATTGGTTTACGGATATGCAGAATTGTGTTTTAGGCGTATATCTTTTAGATGCTCTTATTTTTAGATTACGCATACTATTAATTTTATTAGTATTCTTCGAAGGCTTCGCTTCGGCCTTTCGCAATACTGTTCGCTGCAGTATCTACCCCAATACCACAGTATTAAGACACGTTGTAGTATATAAAGATTATATAGTAACAACAACCAGACATTCTACCTGACTACATCGACAGGGCGCGACCGACGTATGTCAGTCACGACGAAACTTTCAAGTTCAAATTTTATGTTCATAAAATATCAATTCTTCCCTGTTAACGTCACTGCTACCTCGATGACGCGCCCACAGGTGGCGCTGCGACCAGCCAGGTGCATCGAGATGTGTCCGTTGAATGGCGCACCCATCGATCATCGGTGGAGGAGGGCGAACAATCTTCGCGTCCACTCGAGCGCTGCCCGGGGGGTCTCACCCAGCACTGCTGACACGCGATCCGGGGTACTTACCCGCGCATTGTGTGCCGGGTCGAAATTAGCAGTCTGGCACGCTCCGTCGGCGACCCAGACGGCTACCTGGGTTACTGCGCAGCAGGAAAAGTAAGGTATTCCCCGTCTCGCCTTCCCCGTGTCCCAGTCCGCCGGATCCCCGCAGGGTTCACGCAGCGACGCGACGCTTTAATCAGTCGGGATAATCTGGGAATTATAGGTTTAGTTTCGTACGCAGCGCGTGTGGTAGACTATAATACGACAACTTGATCGGTTTTGTCATCTTGGTGACACGTGACGTTTGCTGTATAGTATGACAGGCCGACAGCCAAACAGACAGACAGACAGACAGACAGACAGACAGGCAGGCAGGCAGGCAGGCAGGCAGGCAGGCAGGCAGGCAGGCAGGCAGGCAGGCAGGCAGGCAGGCAGGCAGGCAGGCAGGCAGGCAGGCAGGCAGGCATTAATCCTAACTCCGCCACACATATTTGTATTTTGGCATGTCGACCTGAGTTACGCTTAACAATATGCCACAATCTTGGTGGCAATATTATTTCCAGTATGAAGTTGTTTTATACCATGGCTGATTGGATCTAACCATGAGTGACCGCACCATTAACAGAACTACACACCCATGTATTAACGTTAAACGTCACGACGTGATGTAATGCTATAATTAAACTGTAGCTGTTAAGTATGTCTTTATATGTACGACAATTCCGTGATTTCAGCGACAACGACACCATTAACTACGACACACAAGCATGGCCATGTCATACACGTACGCACATGCACACACACACACGCACACGCACACGCACACGCACACGCACGCACACATTCACCTTCACGAACCGATATATTTCATGTTCGTATTCCTTTGGTTATTACTTCCCCTATAGATGCAATTTATTTTTCTCTGGTGATCTTGAATTAGCCGTAACTGTATCGTGAAATTGGCCATGACGTGTGAGGTTCCATGCTTGCACAGCAGGGGGAGCTCTCCATGACACCTCTTGAAACCGACGTCTGAAATGAGTCCGCCAACCCGACAGACGGACACAAAGACACACTGGCGTCCAGACTCGCCACTTCAGCGATCATTAAATTCATTAGATTATCGCCGTTAACCAGTCGCCAACTGAGTCATTCTGTGGTAATTTAGTCTCAACACGAAAGATGCCAGCCGGCTATTCTCACTTAATCACGAATCCGTGTTTTACTGACATCATTATTTCTTGCAAAACTTTGTAGATACGATCGCTGCATCCACGAGACCATGACCGCTAATGCCTAACCCGGACTTTTTAACCTAACACGGACTTTTGGGACGGCGAATTAGAAAGGATTTTCCATTAAATATAAATATTCGATATTGTTCGGTGAAAAAGCAATGGATTCTCTCCAGATACGCGAATTGTCATCGCACCAATTATATTGCGATCGACCCGTGGTTAGCAATTATGATAAAGTGTTCAATTAAAGCAAACAAGAACGCGTTAATGACCACAAACTGATGATGGTTTTAGCGACAGTCGCGCCGCCACGCGTCAATGGTCGCACACGAGATGGTTCACCGCGGTCGACGAGCCAGCTGGTGATTAATTTAGCAGTTAACTTAACAATTTATGAACCCGGTCACGTGACCCCCGATGGCACGTGGACGTTTTTGCGTTTTTTGCCGCGGGCGGCTACGACTGACCGACCCGCTTTCTGTGTTCTCCCGCCGCCAGGTGGCGTGATCAGTCACCCACGACCGGCGATAACTAGTTAAATAGTCGACGGGGCACGATCACCGTAATTAATCGTGTCTGTGATCAAGAACGAACCGTCGCAGATGAAAAGGCTTCCAACTGCTGACCAGGTCGGATAGTGCGGGTGACTTATCGCCTCGATCTAGCCTTGGGGCTGATTGCTAATCGTGACACTTTCGCCGAACGACGAAGATTGGCGCGTGTCCGTATAGCGAAGAGGTCGTTTTTGTAAAGCGTCAAACGTCGATGTGCCAAGGATATATATTCAGCTTGTTATTAAACAAAATCACAGATACCACAATATATATTAGAAATTGACAATATAATGACTTACTCTGAGCTCGCAAGACGTGTAATTAAAACAAATGCTGTTGACGCAGTATCACCATAATCATCGTCATCGTCATCGTCATCGTCATCGTCATCGTCATCGTCATCGTCATCGTCAACAACAACAAAAACAACAAAAACAAAAACAACAACAACAAAAACAACAACAACAACATAATCATCGTCATCGTCATCGTCATCGTCATCGTCATCGTCATCGTCATCGTCATCGTCATCGTCATCGTCATCGTCATCAACAACAACAACAACAACAAAAACAACAACAACAACAGAAAAACCGTCAATATCATGTGTCTTGAATAAATAGTTGTTGTTTGCTCTAAGATAGAAAAACCCAAACATTTAGGCTAGCTAATGTTGGAAAGAAAAAAATAGTGTAGGAAGAAAAATGTGGTTACATTTTCTAATACTATTTTATATAAAAAGCGGAATTTTAAACAATACCTGAAACCTAGTTATCAAAGTTAGTAAAACTAACGTGCATTCGCACTTTAAGGTTATCGTTCTCATATTATCCAGCATTTGAATTTTAAAAATCGCGCCATATTCCGGCAGTTGGTGCGGCGACCAGGTCGACTCGGAGAGAAGGCATTCGCACAAACCACATCCGTCTCTCGCCTTCTTGTCGCGATGGCAGCAGTGGATAAACGTCAGATAAACATCGCATAACGATCTTTGTCGTTTCGCACAGTGTCTCTCTTATCGCAATGACAACCTGTGTTCGGAAAGGGGCGGGTCGACTACCCTGACACGTGACAGGACAACAAGACACGTGACTGGGCGTCAAACTGGTTGATTGCCTATCGTAATTACGTGCGGTTTAGCGTTGAACAAATTGGGCAATTTCAAGCTAAGTTCATCGCGCACGAACGCGTGGCGTTTGGCAATGCGTACCTGGGTTCGGACTTAACACCCACTGTGACAGATGGGTAAATAGGCGACAAGTTTCCAATGTGTTTGTCGCGTTATGAATGTCGTTGAGGGATGATCCTTTTTCCAAACGGCTTCATCCTATAGCTTTACTATCATTAACATTTGCCTGAATATGACGCGTTACGTTACGGTAAGTTACGTTTCTCGAATTTCTTTGTTCTGTCCAACGACTGAGCACGTTATCTTTCCCTTCACAGACGATGCCGATAAAAGGCGCAATGGAAGAAATACCAGACGCAGTCGCTGATCATCTATTGACGGAGATAGTGAACGAACTTGACTGTGACGCAATGAATGATCTCACTGACGATAGCACGACGATGTCTCCAGGGACAATGTCACCCGACGGCAAGGCAGATAAGGAGGACGACAGTGAAGACGTGAATAAACAGGACGAGGGAGAACCGGCCGTGAAGGTACGTGCCTATGTTAATCGCACTGTTGTTCGTGATATCATAATAAAAAACGAGGAGACCGCCGTCAAAGGCGACATTTGTTTATATACAGTTAAACGTAATATGGATTCATTGTGTTAATCGCACTGTTGTTCATGATATAATAATAAAAAACGAGGAGACCGCCGTCAAAGGCGACATTTGTTTATATACAGTTAAACGTAATATGGATTCATTGCAAGTTTAATATTTTCTAAATAAAAATTGCAATTACACACACTCGCACACGCACGCACACGCACACGCACGCACGCACACACACACACACACACACACACACACACACACACACACACACACACACACACACACACACACACACACACACACACACACACACACACACACACACACACACACACACACACACACACACACACACACACACACACACACACACACACACACACACACACACACACACGCACACACACACACACACACACACGCGCGCGCGCGCGCGCGGCGTAAGAGAAAACATATCTAAATATCTAAATGTAAATGACAAACATGGTGCAATGCTACGTAGTCTTACAACTACTCGTTCTGACGCAGGTACCAAAGAAGCGCGGCCCGAAGAAAAAGAAGATGACGCAGGCGCGCGTGCTCAAGCTGCGCGTGCGGCGCGTGAAGGCAAACTCGCGCGAGCGCTCGCGCATGCACGGCCTCAACGACGCGCTGGACGTGCTGCGCGAACACGTGCCGTGTCACTCGAGCACGCAGAAGCTATCCAAGATCGAGACGCTGCGACTGGCTCGCAATTACATCGCCGCTATGACAACGATCCTCAAGTCGGGGGTGAAGCCAGAAAACGTCGACTTCGCGAAGGCTCTATCGCAGGGGCTTTCTCAAAACACGATGAATCTGGTCGCCGGAAGCCTGCAGCTCAACCCGCGTACGTTACTTCCGGAGGGGCAGCTGAAAGCGTACGAGCAGTTCGCTGCCTACCCCCCAACGGGCATGGAATGTTACCCCGGGCAGGGGTATCCAGACATGTACACGATGCACGAAGATCCGCAGTCGTCGCCCCAACCGACGCCGCCGCAAATGCAGCAATATGGTGGAGAGTATCCCGACATGCACGGCGCCGTCATGCGCATGAACTGTGACGTCACAGTATACGCGCCACCGACGTCAGACATGTTCCTCGGTCGTCCCCAGCCACATCCACATCACGCTGCCAGCAACAATTTCGAGGCTGCCTTCCCGCAAGGCACGATGACGTCATCGAAATTTGGTTTCCTGCCGCAGACTGTTACACATGCGCACATGGCTCCCGGAAACTACCCAGGCGTCGTCGACGGGGCGCACGCGGTGCGGAAGTGCAGCGCCGGCAGCGAGCAATTTCCGGACAATATGTCGCTGAACGACTCAGGTGTAAGCGGATTGTTGGAGGATTTCGAAGGTTTCGAGTCCAACCCGACGTCGGTTGCCGATCAAAACACTTTCCACATGCTTAACACTGCAGTGACGGTCGGTGGCGTATACCAGGGCACCCTCTGATGGCCGCACAAATACATCATCGTGTCGTGACCAACTACTGCAGCGCCACCCTCCGACAAATGTGTACAAAATACTGTTTTCCCGCCACTTTCGGATTGCCAAATGTGACCGTCCAATCATCGGCACACTCCCTACAACGGCTAGTCATTCAAGCGAGGTTTTCGACACTTCGTGTCGAAATATGTACTGTATGCATAGAACCGATGGGACTAGCGTGCGACGTTGACAGTTTGCCTTCTCACAGTCGGTGCCTAGCCGCCGCTCCCTCGCTGACCCGACGTCCAACCCCGCCTTACCGGTCCCGCTGGGGAGCGGCGGTCATATCCGACATACCTAGATCTCCCGTCGTTCACACTCCGCTGGGAAAACAGGTCACGTGACTCTAGTCTATCTGCCAAAGAAATCCATGCTCCAGTCCGTAAACTGTCCGAAACATGGTTGCGAAACGTCCCCTCGTCTGACGTTACTACTTGTACATAAGCGACTGGCGATCAGAGATAACTCGCATTAATTTATTGTTTTCGACGAGATGTAATTTAATTTTGTATTTTGTAGTATAAATGACGAGACGTCGACGTTGTCGGTGTTATATAATTGAATGTATTTGTGAAGGCGTTTCGGCACGTTTCTGTATGTTTTGTGGTTATTGGTGAGTTTGTTTGCGCGTGCACACCGTATGTATTTACGCAGTGTATGTCTACACGCATAGCCACCCACAATGCCACGTGCGCACGCAGTAACCGACGCTGACACGTACACGCACACGCACATGCACACGCACCTACCAGCATTAGTTGCCATTCCCTTTTATAGACACAAGCGCCGCGTTGTATATGCATATTGCTATGCAAATTGTATATTCAAAACTACATTATCGACGTGTTGGTTGAGCCTTGGAACCGCGGACACCTTGGCACAGACAGCGTATAACTCTTCATCGCACAGAAACAACACGCGCAGTTGGCAGAAACGGTCTGTATTATCGCCCGGTTATGGTTAATCCGTCTATTATGAAGCCACTGTACATTATACACTATTTATCGCCACACTCTGGGCAAATACGTCGTATAGTGTTCCTGGTTTTCTACTTTGATTGGTAATTAAACAATCATTTTAATGCTGTCTATCAAATCCGGTTATTTTCCTACCGTGACTGTAGTTTATTTTGGCGTAAATTTTAACACACTTTGTGCGTCTCGTAATTCTAACACGTGATCTATGACTTGTTGAATCCTGGTATTCACCGCAACACACGAATTGTTTTGATGCATCTGACAATGAAGCCAGCTTAGCTTCGACGAACAAAGCTCGCGTACCGGGTTATCGACACGTATTATCGGCGTGTCTCTCATAAAACACACTATGCAAGCGAATAACGTCCATACGAAATGTAGTTATTGACATGCAAGCGCAAATATCGTTTTGTACTTTTTGTATGCACGTGGCTTGATGCACGATCTCCGTGAAGTTTAATATGCGATATAGTTATTTATTTATTACAACACTACGACATATCAAGTGATATCATATACGTGTACATTATTTTGCTAGTAAGAATAAACGTCAATAATAAAACTGTGATTCTGTTGAAGCGTTTCGTGGATGTGTTTGTATTTAAGTTTCCTTTTATGTTTGGCCAGGGTCGGGACGCTGATTATGCATTGCATTATTAATATAAATATCTATCGTGTGATCCTTACCGAAAACATTATAAAATATTACCATCGCCCATATAATATGCCAACTGCACGGTTGTCCTGGCGCGTTCTAATGATACATGGTCTGTATATGTCATGTGGCCGTTATATTCATGATGGCATAAAATTAATGTTTTATAGACCTTGTTGTTCAGCAAGCAATTAAAACACGATATTTCAAGAATAATCTCTAGAGTTAAATGTAATTATATTTAATAATTATTATATTATCATTAAATTATGTTAACATGTTGAGGCTCGTAGAAGTATATTTGGGCGGTTAAGGTGTAGGAATAGCTATTTGTCATTTTATAAATAGGACGGTTTTACGATAAAAGTCGGATTACCTTTAAAATTGCTCTCAATAGTTCTCGTCGTAACAGTGTTACAATGTCGTCGTAACAGTGTTACAATGTCGTCGTAACAGTGTTACAATGTCGTCGTAACAGTGTTACAATGTCGTCATGCTTACGACACATTGTGTTCACAAATGTAGTGTGAACAATCAATGTGAACAATCATCACTTGCTAATCAGCCACCAGATATTCTATAAGGAAATACTAAAGCAGTGAAAATTGCCCGTTCTACAGTCATAGTCATCTTAGTGTGAATAATCGGCATGTCGGCCCTACAGATCAAAACAATGTGTGTCTACTGTCCAAAGAAGGACACTGTGCGTTCGCAATTGGCAACTATAACAATTGGAAATTAAATCAATTATTTTCAGTATTTTTGCTAAACAGGCTCAGTTATTATTATTATTATTGTTGTTGTTATGATAATAATAATAATCGTTGTCGTCACCATCATCATCATCATCATCATCATCATCATCATTTTATTATGATTATTGTCGTTCTTACATCGAATAACTGCATTAAATATGTTTATGTAGCAATGAAATGCCTTTCATATCAATACAGTAACTAAAATTAGAACCGCAAGTATGTGAAGGAAATTAACGGCCTAGAGAAGAGTGACGGATATTGCAACCGGAGAGTGCTCTGCAGGGGAAGTGTTTAAGCGCGCAAATGCTCTCCTTTTTTAATAAAAAAGGTAACAATTACAACACCATTATCATATTGATCGACCCAAGTGAAACAGTCCACCGATTTGTCACAATGTCACTTTTAATTCCGGCAGCTCAATCCTCCGATCCAAATGAGAAAACACGTCACACAGCGCGTGCGCTCTTAAATAAACAAAAACGGTCATTTGTCAATTTGAAACGAAAACACCACGTGACGCAGTCACGTGCCGCTCGCGTCGTTTGTGCACGTGCAATCGGTCCTCTCGTTGTCGCTTAGCGGGTGGATAAAAATCGCATGTTGGCGGCAGTGACGACGGGCTTAGACAATTACACGGCTGTCTGTCTGCCGCGTGCCATCTGTCCGCGTCCAGCGAGATTAACGGTGCTAATCTGGACAAATATCGGCAGACGACGTTATGACGCTGACTTAAGCCAGTAAAGCCTACGCGAAACAATTACTTAATTTAGCGAAGCAGTTTAGACTACAAGTAACCAAGTAACAAATAGCGGGTGATTCGTTAGGCTTATCCCCGTCAACCAGCGAGCTGGCGGACGGGTGAGGGGGTTGTGTCGGGTTAACGACGTGTACCATGCACTGTAGCATTGCTAGAAACTGCTGCAGAGTGCTGCTACTGGGGTCAGCACACTGTTGAACTTCCTTCCTTCGAAAAAAAGTGCATTATATTTTTGAGAAATGATTTTTTACAATGTTCACTTGCTCTGACATAAGTGCATTTGAGTAGTCAGATTTCTAGATGTGATTGTAGCAGCTGTTGACAGTAAAATGGTGTCTTTTTAGCTGATTTTACTAAGCGGAAGGGTATCTGGCAGCAATTTGGCTAGTTGACACTTTAGCCGGGTAACTGCCTGCATGCATTTGTAAATATTGACGGGTGTCATACATACAGGCATTTTGCAAGAGCTAGAGATATTAGATTTTGACTAAAATCGACCAGCATGTCAATGAGATGATAATAACAGCAGGTGGGAAGTTTAAGAAACTTTATAGGTCACGTTTTCTTATAATCACACAAAACATTAACATGGTCGCCAATGGGAAAACTGACAGTGTGCTGAGCCCAAGTAGAGAGCCTGGCAACGAAAGCACGCTATAGTCATTGCACAATGTCGGAGGATGCGTTTTACTTCAAATATCTTGAAACAATTACTGAAAATACGTGTATGGCAAAACTACAGTTGAATGGGACAAACCGTTTTTGGATATTACAGACTTCTCATCAGTCTGCAAGTCAAAATCACAGTGACGGAACATATGTCTTATAAGGGGGGTGGGGTGCGTATGCCAGTAGTTAAGCCTCAATTTGAAAATCTGAATGAAAATGAACCAATAACATTGCAGCAGGGTGATTCATCAATCGTTTTTTGTTTACTTCAGCTAATTAAACACAAGTGAATATGTTGTCATTGACCCTAAAGAAGTCTGAGGACAGTGATTAGCTGGAGTAGGCCATAGCCGGAGCCTGTTATCAGATCTGTCTACTGACTGGACCTTTTGGCCAATTAAGCAAGTGGCATTGTTTTATGAATGTCTGCTAATTAAGCTGTGTAATATTATGTAATTGAACTGCTTGAGACGTCTGGCCTTTGAGGATTTCACACCCTAAGGTGACTTTTTGTTGATGTTTACCTTTGTAAATAGGGCACAAGGTAAAAAAATCAATATACATTTGAATGTAACGTAACAACTGCCTGTATTGAATTTTCTTATAAAACACTTATTGGACTTTCTGGAAAACTGTATCAGGAGTTCATAGTGCCACCTGAGAACGTTGTGCTGGATTACAAATTGTCCAACAGCGAAGTGCTGATTTTTCTGGTGCCTTGCCAAGTTTGGTGGCATCTTTGAAATGTACATAAAACACAAACACCTGGAGGGATTACAAAAATTAAAATTGCAGAGTGCTTGTAACATCGGTGCCTATAAAGTGTGTTGTTTTCAACATTTTTCTCCAAAATCACCATGCCTATTTGGGGTCAGCACACTGTTGAACTTCCTTCCTTCGAAAAAAAGTGCATTATATTTTTGAGAAATGATTTTTTACAATGTTCACTTGCTCTGACATAAGTGCATTTGAGTAGTCAGATTTCTAGATGTGATTGTAGCAGCTGTTGACAGTAAAATGGTGTCTTTTTAGCTGATTTTACTAAGCGGAAGGGTATCTGGCAGCAATTTGGCTAGTTGACACTTTAGCCGGATTACTGCCTGCATGCATTTGTAAATATTGACGGGTGTCATACATACAGGCATTTTGCAAGAGCTAGAGATATTAGATTTTGACTAAAACCGACCAGCATGTCAATGAGATGATAGTAACAGCAGGTGGGACGTTTAAGAAACTTTATAGGTCACGTTTTCTTATAATTACACAAAACATTAACATGGTCGCCAATGGGAAAACTTACAGTGTGCTGAGCCCTACTGGTGGCAATGTTCTGCTGCTGCTTCTTCATATTCTTCCTCTTCAATTTTTTCGTATTTTCTCTTCTTCTTCTTCTGCTGATGATGGTACTGCTGTTTCGTTTTCTTCTTATTCTCTCGTGTTCGTCTTCTTTTTCTTTTTAATATGTTTTTTGTTCTTCTTCTTTCTTTCTTTTTCTTCTTCTTGTTCGTTTCCTCTTCTTCTTTCACCTTCTTCTTCTTTCTTTTTATTCTTCTTTCTCTTCTTCTTCTTCATCATCATCTTCTGCTGCTGCTGCTGCTGCTACTGCGTCAGGAAATACTATTAACTATATCCGAGGCAGAGAAAGACCAAGACCAACTTGAATGAACAGCTAACTGCAAGGCGTGTTGGGAGCACGACACTTGACGAAGTGACCAGAACGGCGCCACACGGACCATTTAATGATGAACATAATTGTACGATAAAAACGCGACCGAATCCGTACCTTTAAATACACCTCTCAACGTAACCCCTATGCGATGCACTGGACCACGACATGTTCCCCCAGGCCACCCGGTCTGTCGACGTATTTCTCTCTCCGTTTATGACGCACATCCTGTGTTCTTTTACGCAGTTCGTCGCCCTTTACCTATCAAACTGTCAACAATTTCTTTTCTGGTCGGCCGATGTAATTGTGCAATCTGGATCTTATCGCGCGTGTTCTTAAGTTAATAACCGAACCATTATCACTTTCATTTGCCCGCTTCAATATTGGCTCGTTTGATCTGCGTCCAGTTTAGTGCTATCATCGGTCTTGGCGTATATCTTTGGTACCTTCCTAAAGACGTCATCAATTTCAATTATCAATATCACTTGTCAAGCGCCCTTGAGCGTGTCAAAATAACAATGTATTTACAAGAAAAATACTGTAATTTTATTTTAATCATGTTTAAGGACATTTTTTAAAGCTGCCCTGTCGAAGTGAAAACGTGTAACATCTGCGATACATTTATTCCACGTTGGATATCATTGATATCAAAGTAAATGCTATTCACTTTTAAGAATAATGAGAAGAAGTATTTTTGGTGCTATATACATATCGACGTTCACGTTGAAAACCTCTCATGTTTAATCTAGTGGATTCATTAATCTATCCGGAAAACCCGTAAATCCAGACATAATCACTGGGGATTAATTGGCCAGATTTATGAGGTTCTACCGTATGACATTAGGAATTAGCAGCTCTGCGTATATTAAATAAGCGGGGGTGTTTCCTTACCATGTTTACGACTCTCGGATGTGTTCTTCGGCGCGTTATAACTAACACGGCCCGCCCTGGATACCGCCTCACTGAACGCACCGCTGTCTGGCGTGAAATAACCGTCACTGGACCGCAGAAATGACCGCTGTCCTCGCCGCTTTATGAAGTATGCGTTGTGCTTTACGGCGAGTCATTTATCGTACCCAGATAACGGAACTGTGATCGTTGCTTGAATGTCGTAAAATATCTATAACAAGACAAGAGTGGATTCATAAAGATGCCACGATAAAACACATGCTCAATGGATTCGTTTACCCGTGGCTAATGTACAAATCAATGGCGGACTTAAGTTATTTTTGTAGTAACTGACGGATCAAATATATGCCCGTTTGTATGTGTGTGTGTGTGCGTGCGTGTGCGTGCGTGTTTGTATGTGTGTGTGTGTGTACGTGCGTGTGCGTGCGTGCGTGCGTGTGTGTATGCTTGTATGCACGTGTGCGTGTTGCCAAGTATGCGAAGTGGAAGTTGGTTTGCCAATGACAACGCTAACGGTCTTTCTTGGAGAAAAAAAACAATAATGCATATTATAATAAAATATATAACTGAAAGCATATATTATAACACGCGACAGAAGAAGAACAACCAATAATTTGTATTTTACTACTATTTGTCTAGTGACTAGTTCTTTACATTGACATCTGTGTTTACGTATCAATCCTTTTGTTTATGTTGTTATATGTGTTAAAATGGGGGTCACTCTAACGTATTTTCTTATGATGCCATTAATACATCTTTGTATGCAGGGCGTTTTAGTAAACCGTCACTAAGATACACTTTTCTGAAAGTGCAAACATGTGCTGGTTACCTACGAAACACAAAGAGGCACTTTCAGGTATAAAACAAATACACAATTTATCCATGAAATCACAATTAAATAATGAGGCCAAAAGGACTACTTTCAGCTGTTAAAAAATAAACATATATGGGTGATTCAGTGAAGGTTGTGGCCCAAAGGAGTCGCCCATGTAGTCATAAAACTGACATCGTTTCTCGTAAAAGAACTGTCTACTGGTAAGGAAGGGCACTTTCATTGACTAGACGTAGTTAATCGTGGCTATAGACAACTACGCAAAGTGGCTGCGTTAATTTCTTCATAGAATGAACGACAAATGAAAGTTTCATTTTGGATCATTATATGAGTAAGGAAGTTTCACACACACCCTCACGTACAAGTACACGTACAAGTACACGTACACACAATTGGAAAAAAGTCCTGACATCTCTGGAAATGTGTCCTTCTCCATGCTCTATACCCCCGAATTTGGCCCTGTGATTGGATTGATCTATATCCAACACTTTTGCACTTTCAACACGCCATGAAGGGCTAGGAGCCAAATCAAAACGTTCAAGAAAATAGTCCACTTTGGACCTGCTTTTTATGAGTGTATATGAGGGTATATCATGACCTTTATGGCATTTATTTAGTTATTTTTCTCCATGTGTTATTTTACGTGTTGTAATGGTTAGACCGTTTAGAACATATGACTCTATATCGAGATAACACGGGTTCGAACCCCCTTTCGGCCGTCTCGAAGCCTGGACAATTATATGTACTCCACATGATTGTTTAAATTCACTCAGTTGTATAAATACGTACACCCTGTACCCGGCGGTAGACAGTGGTGGACTTACAGGTTATTATAATGAAAGCACTATCTCAGTGGTTCTCATACTTTTTGTGCAATTACCCCCTTTTCACATGTTTTGCTATAACGAACCCAAACTCGCCCAGTCCTACTGTTCTACCAAAAGAACTACTAGGTACTATAACACATTCATTGGAGAAGATACGCCTTTATTTTAAGTCTATCTTATGTCATTATATATATATATATATATATATATATATATATATATAAGTCGTGTTAATTTTGTTCACTTGGGTGCTGCTACATAGTATTAATAAGCCTCTTTATTCTGTGTTTGGTATATACAACAAGAGCATATCGAAGCTAGGTTATGCTTCAATTTACTGGTGCCCATGTCCGGCCAGCGGAATAATAAACGCCTGGCAGACACACATAATTGTTCGGCTTTTCCGCTGTTTTATCTTAAAATACATTCTATATGGAGTTGAGGAAAGTGACACATATTGTATGGAGCGTGTTGATTCACTCGTAATTTATATATAAGCAATGGACAATCCAAAAATCAAACTTTAAAGTAAATTAATAAGCAGTCTTCCCTGCCTGGAATTAAGCCGCCAGACGGGACGAGTGCCTGGCGGAAACCCGAGGACGTCCCCGGACGTTGATGCAACGACGTGTCATCACTCTGTCTCCTTGAGGGCGCCTCGTCAAGCCCCCGGGTGATGTATGGCCGCGCACCTGGGCGATATTCAGCGGACAATAGGGGGTGGAGGGGTGGACGGAGAGGGTAAACACGCTGGCCACTCTGGTCAGTCGTAAGTGATTGCCGGGGTTAAACATAATACTCTGTGACGCCCGGAGAAGGGTAGCGTCGAGAGTCACGAGTCAAGGCCCGATTGACGCGTGACACTCGATCGCATCTCGGTCGACAATGGCCGTGGTTAACGACACTTGGGATGGGGCGTGGGATGAAACACAAATTTTTAAAATTTCCTCCTAAAGGAATTAAAAAAGGCATTTTAATGATAGCGGCATTCACATAACCAATTGACTTGTTGCTTTGTTTAACATAATTATATTTGACCGGGCCAGATCAACTGGATACTAAAAAAGTGACCCCATAGAGAATTGACAACGCAGCAATTTAGCATGAATTATTCTGATGCATGGATCTTTGTTCTATTGTAGTATATTTTGTTATTTATTATACCCATTCACTCTTTGTGGAGCACAGTAGTGCTTGAGCTTCGGACTCTCGACCGAGACAACCCGGGTTCGAATCACATGCATGCTGCGGTGTCGAACCTTGGGCAAGTTCGTTCATTCTATGTTGCTCCAGTTCACTCATGTATGAATGAGTATCTTGCTATAGACAGTGGTGGATATTGGTGTTCTCTCTCTCTCTCTCTCTCTCTCTCTCTCTCTCTCTCTCTCTCTCTCTCTCTCTCCTTTCAAAAGAACATGCAAATGCAAAGACAGTGCGACAGTAAAACAAATATGCTTACGAACTTTATTAGGGGAATTACGAAGTATATGACTAGAAGTATATGACTAGAAGTATACAACTCATGTTAGATATGACGTTGCTTGGAAAGAAGTTATAGTAAGCAGTTTTTTGTTTAAAGGAACATATTAGAGAGTTTTCTAAATTCATTAACGCTTTAAAAATATACACTTTGGGACGGAGGAAGTTCTAACGACTAATACATCTGCCACGTGTCAGACTGGTGAAATAGGCTGGCATATTTTGTTGGTATTACGCGCTCAGTTGACAGTAATCGTTCTTATATTGCCTGTGTCAATGGAAAGTTTACTTAATTATTCCCCAAACGCCGGCTTTCAGAATAGGCGACAAACCTGACTGCTTGTAGGGGCGAGCGCGTGTCGCGGTGTAACACGGGAAACATTACGTCACACGTCGCCATTATCGTGACGCAATCTGCTTCCGCGTCTGTTCATACTTCGTTGCATCGAGAACTCCACTAACAGGACGTTTGCTCCCACCTGTTGATATATAGGTTCACTTGAAACGTGTTAACTGATATAGTCACTTTTCAATGCGAGATTCATCACTTGCCTTGAAGTTTAGTGCACTATACATGTTAAAATAAGTGCTTATAATTTTGCTAAGCTAAATAAGCACCTATATATTGTGTCTGCATCTAATTTGGCTTCATCCAGATTTACCATACAATACGTAAATATATGTATTATTAATCTTGTTCTTTTACGTATACATGTAGTTTTATTGTGTTGCATCTGGCAAAATGTTTTCCTCTCCTATTTTTAGACGTTTGACACAACGTGGGGATGTAATAAGTATTTTTGTTGTTGTTATAAACTTAATTAATTGAAATATAATATCATCATTGTCATCGTCATCATCATCATCGTCGTCGTCGTCATCGTCATCGTCATCGTCATCATCATCATCATCATCATCATCATCATCATCATCATCATCATCATCATCATCATCATCTACATCATCATCATCATCAACATCATCATCATCATCAACATCATTAGCAGCAGCAGCATCATCAAGAACAACAACCCACCAACGTCACTATTATCATAGAACTAATGATACTAATATATAACAATATACAGTAATATACGTAACATTGTTACTTGTATCGATTAAAATGAAGATGGCCTAAACTATACGTACACAATATTAAATAACGCTGTGTCGAGAACGTACAACGCACAAGGGCAGTGATGTGTCGAGAACGTACAACGCACAAGGGCAGTGATGTGTCGAGAACGTACAACGCACAAGGGCAGTGATGTGTCGAGAACGTACACGACACAAGGGCAGTGATGTGTCGAGAACGTACAACGCACAAGGGCAGTGATGTGTCGAGAACGTACAACGCACAAGGGCAGTGATGTGTCGAGAACGTACAACGCACAAGGGCAGTGATGTGTCGAGAACGTACAACGCACAAGGGCAGTGATGTGTCGAGAACGTACACGACACAAGGGCAGTGATGTGTCGAGAACGTACAAGACACAAGGGCAGTGATGTGTCGAGAACGTACACGACACAAGGGCAGTGATGTGTCGAGAACGTACACGACACAAGGGCAGTGATGTGTCGAGAACGTACACGACACAAGGGCAGTGATGTGTCGAGAACGTACACGACACAAGGGCAGTGATGTGTCGAGAACGTACAAGACACAAGGGCAGTGATGTGTCGAGAACGTACACGACACAAGGGCAGTGATGTGTCGAGAACGTACACGACACAAGGGCTGTGATGTGTAATGTTTTGCCAATGCATGTGATGAGCATGTTTTGTTTTAACAATATTCTACAATAAATTTCATTGCTAACAGTCGAACTTCGCTTCACCTCGGAAATACAGCCACCTCGCAATTAAAGTCACCCTAAGATAGTCCCAACGTACTTCTGTAACAGTAAAGTATAGAAAATTAGTCCCGGTAATACGGTCACCTCGCTATTCGGGTCACTTTTCTCCAGTCCCAAGAGTGACTCTATTAGTGATGTTCCACTGTAATTGAGAAAGTACAATGAGTATGGCTAAATAAGAGCAAATTCCTAAATGTAATTCGTTGTTATTAACATGTGCATACACATTAGAAACACAACATGTCTTCAATTGTCTCTCCTCAACTCCATTTTGCTGCGCTTCTCGTTTCAAAGTTGTTCCGTGAAAACAATAACCTTGCGATTACGACATGCTAACTCACCTGTACAAATGTCACCTGTATTTAGTTCTTATAAAGTTTTAATAAAAATACGCACCGTTTATTAAACAACCTGCGTATGTTACTTAGACTATTTAAATATTGAAACACCAACGCACGAACGTGGTTCCATCTCACTCCACATAATTTGTGCTTTTAAAGAACACAGTTGGTAGGATTTGCTTGATATTTACAGAAATAAAATAAAAAAGGTAAGTTCTTATATAGCGCAGCGTCCTGTCTGTTCAATCGAACATCTTATCGACTTCTCTGGGAAGCATTCACTTTAGAAGTTCACCATACTACGGTGAAAGTACTTAATTATGTTTACTATATATTGCTGAAAAAATGCAATAATTAATATGAATAATAGTATTATTACATCTTATGAAACAATAATATCTTGCATCACCACCCAGTGGTAGCTCTATTGTGTTTTCCCGCATAACTAACAATTGTGTGACGGAGTATAGTCGTGACGTCCTGCTGACGACAGAGCGCGGTGGGACGGACTATAGCGAGGCCGTCTTCAAGGCGACAGATGGCGTCGCATTCGGCCGCACCAGGAAACAATAGACGACTGGAAACAATGGCACACGTGGGGCGACACGAGTGCATTGTCGAGGCCCGGTGATTAGGTTTCCGCGATGCTAATTTCCTAATTGGGTTAACGTCGCGCCCTTGGACAGCCGTTTGAGGCGGCGGCACGAAAAGGGAAGGCGATGGGGCTACATCACTGGGCTAGATGCTGGGGAGCTGCTTTTATCCCAGAGCGGGCAGAGGGTGACGGGTCAGGGTGTCAAGACGAGAGTGAGTAGATACATGGTACGACGCCAGAGGGCGCCACATGCGAACACTGAACACAACTTACACCAGATACATGTTATGTATTATGATTTTATTATTGATTATTATTTTAATAGCCTTGTATTTTATGCGTACGTGATCATAATTTGCATTCTGGAGACACTGCGCTGCTTTTATAAAATTACTAACGATTATTATTGAGTTGATAGACATAGTATATTGGTCAATAAGCCATCGGTGAATAATAAGTAAACCACCAATAAGCAGCCAATAAACAATAAGTATACAAAAAGCAGGTAAACATTTAACAATCCTTAGCAGTCGTGCATAAACTATTGGCAATCAGTAAACTTTCGGTAGACAGTCGACCCTTTGGAATGGTAATCATCAACTATATATAAATTACTTTTACCACTTGCAGTCGGCTAGAACTACCTAATATTAAAACGTCACGAAATATTGATTACGTCATAGAAATATACGTGACACATAAAAAGGACGAATGCTACGCGCGAACGTGAAACTGTCACGTAATAACTGCAGCCTACTTGAGAAGGCCTATTCCCAGATATGCTGAATTGGCGTTGGGGAGTCCGTTACAATTCGGGGTGATTTGAATGTGATGTGTATTTATATTGTTCGATGAACTATATATGGTGCTATACAAAACAATTACATCAAATGTTGATATTTCGTCAATAATAATAATAATAATAAAATAGTATATTATATATATACATATATATATATATATATATATATGTATATATATATATATATATATATATATAATATACTATTTTCTTCTTATTATTATTATTAACGAAATATCAACATTTGATGTAATATATATATATATATATATATATCAATGTGGTATTTTATAGCATCACTTTCTTAAGTAGTAAAACAAACGTGTTCAACTGACGCAGCCCCGTATGGGTTTCTCTAGATCACGAACATTGGCTCAGTGAGTCAACGGCAAACGGTTTTCCTATTCCAGATGTGGTACTGTTTACTTCCTTTTGAGTAGAAGAGTAGGGTGGTCCAACGGTTTCTAAGGTATAATCCGAAATACACGTGAAAAATTGCATAAAAGTACTAGCCCAGGTTTCGAAACGGGCGGGGTGGAATCGAACACCAATCCTTTCGATTGACAGTCCGTGCTCTACTTACTAGACCACCTCGCCCGTTATTTGACAGTCCGTGCTCTACTTACTAGACCGCCACGGCCATCATTTGACAGTCCGTGCTCTACTTACTAGACCGCCACGGCCATTATTTGACAGTCCGTGCTCTACTTACTAGACCACCACGCCCATTATTTGACAGTCCGTACTCTACTTACTAAACCACCACTGTCATTATTTGACAGTCTGTGTTCTACTTACTAGACCACCACGCCCATTATTTGACAGTCCGTGCTCTACTTACTAGACTACCTCGCCCGTTAATTGACAGTCCGTGCTCTACTTACTAGACCACCTCGCCCGTTATTTGACAGTCCGTGCTCTACTTACTAGACCACCTCGCCCGTTATTTGACAGTCCGTGCTCTACTTACTAGACCACCACGGCCATTATTTGACAGTCCGTGCTCTATTTACTAGACCACCGCGGCCTTTATTTGACAGTCCGTGCTCTACTTACTAGACCACCAAGGTCATTATTTGACAGTCCGTGCTCTACTTACTAGACCACCACGGCCATTATTTGACAGTCCGTGCTCTATTTACTAGACCACCGCGGCCTTTATTTGACAGTCCGTGCTCTATTTACTAGACCATCGCGGCCTTTATTTGACAGTTCGTGCTCTACTTACTAGACCACCACGGTCATTATTTGACAGTCCGTGCTCTACTTACTAGACCAACACGGCCATTATTTGACAGTCCGTGCTCTCCTTACTAGACCACCTCGCCCGTTATTTGACAGTCCGTGCTCTACTTACTAGACCACCACGGCCATTATTTGACAGTCCGTGCTCTACTTACTAGACCACCACGGCCATTATTTGACAGTCCGTGCTCTACTTACTAGACCACCACGGCCATTATTTGACAGTCCGTGCTCTACTTACTAGACCACCACGCCCATTATTTGACAGTCCGTGCTCTACTTACTAGACCACCACGGCCATTATTTGACAGTCCGTGCTCTATTTACTAGACCACCGCGGCCTTTATTTGACAGTCCGTGCTCTACTTACTAGACCACCACGGTCATTATTTGACAGTCCGTGCTCTACTTACTAGACCACCTCGCCCGTTATTTGACAGTCCGTGCTCTACTTACTAGACCACCTCGCCCGTTATTTGACAGTCCGTGCTCTACTTACTCCGTGCTCTACTTACTAGACCACCACGGCCATTATTTGACAGTCCGTGCTCTATTTACTAGACCACCGCGGCCTTTATTTGACAGTCCGTGCTCTACTTACTAGACCACCTCGCCCGTTATTTGACAGTCCGTGCTCTACTTACTAGACCACCACGGCCATTATTTGACAGTCCGTGCTCTATTTACTAGACCACCGCGGCCTTTATTTGACAGTCCGTGCTCTATTTACTAGACCATCGCGGCCTTTATTTGACAGTTCGTGCTCTACTTACTAGACCACCACGGTCATTAGTTGACAGTCCGTGCTCTACTTACTAGACCAACACGGCCATTATTTGACAGTCTGTGCTCTACTTACTAGACCAACACGGCCATTATTTGACAGTCTGTGCTCTACTTTTTAGACCACCACGGCCATTATTTGACAGTCGGTGCTCTACTTACAAGACCACCACGGCCATTATTTGACAGTCCGTGCTCTACTTACTAGACCACCACGGCCATTATTTGACAGTCCGTGTTCTACTTACTAGACCACCACGGCCATTATTTGACAGTCCGTGCTCTACTTACTAGACCAACACGGCCATTATTTGACAGTCTGTGCTCTACTTACTAGACCAACACGGCCATTATTTGACAGTCTGTGCTCTACTTTCTAGACCACCACGGCCATTATTTGACAGTCCGTGCTCTACTTACTAGACCACCACGGCCATTATTTGACAGTCCGTGCTCTACTTACTAGACCAACACGGCCATTATTTGACAGTCTGTGCTCTACTTAGTAGACCAACACGGCCATTATTTGACAGTCTGTGCTCTACTTTCTAGACCACCACGGCCATTATTTGACAGTCCGTGCTCTACTTACAAGACCACCACGGCCATTATTTGACAGTCCGTGCTCTACTTACTAGACCACCACGGCCATTATTTGACAGTCCGTGCTCTACTTACTAGACCACCACGGCCATTATTTGACAGTCCGTGCTCTACTTTTAAGACCACCACGGCCATTATTTAACAGTCTGTGCTCTATTTACTAGACCACCACGGCCATTATTTGACAGTCCGTGCTCTACTTACTAGACCACCACGGCCATTATTTGACAGTCCGTGCTCTACTTACTAGACCAACACGGCCATTATTTGACAGTCTGTGCTCTACTTACTAGACCAACACGGCCATTATTTGACAGTCTGTGCTCTACTTTCTAGACCACCACGGCCATTATTTGACAGTCCGTGCTTTACTTACTAGACCACCACGGCCATTATTTGACAGTCCGTGCTCTACTTACTAGACCAACACGGCCATTATTTGACAGTCTGTGCTCTACTTACTAGACCAACACGGCCATTATTTGACAGTCTGTGCTCTACTTTCTAGACCACCACGGCCATTATTTGACAGTCCGTGCTCTACTTACAAGACCACCACGGCCATTATTTGACAGTCCGTGCTCTACTTTCTAGACCACCACGGCCATTATTTGACAGTCCGTGCTCTACTTACTAGACCACCACGGCCATTATTTGACAGTCCGTGCTCTACTTATAAGACCACCACGGCCATTATTTAACAGTCTGTGCTCTACTTACTAGACCACCACGGCCATTATTTGACAGTCCGTGCTCTACTTGCTAGACCAACACGGCCATTATTTGACAGTCTGTGTTCTACTTACTAGACCACCACGGCCATTATTTGACAGTCCGTGCTCTAATTGCTAGACCAACACGGCCATTATTTGACAGTCTGTGTTCTACTTACTAGACCACCACGGCCATTATTTGACAGTCCGTGCTCTAATTGCTAGACCAACACGGCCATTATTTGACAGTCTGTGTTCTACTTACTAGACCACCACGGCCATTATTTGACAGTCCGTGCTCTAATTGCTAGACCAACACGGCCATTATTTGACAGTCTGTGTTCTACTTACTAGACCACCACGGCCATTATTTGACAGTCCGTGCTCTAATTGCTAGACCAACACGGCCATTATTTGACAGTCTGTGTTCTACTTACTAGACCACCACGGCCATTATT
The DNA here is from genome assembly GCA_020002185.1 of Paraescarpia echinospica. Lineage (NCBI taxonomy): Eukaryota > Metazoa > Annelida > Polychaeta > Sabellida > Siboglinidae > Paraescarpia > Paraescarpia echinospica. The sequence continues at coordinate 78,295,333 of CM034531.1, forward strand.
TGACAGTCCGTGCTCTAATTGCTAGACCAACACGGCCATTATGTGACAGTCTGTGTTCTACTTACTAGACCACCACGGCCAATATTAACAACTAGACCACGTGCTTTTCATAAAATACTCCATTCTGAACAGAGCGTATAAAACAAATATTATTGCACAAATACCAATGTTTCTGCTGTAAATATAATAAATGACTGGATATGTACTTGGCTAGACCTCAAGGCGGGAATAAGGGAAGCGCTGTTCTAATCGGGGATGAGAGGCAGCAGACGACAATAATCCTCGGACATCTCCACGGATGACCAGTGAGCAGCCGGTGTCACTGTCACTGGTCAAGCGGACTGACCGCCTCAGACAACGCAGATTACGACTGGTTGGATGAGCTGCTGGTCAACTCAATGAAGGCTTGTTAATCTTGTCTGAAAATTCGCTGTCCACTGGTCACGGAAGGAGGATTACAAAAGATAAGACAAAACTCTTATGTTGTGCAGCGCCGTTTCCGGTCCTTTGGACAACTCAAATCGCCTTAAACTCGACGTGTCACGGAAGTTTTCGGTCGCTCTGTAATTGCCCCGGTACTCTCGAATAGACAGTTCGACGTTATAACGGCTTTTGAATAAACCGCTATTATTATATTTATTGTTATTGGTGTTGTTATTATTATTATCATTGCAGTTGTTAGTAATAATAATAATTATTATTATAATTATAATAATTATTACTATTATTATTCATGTAGACGGTAAATTACGGATACGTTCGGCCAAAATACAGTTGTCAGGATGTATTTGCGATAGAAATCCAGAAAACGACCTCACTGGTTGATACGTTGACATGTATCACCGTGCGATGGCGCACGCCCCAAGTATTGTTTGGAAGGCATCTTATCATCTATCTTAACAATGAGGATCCAGACCAGGCCGAAACATTCGGATCTGGAAGAGGATCTCCTCATGCACCCCTTTGGTGAAATCACATATAGGCATTTGCATACAGAACAAAATATACTGAACTAAGAACATCCTAATTATATTATTTATGATATCATACTATTGAACATAACTAACGTAAAACCATTAATGTGCAGCGAGAGAGAACATTACAAAAACCAATACGTAGACAATATTTAACTCTGATATCTTGCGATATTACAATTTTTTTAGGAAAACTACCTTGTGAATTTTCAAATGTAAATGAGGTTTTCTTTCATAATAACGGAATAACAAAACACCGCGACGCTAGACGGCACTGGCGACAGTGGGGAATTAAATGTCAACATTCAGCCAATAACACGTTTTGGTCGTATCAAAAATTATCTAAACATGGCACTTGACATAGCGTGACAACTCAGTGGCGGTGCTAATCTAATATTTCGTCCTCAATTAATTCACCCATCGCGAATCTGGTTCGCCCGGGTTAAAGTGTGCAGTGTGTGAATATTGTTTAGTAAGCGGTGTAATAAAAGAATGCGTATTTTGAAGAAATAAACCACAACAGAGATCTCGATAGAATTGGTTGATATGTAGAGTGTGAATAGTATTATAACCAACCACGGGACACTACGGCTACACAATGTTGTAGTTGATGATGATGATGATGATGGTGATGGTAGAACTAGCTTACACCCACTCGTGGAGCAAAAATCCAAGGACAACAGATACTTTATTACAAAGTGTTGTATACGTCAAACTCGTTCCTATATAACCATTTAATTTCTGTTGTCGCCAATTAGACCAGTGCATGCAGCAAATCACAGTGTTACTTTTGCTAAACGTGCCAATTACCTTGTTCACCAATTTTGTTTCACTGAATAACATTTCTAAGAAAGCGGATACCTTCTCAAAATCACTGGCAATTTATTTAAATACTTAAAACCCGGGAGTAAAATAGCGATCGGTCCCCGTATGAAGCAAACGACACCAACAAAAGGAAACACTCAATTTGTCTCGTCGCGACGAGACTCCTAATTACCACATCTCGTTCCGGCCTCGCACACGCGACACGCGAACTCCTCGTGCTTCTGATGTCGGGATTAAAGGACCGCGCGGCCGCTAGGGATGCGAACGATGACAAGTAATTTTTAATCACCAACCGTAATTATGTGTAATTTTGCGTGTCGCTCACTTAACCTATTATAAATCGCATGTCTTGCACTTAATGCTAATACATTTCGGGATAAAAGTGAAAGGATGTAATTATTATAAAAGCGTGACTGTCAAATGAGCACGGTGTATTATCCGATACGGCAGCAGCGGACATGTTACGGGATGACAAATCGGTTACGCACGCGCGTGCACGTGCACGCGAACGCCCTCGTACAAGTGCAGGTGAAGGACAACTTGCTTTCGATATTGACGCCATAAAAATAGACAGTTATAAAAAAAATGTTGATAATGAAAGTGTTAATGAAAAGCATGTCACAACCACGACCACCGATAACGGCACGCACACTGGCGCGCACAAGCACACACACACGCACGCACACACACAAACACGCACACACGCGAAAGCGCGCGCGCACACGAAAGCGCATTCACTCGGGCGCAAGCACGCACAAGCACGTGCACACACACACACACACACACACACACACACACACACACACACACACACACACACACACACACACACACACACACACACACACACACACACACACACACTGAAGCACACGCGCTACCACAGCGGGATTGCATGTGAGGGAACAATTAACTTACTTCGTTTTCTGATATGAAACAAAATCAATCTAAAATCTTAAAAAATACAAGGTTGAAGATATTTGTAGAAAACTATTAATAAGTGGGTAAATACACGTATATTTTTTATTTTATGTTCCGTTCGTATGATTATAACACTAAGAAACTACTAAATTGTCAATTCCTGCGCTCTAAATGCATACAAATTAAAATCAATAAAATATTGTTTCCCAGTGTTCATACGACTCTCTATCACAGTTGGTGTTCTTGAAGATTGTGTCTCAAGGAAAAATACTTACATATAAACTTATTATTCTTTGAATTATCTGGGCATCTTTGTAGTATTTCGATTTTTTCTTGGATGAATTCCAAAATTATTGTTAAAAGAACAGTCTCATGGTGTTCATTATAACATCATGTCATATAGTATTTATACGTTATATCTATTCTAAAATCTTCACCGCTTATTTAATTATAATTTGATCGTTATCTGATTACGAACGATAATCTTGTCGTTCACTGCACTCGCGAACACCTGTCTATAAGTTACATTTACAATACCTTGGCAAATAGAGTAACTTAAATCATGAAGGGAAATCTAACTGTGGCCTGACCCCCGAAAATTATTTCCGATGACAAGATGAACGCAGTTAACACGCTCTGTCGACACGAAAAATATCCGTTACTCCGGCGGCAAACATGAAAGGGGAGCCGGGGGCGGTCACCAGTCGCCCAGCGTCGCAATTAGACGACCACAGGGCCAGTGTCAAGTGACATAATTAATTAGTGACTCTGCACTATGACGTCACACTTGACCGGCCGCAAGTCATAACTCACGCCGCGACGGGTCAGACGCGTCGGACGTTTGAGTGGACATTGGCGACATCAGAGAGGATCCTTAATGTCCAGTTTTCATGCTGGACACCTGCAACGGGCGAGGGGCGGAAGATGAAAGTGACCACGCCGGGACAAAGGCGTGATAAGTGGGATGGCTGTGGGAGTGTTTGCGGGAATCGTTCAGATCACTGGTCCACAGACAATGGAGTGATACGATTAAGGAGCACGCCTCGTTAGGAGCCGGCCCCGGGGTTGAACGTGGTTCGTGAGGAGAGACCGCTACGTTCACACACCGATTATTACTACCAAAGTAGTTTGTGTTTTCAACTTATTTTTGTTTGCTATGTTGGCTAATGTGACAGTGACAAACTATGCTTTTTATGTTTTAATGCGTTTATTTTTAATACGAAATCTTTCAGATGAGTGTACAGCGTACCTGGATGGACTGCCCAGTCAAGACTGAATGTATTGCATATTAAGGTTACATTGGCAAATGATGTAGATGGTAAGTTGAGTGAATCTAGATATATGTTGGCGGAAGGGGTGAAGACTGTCCTGATTCGTTAAGACGAGTCATAACACACATTGCCCACCCACGACAGCGTTTAAAATAACAAGTTTAAAAATGGCAGTGAATGGGGAAAACGAACATAATATATCATCTACAAATGGGCGTTAAATAGAATGTGGCGTTAATATTGAATGTGCCTGCTCAATTAATGTGTTTGCTATTCTCATTTCAAATATCCATTTTGTAAAACAGACAATCCTGTACATATACTATCCACTACGACATGTTGGCTCATTTTGTAAAACAGGCAATCCTGTACATATACTATCCACTACGACATGTTGGCTCTTTTTGTAAAACAGACAATCCTGTACATATACTATCCACTACGACATGTTGGCTCATTTTGTAAAACAGACAATCCTGTACATATACTATCCACTACGACATGTTGGCTCATTTTGTAAAACAGACAATCCTGTACATATACTATCCACTACGACATATTGGCTCATTTTGTAAAACAGACAATCCTGTATATATACTACCCACTACGACATGTTGGCTCATTTTGTAAAACAGACAATCCTGTACATATACTATCCACTACGACATGTTATCTCATTTTATAAAACAGACAATCCTGTACATATACTATACACTACGACATGTTATCTCATTTTATAAAACAGACAATCCTGCACATATACTATCCACTACGACATGTTGGCTCATTTTGTAAAACAGACAATCCTGTACATATACTATCCACTACGACATGTTGGCTCATTTTGTAAAACAGACAATCCTCACATATACTATCCACTACGACTTGTTGGCTCATTTTGTAAAACAGACAATCCTGTACATATACTATCCACTACGACATATTGGCTCATTTTGTAAAACATACAATCCTGTACATATACTATCCACTACGACGTGTTGGCTTATTTTGTAAAACAGACAATCCTATACATATACTATCCACTACGACATGTTGGCTCATTTTGTAAAACAGACAATCCTGTATATATAATTCCCACTACGACATGTTGGTTCATTTTGTAAAACAGACAATCCTGTACATATACTATCCACTACGACATGTTGGCTCATTTTGTAAAACAGACAATCCTGTACATATACTACCCACTACGACATGTTGGCTCATTTTGTAAAACAGACAATCCTGTACATATACTATCCACTACGACATGTTGGCTCATTTTGTAAAACAGACAATCCTGTACATATACTATCCACTACGACATGTTGGCTCATTTTGTAAAACAGACAATCCTGTACATATACTACCCACTACGACATGTTGGCTCATTTTGTAAAACAGACAATCCTGTACATATACTATCCACTACGACATGTTGGCTCATTTTGTAAAACAGACAATCCTGTACATATACTATCCACTACGACATGTTGGCTCATTTTGTAAAACTGACAATCCTGTACATATACTATCCACTACGACATGTTGGCTCATTTTGTAAAACAGACAATCCTGTACATATACTATCCACTACGACATGTTATCTCATTTTATAAAACAGACAATCCTGTACATATACTACCCACTACGACATGTTGGCTCATTTTGTAAAACAGACAATCCTGTACATATACTATCCACTACGACATGTTGGCTCATTTTGTAAAACAGACAATCCTGTACATATACTATCCACTACGACTTGTTGGCTCATTTTGTAAAACAGACAATCCTGTACATATACTATCCACTACGACATATTGGCTCATTTTGTAAAACAGACAATCCTGTACATATACTATCCACTACGACATGTTGGCTCATTTTGTAAAACAGACAATCCTGTACATATACTACCCACTACGACATGTTGGCTCATTTTGTAAAACAGACAATCCTGTACATATACTATCCACTACGACATGTTGGCTCATTTTGTAAAACAGACAATCCTGTACATATACTATCCACTACGACATGTTGGCTCATTTTGTAAAACAGACAATCCTGTACATATACTATCCACTACGACATGTTGCCTCATTTTGTAAAACAGACAATCCTGTACATATACTATCCACTACGACATGTTAGCTCATTTGCGCAACTTGTTTTCTATGTAGATTTGAAACAAAATCATTGGATACACTATTAGATTGCTCAATTGTGTACACGGAATCAATTCACGTGATTCCCAAAAATGGAATATGTACGAGAATGGTAGGCCCGCGACTACACACTTGCATCTTTCTGTATTGGATTTCCGTGTGCTGTTAATAATAATATGCACGCCAAGTTCATTCAGTGGATTGAAGCAAACACGTTTGCCCCGCGACTGGCTTTGATAATTTACCAGATGAAACGAACAAAGTAAATTAATTTGACCATTAAACGAGTGTATTCATTTTTATATTATACTGACCGCGGACATTATTTCCGTTGTTCGCCCAATGCATATCTGGCAGTCAGCGAACCGGCGCAACTGTGAACATGTTGTTGAGGAAGTCGCTTTAATTGGTTTCATACTAATTATACTTTAGCAGTTGAAAAATTGCTGCGTGGGTTGCAGCAATTTTTCAACTGACAAAGTGTACTGGTTTCAGAGCATTGCCATTTGAGTGCACTTGTATCGTTCCGGGGAACGACACAAATGAACTGGACTCTACGTATCAATCCCACACATGTGCGCAATAAACTTGCGCAAAAGGTGTGACTGGAGCAGTTATGGAAAACTGACGTGCCATCTAGCGAAAACGTCATTCATTATTAAAGCACCTTGTCACATTCGAACATCACCTCATTGTCAAACTCTCGGATACGATGCAATTATGGACCAGGCGGAGATGAAAGCGGTGCCGTCGTTGGACCAACCGCCGGCCCTCTTCATTCGTATTACGGCATATTAAAGCGTGAAATTCTCCTGATACGATAAAATTAATCAAGGTTGATTCCCGATTATGATTTACTCGACACGGAATATCAAGTGTTTCTGTAACAAAATATCACCACAAATCACGAGGTTTCAGAACGGCATCAAAGCGAAGTCGAGTTTCAGCGGGATAAATATTCAACGAACTTTGATGTCAGCAGATTTTCTGGACACGAATTATAACCTGTTTCGATTAAAACATGGTAATTAAAATATGTGTTTCCATATTAAGATACAAACAATTATAGTATTAACTGCATACACATTTATCCAAGTCCGCTGTTACATTACGATTTCACAACGACGTTGTTAATTAATCAAATTGGCATAAATATAGACTAGGTATATCATGGAATATAACAACATATATACTTTTTTGCAATAAAACATGCATGACAATGTCTCTCCCGGATGAGAAGGGATTTTGTAATAATAAAAATAATAAAATTAAATAATAATAATATAACAATACTACTAGTACTAACCGTAATAATACCTACAATTTATAACAACAGTAAACAGGATGGTAATAATTATTGACATACCTGTACCTTTTAGATTGCCACCTCTTCACTATACAAGGTATTTTGTGAAACCTTGAACTATGATTATATATATTTAGATTGTATTTGCGTAAATGTGTTAATACGTCACATTGGATTATTATTGGGATTATATTATTATATTATTAGCTTATTCAATACATTTAAAAACGATATGTGTATACAACGTACTGCCATTCCATTAAGCGATATTCATATTAATTACTACTTGCCTTTTGTCTGGAAAGAAAACAGTTGTTGTTTGCGTCAATACGTAATTAATCATTGTCTCGATGCGAGTTGAACAGTCATTATATCGCGTTTGACGCGTAGTCTGTTTCGGAGGCAGATGTCAACAGCGACCGGGGACCGTCTTCCTTTTCAACTTGACCATTGGGACCATATTCCTGCCCGACAGCATTTGATTGAGTCGGCCTGCGCCAGTGATGTCGTTGACGCGAGAACGATCATTATATCATTAACGCAAAGCTGCTTTGGTATTCTGACAAACAGGTGTAGAGCCTCGGAGCGTTGAAGCAAGCCCCGTCGCGCGTGGTTGCCTCCATTGTTTCGCGCCGCTGACGCTGCGGCACTACGGGCGTGCGTTGTCATAAGTCGGCGCGATCAAACGCGGACGGGACGCGCCTGCTTACACGAAGAGAGAGGGAGACGCGCTGACGGGGAAGGAAGTTATTAATGCGTTCATAGCCGGAGAACAATCCGAGCGATAGAACGGGGTTGGTTTATGGATGCGACGCTCGTAAAAGCGCAATAGACTCGCGGCTTGTCGCACGCGTCGCTTCCCCCGGGGGAAGTCGTTGCAGTTGATTTGTCCCGTTAGATGATGTTGCCGCGGTCCACACCCATCGCCTTCGGACTTGTCATGTTTAACGTGTTACATTGACGCGATAACAGGGGAAACGGAGAGTTAGGTTGCTGATAAACGCATAGGAAAGAATAGAGCTAATAAAAAGAGAAAATAAACCAATAACTGGATAGGCCTTATTTGACATATTAAAATACTAATTGAAACGACTGTTAACGGAGCGTGAAGACAGCGAAAGTAATTTTGGCTTTTTACCGGCTACCACGAAAAACTGCTGCACACACAGGTACACACGCACGCACACACGCACGCACATACATGAGTGGTTGCATTAATCTTAAACAGAATAATGCATGCAATTGCGTACATGACTTTCATCTATTTGTTTAACCCGGGCTAAATTCAGGTCAGACAGTCTTCATTGGGAATTAAAATTCAGGTATTTCCTTGGCTTTTCTGTTCATTGAACTTTGGATGAAGGCAAACAGGTTGTTCTCGTCTGTTTCCCTGAAGTCCGGGATGGGGCTGGGGTAGATACTTGTTCCCCAATAATATTCCCCATTCTCCATCCGCTACTGATCCCGTTTTACTACCATGATATATCCATAGCCACTCCCACTTTTCGCGTTTTCTTTTCCCATTCCCACGACGCCGTCAAATCTCTCCCACGTTATTCTGGGTCTTCCTCTTCTCACCCCACCGTCCACTCCGAGCGACCCTCTCCCCACTCCGAACGATCCTCTCCCCACTCCAAACGACCTTCTCCCCACTCCGAGCGACCTTCTCCCCACTCCTAGCGACCCTCTCCCCACACCGAGCGACGCCCTCCCTTCGTTAACCGTTCGCCTGAAAGCGACCACAAATTATAGTATCGACAAAGCAACTAATACAATTTTTATATTAATACGTCTAGTGTTCTGCTTACTCAGTCAGGCTATAGCTTAATTATATTAGTTTTAATAACAATAATAATAATGGTGATGTTGGTGATAATGGTCATAACATTAACGAAACAGGAACTACAATAGCTGAACAAAGCAGCAGCAGCAGCGGCGGCGGCAGAGGATCATGAAGACTCCTACTAAGACTAGTTGGAAGTCGCCACCAATCGTGATATTTTAGTTCAGTTTCTGTTAAAAGAAAATAATATATAATATATCTTAAACAAAACTTAACCGTTAAAATGCAGTAATATCCATCGTCACTGTTGTGTTTTAATATGCAGCTGGGGTGTATGATCATAGAGTATGTTGACGTGAGTAGGTGAACACATATTGTATAGTGTTTGGGCGTAGATGACATCGTTGCAGTTGATTTCGTGTATATATGCAGGGCATAACTATTCATGTTTGTGCACGTGTTTTTGTAATTTTGAATGATATGATACTTTGCTTAATTTACGAAACCCTGTAAACTGTGTGTATAAAGTTTGTCTATCACACTTTGGGAGGTATCGTTGGTTGTATGCAGGGGCGGATCTAGGTGTGTTTGCAGGGGGGTCTCAATCGGCAGATTTGTTAAAGAAAAACCCGTAATGTTACATTACATTAAGTAAAATCTGCAGATTTTTTATTCTTTTATTTTGTAATGTTACATGACATCATGCAGAATGTTGTGACATTTAATATAACATTGCTTGACGACACTTAAGCCATGAGTGTACTAGTTCCAAATATGGACCAGCGACCCTCTTAAGTTTAGAAATTGACTTCCGTTGAGCGTCCGGTGATAGAAAACAGGTCAGTGCACAGTGAGTCTCATTGCAGAATGTTTAATGATTTATGAACTCCATGCGGCGTGGATGTAATCGCACAAACTGATTCATGATTGCGTCTGTGTCTACCTCAACATCGTAATGTATATGTAACATAGCGAGTCCGTCAATGCGGTCCTTTGTTATGGTGCTGCGCATGTATAACTCAAGACGACGAAGGGCGCTGATTGTTCTCTCACATTCTGCGCTGGTGACGCCGAATGTACACACCAATTTCAGGCAGGTGTGTATATTCGGGAAAAATTCTTATCTGCAGCCTTGAATGACGCTGCTGCATCTTTGGGAACATCACAGTCTACTTCCGCTTCCCATCGAATCAGCCAACAGTGTAATTCGACTTGCAAATTCTGTGGACTGGGTCGGTCGTCTTTATACTCGGCAGGAAATGCTTGCACATTTTCAAATACTTGCGTCCTTGGAGCAACGTTGATCACGGCGGGAACGAGATGTAAGCAATCGTTATCAACAGCTGAAGAACACCAAACCGGTTTTTGAGACCCATCAACATCTGGTCGATGACTGGGATGGTCAGATTCATTCGATAGTAGGTTTCTACACAATCAGCAGGGGCATTGGCTCTATGCTGTTGTCGTCCACAAATGCGAGGTTGTGCTGGTTCCGTTCCAACAGCCTGTGTCATTGTAGTAATTTACAAAATGATGTTATGCTGGAAATTATCAGTATCATTCCTGTCAATTCCCTGACTTCTTCAAGGGCAGTGATGGCATACTAGACTAGATTGGCAGCTTTGATGACATCCATCGTCTTGGACTGGAGGCTGACGTTGATGGGTTGAACGTACGCGATAATGTCACGGACTGTTGCGCTCTCGCTGTGGTAAAAACATACGCGAACGCAGCAAACGAAACCAACCGGTTACAACGGTACAGTTGGAAATTATGTCTAGGATTGACACGGCTGACATTTGAGTCTTTCTATTGTCAGTAGGTTTACATAGTAATTAATTGTTTTATTGTATATAAGGCCTGCACGCCTTATTTCGTCAGCCATCATAATATTTGCCACAGACAGGGGGGGTCTAAGACCCCCATCCAGGGCATAGGGGGGTCTTGAGACCCTAAGACCCCCCTGGATCCGCTGCTGGTATTTGGTAAACTGTATTTAAGACAACGTTTTACAGATATATGGTTTGTACCGTAAATGTGTATTTTTGTTACCATTATTGTAACCATTATTGTAACCATTATTGTAACAATTATTGTAACCATTATTGTAACCATTATTGTAACCATTATTGTAACCATTATTGTAACCATTATTGTAACCATTATTGTAACCATTATTGTAACCATTATTGTAACCATTATTCATGGTGTTAGTTGTTATCTGTCAATGCTGTAGATGTGTAGGTAATATACTATGCATACATTTATAATACAATTTCAATTCCTGCAGCAGCAGCAATAAAAACAACAAACACAGCAGCAGTGACAACAACAACAACAACAAACACAGCAGCAGTGACAACAACAACAACAAACACAGCAGCAGTGACAACAACAATAACACTAATACTACTTTTTATACAATGTAATAGCAGAGCATTATTCTTGCGCAAACGTCATCAACAATGCGTTTTCTGTAACAATCCATAAATAGGGTGGGCGTAATGAAAACCTGTCATATTTTGAAGTTAAACTGCGCGATACCAAAATCATATAATTTGTGTTACAAGAGAACCGCTCTACCCATAGTCCAGTTTGACCTCTTAAAATAACGATCAGGCATTAAACCATGCATCGTACAAAACAAGGAATCACGTTTCATTTAGACGCTATCCCGTGAGACACTTTAGTTCAAATTTAGAAACAGTTGCTACGTTGACATGTTCTTGTTTCGGTGGCTTTATTACCTGCATTATTTAATCCAACGATAAAGGCCCGATTTCCAGGAACCGGTTTCATCCCACGTGCCAGAAGCAGTACGCTAGGAAAAGCGCAGAAATATAATTCTCGGAAAACCACAGGCAATTAAACACGCTATACTCGCAACAAAAATTCACTAGCGTCGCCAGATTTTTTTATGCGTTTTATTTCGCATTATTTGTGCGAATACGAAGCCAGCGTGTCTCCATGCACGGTTTCTATGAAACATTAATGAATCCCTTCATTTGTGCGATAATTGTGCCGCGGATTGGTCACGGGCAGGGCACGGGCTAATCATGCCTGGTGTCAATGCAGTCACGATTATAAAATATTATCATTGTGTTGAGCGTTGATAACGATACGTGTCCCGCGTGGTTTAAAAGATCAGAGTCAGGTAATTGTTATCGCACAATGATATCATAAACTATAAGTTATATATCGTCTATGACTGGCCACATGTGTTTGAATGAATCACACTTTCTAAAAATCAGTTCGTTTTTGTATCGTATAAAACACGTAACAAAATACAAACTACATCCATTATAACATACCAAAACGAAAACACTTCCGACTTCAACAGTTTAATGTTTAACAAAATACAAACTACATCCATTATAACATACCAAAACGAAAACACTTCCGACTTCAACAGTTTAATGTTTAACAAAATACAAACTACATCCATTATAACATACCAAAACGAAAACACTTCCGACTTCAACAGTTTAATGTTTAACAAAATACAAACTACATCCATTATAACATACCAAAACGAAAACACTTCCGACTTCAACAGTTTAATGTTTAACAAAATACAAACTACATCCATTATAACAAAATACAAACTACATCCATTATAACATACCAAAACGAAAACACTTCCGACTTCAACAGTTTAATGTTTAACAAAATACAAACTACATCCATTATAACATACCAAAACGAAAACACTTCCGACTTCAACAGTTTAATATTTAACAAAATTGCTCCGGTGTCAGTGAAATCCCCGAATAACGAACCCGGATAATTCCGACGAAGGCCCTGACAGGGTCGTTGTTTCTAATGTCAGTACGCTGTCGTCATGGCTTCGATCATCAGACAACGCCGACGAAAGAGGCACACTGTCATATACCCAAACTATTTCCTCTCGAATCACTTCCATGTAAGCAACAAAAACAGGAACAGGAAATATTTATTTGTCCCAAATACATAATACAACAAAGTAATCGTTATAAAACATAAGACATACGATATATTGCAATCGAATCGACATGAGAAACAAAACAAAGTGGTAAGTATATAATGTATGGTAGGGAAATAAAGGATTATGTCATACAAGGGACGGGAGACTCCTACTAAGACTAATTATAGTCGCTGTCGTAGGAGCTACCCTATGAAATAATTACAAATGAAAATCCATCCCTAGTACAATTAGTGAATCATCACTACAAGATAAATGTATATGTCCCTGTATATTACACACGTTCTAAAGATACAAACATTATTTTTTTAAATAATTTTAAGTCATTTATAACCAAGGGGGTTGAGTAAGTCAGACAAAGGACATGACATTATACATGATTTTGGACGATTGGCTATTTATCCAAACTTATAACCACAAATTTAACACTTTCGTAATGTACATACAGGTAAATAAGTCTGCAAATAATGATGTTTGACGTACAATCCAAACCCGTGTGAGCTGTCAGTGTAGATGTTACTTGTTGTTAAATCAGGTGCATTATTGATAGTATGCGGCAAGGCGTATCTTTGTGTCGCAAATTCGTGTTTTATCCTGATTGTGTGTATATTGTATTGTCCACGTGTGTTGAAATTGCGAAAGCTGTTGTCCTGATGAAGCGGCAAATTTTGAAGGTAATGAATTTTGAATTTTAGGTAATGAATTTTGAATTTTAGTTCTAACGATTTTAATGTGTTCTATTTTTAACAATTTAAGACTTTTAAACAGCAGTTCAGTATGAACATTACATTTGCTTACACTAATAATTCGGGCAAGTTCCTTTTGAAGTTTCTTAATTATGTCTCATTTGTAACACCAAGCGGTAACACTGTAGTTTGGCAGTAGTATTGTATTGTACAATGCGATCTTTATATTAAAAATGGTTCAACAAAACATATTTGGGCGGTCTGTTACATTTGGGCGGTCTGTTATATTGTGTAGAGCTTATCCTGTACACATTGGCGTAGGAACGAAATTAATATCAGAAGGAGGGGGGCTGGGCAGATGTTTCTGCAGCACTCAGTTCAACGCTGCCGGACATGAATACGAAGGGTGCGGGGGGTGTGTGTATGTGCTGTTCAACAATGAAGAGAATATAAAAACTAAATATTGCGGGGGCCGTGGTACGCCACCACCAAAACAATTGCACTACACAATGCCGCCCCTTCCATAAATATTGGGGGTTCAGCCCCAAGCACCTCCCGTTTCCAATGCCTACGATATAACGTGATTTTATGAAAAACAACGAAGTCCCTTTAATATAAACCGTCATTTGTTTATATATGAATATCACTTCTACACGTTTTTTACCTCTGCGAATGCCGTACCCGTCACCTGTTCCCATGAACGCTCGAATCTGATGACAACTGTCCAGCAGTGACGAGCAGTGGCGCCACACAGCGGTCGGTGTGTTGTGCGTTACCACGGAAGTGACGAAATAACGTAGCGCCATTTCTGTCCACTTCTACAACCGTTCTGGATTAACCCGGAATGCGAATGCTGCTCGGTGCAGCGGGCGGCACAGGAAAACACCCAGCGTACTTACTTCGTCAGATGCTACTATCGAAGCTGTAAGTTGTATTCACGTTTTATTTACCACGTTATGTAAAAACGGGGGGAAATTTCGCCTTCACTGTTCGAAGATAACATTAATGTGTGTGTTTGTAATGACACAAATGAACGTGTTACTAAAATGTGCTAATTTTAGGCAAATGTGAACAAACATTGCATTATTATGTATGAGAGACGATGCGTCGGAAAGAATATTGTTTGAGTTGAACAAGCGACGTAGGAATTACATGTCTGTACTAAATAAAGATTACCTGGAATGATACCCTCAAACTGTGGAAGATAACCTTTAACAGGACATTCGCTGAATCAGTTGTATTTTGTCCCACTTGCGATCGTGGTTGCTGAAACTAGGTCGGTCGCACCCGAATTCCGGGAACGTGCAACTAGCGACGTTGTCTTCGCAATAGCTATATTTACAACGTTAATGTTACCGGTTTTTTGACGTAATATTCAAAATAAAACAGGCTGTTTCACATATCTTCGATAACTGACCGGATTAAATTGATGAACCCGTTTCATTAACGTGCATCTCGAATATTCTAAATTACTGCCAATAATTGGTGGGTAATCTGGTCTATATATTCAACATTACCGACGCTACCAAAGACCTCGTTACAGATTGCCAGCCATACACACGACAGCGGCTGCGTGCAGCGCGCGCGTTTACAAAGCGTGCGTTTTCGTCATCTACGACACGCACAGAAACCCTATGAGGCATTCACTTTTGCCCTTTTTTCCCATCGTACAATGTCATTGTTAATGAATAACTTAATTACAGATTTCCCTCGACACTTCAAAGGTAGGGAAGCGCGCACGCACGCGGCTGTCAAATCTGATTCCCGTCGAAATTCTGAATATTAATCATGCCGCGCGGCAGACGATAATACAGGTGCCCTCTCATTGTTGACATCCGAATGAGATGAAATCGACCGATAGGCGCTATCGACGTAATGAAAGCGACGCTATCTGGCGGACATCTGCAAACTGCCGACAGTCACGCGCTCCTTGTTCGCCGCGGCGGGGATAATTTGGACGGCACGCGCGCCTATTATGTCGGGTCTCAGTGATCGGCGGCGCGTGACGAACCCACAGGGTCAGCAGCGCGTGTCGAACCTACAGGGTCAACGGCACATGACGAACCCACATGGTTCGTCGTATATGTGCTTTTGAAGTTCAAACTGAATACGATGTAAACTGGAACTTCAGTACGTCGGATCGGGATAATTTAGAAACCTCGGCATCCTGACATTTTATCACGTGAACGGAATTTCCAAAAAACATAATATACATCGTTATGCTCATCGTTCATGTATTCAGAATACTCTTTAACTGAGTCACATACTCTGGAAATCAGTGTCCATATTATTTAACTGTAGTTATTATTTTCAATAATAATTGTACGTTTTAATTCGCGCGATCCGGAGGCGCTGTTTTTATAACACCGATCTCAGTACATCTTGGCATATCGCCTTGTTGAAACGTGGAAGTCTGGTTTAGTCCATTATCCAATCATCTGGATGCCTTTCAAGTTAGGCTGATTTGGGTTCGGGCCAATCGTGGCTGTTAATAACAGCACTGGCTCGTCATAATGGTCGCATTGGTAATTATTGGGATTTCCTAAAATTGTCCTTTGATCTGGGGCCCTGGTGTATGCATGGTGCCCACAGCCAACATCGCACCCGGCGGGGAATATTTTTTCTCAAACGGTATATCCATCGCCGTACCCACTTTGACCCACTTTTCACCGTAGCTGTCAATCAACCGTTTAGATTATAATTGCGCATGCGTGACGGATACCGCGTGACGGTATCGAATCGACTGATTTGCTGTCGATACTGTTCTCGAATGCTACATTTTTACAGAATTTTTGGAGAGTTGAGGAAAAGTACGTAAACCAGTAGATTGCATTAGGTGCGCTGTGTAATGTTATATGCTTGACACAACACCATGTATAAGATAATTTATATTCATTCAGCTTATCAGTGATTTGTATTTTTTGTGCGCGTGCGTTTGTCACACTGACTTGGCCTTGCCCTTGCGCTACTACTCTGCGTCGAAGCGCCATAAACTGTGCTATATAAAATTAGTCTTGTTTTGCATTAAATGAAATGATGGACTGCAATGAACATTGGCTGCAATTCTACGAGCAGTTATGTTTCTAATTTATATATGTGTCAATTTTAAATGAATAAGTTGTAACAAAAAGAACTAAACAACTTCTATACAAATTCTACAAATTCATTATGGTTCGCGACGCGTTGACTCGGACAGAGCATGTCATGTAGAATTATTATGAAAGCATTGCAACTTAATGACATTGTTTCAGATTAAGTTGTTTCTTTTGTAATTGTTGTCAAAATGTACTAGCTATTATAAGTTGTTATCATAATATTTATTTTATGATTGAAATATAAATAAACTTGTAGGTAACCGTCTATTTTATCTAGGTCTGCCGGAGGCTATGCTCAAATTTATTATTGAAATATATGTGTATTGCATAAGTTTGTAGGTAACAATTTAACAATTTGAAGTGTTGATGGTTATCTTCCTACAAGTTCTGTTCGATTATACAAGAAACATGATTCAGTGGTTCATGAGTGAATGGAAGTTGGAGTGACCAAATAATCTTATATCTGAATATCCTGATAGACAAAAAACTTTGGTCAGAAGATATGTCTTATAGAGATAGTTCAGACAAATACACAACATGTGAACACAACATTCATGAAGTTTAACTTCTCCAATTGTCGTGAATTATTGATGATAACATATATGTCAACTACCTCGGTTTTGGTTCAGCAAAGTATGACTATTCAGATTTGATCTTATCAGGTACAAAATCCGGCGGAACTGCATTCATGCAGACATTATTATTAGATGGAATTGTAAGAATTCTTTATATTACTTAATGCAACAGGTTTTAGTACCATAGTGAATTGTGCTGTTCAGTTGAAGTCTGAATTACCAAGCTAGTTGATCCTTGTTCACACACCCTTAATAACAATGATTACAAGAATATGTTATTGCATAGGGAACATTCCACAGAGTAATTGGTGACAATTTCAAGTATCTGTCTTGGGTAACTTAATGTTGCATTTTGTTTCTACATCTAGATATAAGTGGTATGTTGCTTTTTGTAGAATTAGTTGTTAGCGCATATTTTAGTTGTTTGTGTGACTTACGTCGGTGACTTAATGAGGTTTACTTAGGTTGTTCTTGACCGTAGGCAGTGGACTCAGTGATCAGATCTCCACTTGTCCATTAAATGTTCTACGACTTCATTGCAAGGCGGCTTTGTAGTCGTAAATATTTGTTTGTACTCCAATGTTTATTTAGGCAGTTTTTAAATTAGTTAATATAAGTGCAGTTACCACTTGTTCGGGTAAATTATTCCATAATTATGTAACTTTGATTGAAAAGGTTTCCTTTCTAATATTTATATGTGCACATTCTTGGAATAGTTTCAAGCTATGATCCATTTGTTCCTTCCTTTATTTCACAGTCTTTATATAGCATCGGAATGTTAGAAGGTACATTAATATAATACTATCATTTTAATATGTTCCTTAAAACGTGTCCGTTGGACACCTACTGTACCGTTGCCAATTATGTTTGCCAGCCAATGTCTTAAAATGCTTCCTTTATACATTAACACACTCTTTGTTTATAGTAATATTTAATATTTTATCCATTTATGACTTGCTATATCCGCGTTCCACCTGAATGTTACCACAAGAACAGAGTGAACACTTCTTCCAAGAGAACGCTCACATGCTATGTCATCAATCATATTTCTTGTTTGTTAAAACTAAATAAAGGACGTGTGACTAATTATCCAATCACCCCCCTTGTGGGCAGCGTAACATGCTGGAAGAGAAAATTATCTCTTATGGTAGATTTTGGATTACTGGTTGAGATCACTGGTTGAGAATATATTTTATGTTAGATTATTTATTACTGGTTGAGATTACTGGCTGAGAATATATCTTATGTTAGATTATAGGTTACTGGTTGAGATTACTGGTTGAGAATACATCTTATGTTAGATTATAGATTACTGGTTGAGATTACTGTTTGAGAATGAAATACCCTTTCTTAGCCGGAGAAAAAAAGATAAAAAAGACTACGATAAGGAACCGCTGACATAAACAAACCGCCACCTGTACCGCCTCCTTAACTTAACATATGTCAGTCTAAAACAAAGCATTTATTAATGAAATATATGATGTCGATGATGCAGACAGACATATCAAAGCACTTCATATAAGTGGGATGATTTTATGTAGGCAATTAAACAAATTGTAGCAGTCATAAGGCGGTTTGTAAATAAAGCTTAAATTACTTTCATTTCCTAAGGCAATATATACACTTCTTTCAGTATTTTATTTCTTCTAAAACACTGGTTTTCACGCATGCGCATATATAAAATTCTTGCGAGACGACTGACGAAGTGGTCGCAGCTATATGCAAGGGGGGGGGGGGCGATGGATATTATGTTTGGGAAAACAGATTCGTCGCCCGGCGGAGACAGCAACTGGGATGGCGTACAACTGATTCTGCAAACGGCCGTACATTGCGTAGGATATCTGCCAGAGGTAGTACAGTCAACTACTGCCGTGGCATGTGTACAGGCGTATTCCATAGTATATGGCCCAATGTTGGTGAACATAATGCTACATAAAACAGAAACAACATTCTTGTTATTGAAAACTGTTTAAATTGTTTACGATTTTTAACAGTATTAAATGATTTGTTTGTCCCTGTCTGTTTTGTTGGAAGCAGCACGATTGGAAATAAAGACACCTTTTCATTTTGAATTGCTCGTGAATTTGGTAAAATTTGGTTTCTGTTATGTTTGTATGACAACGAAGTTATGCAACAAACGCTTCGTAAATATAACATAAAATGAACGATAGTATATTTTGTTGTTAAATATTTTTTGAATACATGCCTCATAGTACGGCATACATCACCTGTTAATTTAATTTCCATCACGTCTCGTTATACGTTCATATAGTGGGGGAAAGCACCGACGCATAAATGCATAATTTACTAACCAGTGTAGCACATGATACATAATATATGTTTACGTAAACTCATAAATGGGTTTATGCAAGAGTAAATATGAAAAAACCACATGAAAGGGCACACTGTTTATATTATATACGTCTATACTATAGTATGCACTTTGATACACATAGGTTTTGCAATGTGACTGAATAAATAATTTGTTACTTTCTGAGATTCTGCGAAAACAACTAACTATACGTCACGCCTCTCTGTGGCTTGGTTCAGCGTTATATGTTTACGGATACTTTTTTGATAACACACATATATATTCAGATAGACATATCCATTGAAACAGCCGAATATAGATCGTAGTTCTTTGTACCAGGTTGAAGTGCAATGATATTTGTCACAACAAATTATGATACCATTGTCAGTTTCACCAAAAACGTGCCCGACAGTAGCTCAACCAACGACAAATCACCGGTGTGTTCTCTACACCTTTCAACTGACCAACAATCCTAATTGAGTACATCGTTATTCCTTACAACACTATATCTACATACATAACATATCAGCGTAAGGATTTCAGGAAAATCAATGTCAATGTGCATATTTAAATCATCCTGACAAAGCATCGTTTAGTGTATTGTCTGAGGGCCAATATACCAACAAGTGCCAAGTGGAACTTGAGTTATACTTACAGTACATCGTCAATCTGTCGGATTTGTCAAACACGCGTGCTATTTCGATTAAGATCGCAACGATTGTGTGTGTGCGTGCGTGCGAGTGCGTGCGTGCGCGTTAAAATAATAAACTGGCACTGTGGCAGAATGGTGGTTAGTTATTTGCCTCTTGTGGTATACCATTTGTTCGGCACCCCATCCACCAATTCAGTAGTTTCTGTACACTATTTGCATGAGTATACTGCTTGCCGATTAACCTAGCCCTTCACTGGTGATGGAAACACGTAATACTCAAGGCACGAGAAAAGTTATAACCACACTAAAAATAAAGCAATACATACAATTCCTGGTCGACAGCAGTGCCAAGACGGTTACCAGTTTATATATGCAAGCCCCTGTATAACTATGGTTCGGCAAACAAAATGTATACCGTGTCACTGCTACTAACCGTTGACAATAGTAAATTGATTATTATGGCATCGATATAGCTGCAATTACTAACCGTTAACAAACAAATAATACACTACCACCAATTATGAGTAACAATTATGCCAATGTCAGTAGACAAAAAAAGAACATTTATTGTGCAATTGTAAAGGGAAAACAGTGCCAAATACGAATTTTTTTTCACATGTATCAACAAGAATGATAGATTCAAGAAAAGAAACAGTAATATTGAAGGACGTCTGGAATAGTTGGTGTGCTGTTTCCTTAATAACTACGAATGCGCCCATACCGTGGTACCAAGACCAGCCGATCTCAGGCAGTTGATTTAATGCGTAATTGTCTTGTGAATATTCACTAATGTTTTTCAATCGTGTTGAAATTTAACAACAACTGATTGGACTGTCAGAACAAATCCTTCGAGCAGTAAGTAAACATAGCAATCATATAATGTTAAGCCACACGAGGCGCATAATTTGTACCCAACAACGACGGTGTTTTAATTATAACGTCCGGAATAGCGATCGATTGGCAAAACAGCCGTAGTGTGATCGACAGAGGCCGCGGATGGAAGGGCGGGGGGGGGGCGGGTTTGGTCACGCCGCTCCATTTTATCGCTCCATCTATGACTCTAGCCGGAGAAATCGAATCAGAAAAACTACGCCGGGGTCTCTTTCAACGCCGATTAGAGCCGGAGGCTTTGCTTCGGCTGACTCATTTGATGTATAATTGAGTATTATGCGTGAACATCAAGTCATGTAATCGCGGATTTAACAACCATCGGCCAATCGGCAGGGTGACCTATACTCCGATCGGGATTGGATATCTGACACCACTGTGCCAGGTGCCAGGATATATTAGACGTCGCGCGCCCGTCAGTATTGTCGTGGAAATATCACGTTTTCGATTCTATATGTTCGTACGCGGTTACGTTTTGAAGCAATAATACAGTTAAGTGTGCATTGTAGATGGCAATTATGACAAAGGTCGCTTGAACGTAGGATATGATGGCAGTCATCAGATCAGAGTTTAGTTCGAACCCCCGAGAATGTTGATTTAAAATGGCTATGTTAATGTCAACAACGCTCTCTTTTTGAGACGATTCTTGTGAAACATTCGTACAGTGAATCTCTTTTTAGAGAGAATGTTTTTGTTCAACGGTTAAGCTGTCCGGGTATTTGTGATGAGCTTCGGGGTAGGGGTTCGAGGTTGGGGGTGGGGATGCAATTGTCGGTTTTCGTGAGCCTCTAGGACAGGGGTCGGCCGTGGGAGGAAGAACAAAAGGAGTTGTTTCGCTGATTGGAAAGGTTCGACTCTATGTCGCAGGTGCCACTGCAAATCTCTTCAGGCCCGCTACATCACTTATTCCACAAGAAAGCCTGTGTAGCAAATAAATGGAAATGCAACATGTACTCAACGCCGTCCGAAGACCGTGAACTACGTTCGAGCTCGTGGCTTAAACTTCCAGCAGTTCAATCGCCGTCTGGAAGAGACGATTGAGCAAATATCAAGATCTCCTATACTTCTGCGAAATGCGCTAGCTGGCTTCGCGTGCACGAGATGATACACAGAATTAGCTTGCAGCTGACGTTTTCAGGCGTAAGGCCTACCGGACATCGCTAACCCCCAAGTGCATGTGCGAGTTTTCGTTTCTTGTCGACTTCGAGGCACATCTCAATCTGCTGAATTTTCAACTTAAGGGACGAGAACATCTAACGAAAGAACTCTTCCAGTTCGTTTTCGTTTTCGAGATCAAGTTACGATTGTAGTAGACACAACTACTGCATTTCTCAACACTCCTGAAAAAGAACCAGAAAGGCAGGGTACTTTCGAAGCATTCATTGAACTGCTAAGACGGGAGTTTGCTGCGCGTTTTACAAATCTCGGAGCTTGTGTTTGCTGTTATTGCACAGCCCGTTATGTCGACGACGCACCGGACGCTGTGTTGATGAAGTTCACCAAAATGTAACGTGGCTCTGTGCAACGTGGCTCAAAGTGACAGTCTATAAAGTGTATCTTGCAACCAAAAGCTCATGCCGACGAAACAGATTCTTAAGCTGATCACACCACCAAGCTCATTAGGACGAGGAACATTTGGTCAAAATGTCATTTGCATGACGACAACGCGGACCTTGAATAATGTGTATTTTCAATAGGAAATTGTTCAAAATTAGCCATTGGTGTTTCATAATAATGATAATAATAATAATAATAACTCCAAAATGTGTTCGTTCAGCTTCGATGCATATGAGCTAGAAAACCACGAAGATTGTGTTAGTAGTAACCAATATTAAGAAATAAATGTATGGCTCGCTGACCTAGCCCAAATAACTTATTTGGGTCTTCATTCAATAAAGGTTGCCGGCCCTTCTTTACGTCGTAACAAACGTTACTACGACCAAGGAGCCTCTATTTGGACAGGAGGCGTCACTGAGCGAGAAAATGGCAGTCTACACTGAAGGTTTTTGTCCGCCATTCGGGAGGGAGGCAAGCGCATGAGCCTGCGGGACCGCAGCGCGCGTTGTTAGCATATAATTTTATTCAGTCACCTCATTTCATCAGAATAATCACCAAGCAGTGATGCGTCATATAAAATGAAATATATTAACGTAATCGTTGACGTTTTTTACCTATCACAATTCAAAATAATGAAATTTGCAAACAAATCATGCAGAAACGTTGCAATTATTTATTGAGCCATCTGAACTTCGTCATGTTTCAACAGAATAATAATCAGGCTATACCACTTCTTATATAATTAAAATATTGAAGTTATCGTTGAAAATGTTGAGCAATGATAAATGCAAACAACTGCATTTTTGAGCGCGTGTGGTCTGGCTTGGCGCACCTCCAGAATGGCGGAAGAACTGCTTACGTACTTAAAGCAGCGCGCGCTGCACCGTCTTGTATTGATTGATATACGGGTCTACGTCGGGAAACCGTCTTCTGCATCTGGGGATAGGCATATGTTACTTTTTGCTAGTACACGTAATGTTCCCAATCTAAGCACTGAAAATAGATACCACACACACACACACACACACACACACACACACACACACACACACACACACACACACACACACACACACACACACACACACACACACACACACACACACATACATACATACATTTCATACAATCGTTAAAACGAAATGTGTATTTGCATGGTTTTAATGAAAAATGCACCATTTTCACATTGTCTATAATAACCAGCAGATTGACGCTCTGTCGTTCATTGCTGCTGGGATATTAAGTCGATGTTTGGTCCAATATTAAAAGTCGGAAAAAAATTAAATCCTGAGTATACCGAAATCTGATAATGTGTCGGATGTGTGCGCGTGTGTGCGTGCGTGTGTATGTGCGTGCGTGCCTATGTGCGTGCGTGTGCGTGCGTATGTGCGTGTGTGTGCGCGCGCGCGCGTGTGTCTAAAATACAACCAATAACAATTAGCTGGTGTGTGCATAGATTTCTATGACACACGAATTCTTATTCAGTTTTGCCAAATATATAAATATTTTGAATTATATTTCCAAAATAAAACTACGCTGCCAAAGTTGTTTCAGTACTTGACGTATCTTTGTGTGCCAAACAATACATTCTGGAACGACCGTTCTCAAAATAGCGGTCTTATAGCGACAGTCATTGACGTAGCTTTATAATAGTGCTGCCTCCTGTAGGACAGATTATCTGGTACAGATGCTGCCACCTACCGACCACATGACGTGCAACGTTGTAGGATACAACAATAAAATACAGCATAGAGCCTATGTCTAGAATCTTAGTGTTTCGTTTTCTCACGTGGATGTAGTAACTTTAGAACACATTTACTTAGATACCATAATAACGCACGTATGCATGTGTGCTTGTATGAATACATACGTACGAATATTTGTGTTTGAGAGAGAGAGGGGGGTAGGGAGGGAGGGAGGAATAGAGAAAGGGAGGGTGGGAGGTAGGGAGGGAGGGAGGGAGGGAGAGAGATAGGGCGGGAGGGAGGGAGTGAGAAAGTGAGAGAGAGAGTGTGTGTGTGTTTGGGTGTGTGTGTTTGTGTGTGTGTGTGTGTGTGTGTGTGTGTGTGTGTGTGTGTGTGTGTGTGTGTGTGTGTGTGTGTGTGTGTGTGTGTGTGTGTGTGTGTGCGTGTGTGTGTACGTATAATTGAGCTTGCATATGCATGCGGGGAGGTTAACGTTTTCCTCTTTGACGACTTTCAGGGATTAATCTACGACCCCTAGAATAGGACGTAAGACGTAATGGACGCGTAATACGCAAGACGTAACCAAGCAATTGCAGGAATTACGCGCGCTTGTTAAAATACTTCGGGAAACCGGTCCCTGCGTCATCATTACGTAATACAACACCATTTCCAACAAGTTGATGTAATGGGGTGGATAGAAGTGTGCTACGTATCTATGGTTCTCACCAACCAAGTATAGTTACGTATAGTACAAACACAACATCTTACAATCAATATAATTTACAAATCCATATCTAATGCATACGGTGCCTATAAAATATGATGTTTGATTCTAAGGAGGTTTAGCATATATTTATTAGTATGGATGGTCCCGTTGGTGGCGCCACCTTCTGAATGTAATTGTATCCGAATTACGCACGAACTTTAACAAGATTTAACAAGATTTAACAAGATTTAACAAGATTGCCATCCAGAGAATTAACTCTAGATGGCAGGTGGACAAGGAAGCCCTTTGGCTTATCTAGAGTCCAACCCTTTTATCTACATATATCCAGCCCTTCTGAGGTATGTGTCGATTTTATTTTTAAACATATTCACACTACTAGCACCCACACAATCATCAGATAATCTGTTCCATTCATTCACAGTCCTTTGTGAAAATGAGACCTTTCTCACGTCTAATCTACACTGCTCCTTTACTAATGTAACTTCATGTCCTCTAGTCTTTCTATCTTTCTTAACTGAAAAAAACATATTTCTATCAATATTTTCATAACCATTCAATATTTTAAACACTTCTATCTGATCTCCTCTCAATCTCCTGGTCTCTAGTGTTGTTAAACCACATTCTTTTAGGCGTTTTTCATAACTAAGATCCCTCAGTTTTGGTATCATTTTTAGTCGCTCTCCTCTGTACTCTTTCTAGCATATCTATGTCCTTCTTGCGGTATGGCCTCCACGCTTGTATACAATATTCTAAATGAGGCCTAACTATTGTTTTGTACAGCGGTATTATTAGTTCTTTTCTTTATATGCTATATTTCGCCTAATCAATCCAAGGATTTGATTTCCTTTTGAAGCTGCAATTCCACACTGCTCTGAAACCTTCATGTCAGCACTAATTGTCAGCCCTAAGTCTTTTTCTTTTACAGTAGTACTTAGTACAGTTCCCCCCATTGTATATTCTACATATTCGTTCCCATGTCCTGTGTGGAGGCATTTACATTTCCCAAAATTGAACAACATTTGCCACTTTTCAGACCATTTGATCAACCTGTCAAGATCATCTTGTAAATGCTGTCTATCACCATCACTTTCAATCCTTCTAAACACTTTTGTATCATCTGCAAATTTCAACACCTTGCTAGCTATATCATCGTCCAAATCGTTTATATATATTAAGAATAATATAGGTCCCAGTACTGATCCCTGTGGAACCCCACTCAAAACTGATTTCCAGTTTGAAGCCTCCCCATCAACAACTACCCGTTGTCTTCTGTCAATCAGCCATTTTTCTATCCAGTTAATTATACCATTTCCTATGCCATGGGCTTTTAGTTTAAGCAGTAATCTCTGATGTGGCACTTTGTCGAAAGCTTTTTGAAAATCTAAGTAGCTGATATCTACTGGTGATCCATCATCTACCCACTTAGTGATATCTTCCAAAAACATAACATATTTGTTAAGCATGACCTCGCTTTTAGAAACCCATGTTGAGATGGGTTTATCAAGTTATGTTTAACAAGAAAATCCACCATGTGATCTTTAATTAGTCTTTCTAATAATTTACAAATCACCGATGTTAAACTAACTGGTCTGACTTGTTTCTAATTATTTGACTTGTTTCTCGAACCTTTTTTGAATAATGGTATAATGTTTGCTTCTTTCCATTCTAAAGGAACCACTCCCTCTTCTAATGACAAGTTGAAAACTGTTGCAAGTGGTATGCTAATTTGTTCTACAATTTCCAATAGTAGTTTGGGTGGAATACCATCCACTCCAGGTGATTTATTATCCTTCATAGCCCTAATTTTCTTAGCTACCGTTTCTGGGGTTACAATTAACTGTCTTAAATAGTCTGATTCTGCCCCCTTGAACTTAGCCTCTGATACTGGCAGTGAACTAGTGTCTTCTCTGGTAAACACTGAACTAAAATACTCATTTAGGTCTTCAGCCATTAAGAATCCTTCTGATATTATATTTCCAGCACTATCTTCTAGAGGACCGATCTTATCCTGAACTTTCTGTTTGCTTCCAACATACGCATAAAAACTCTTGCTGTCATGTTTTATATTACAAGCTAATTTATGTTCATAGCTTCTCTTTGAATTTCTAATTTCAGCTGTAGCTTGGTTTAGTGCTTCTTTATAAATGTTGTAGTCTTCGTCATTGCCAGTACGTCTATATGACTTCCACATCATTTGTTTATACTTAATTTTTCTAATGGCTTCTTTTGATAAGTATTTCTTTCTGGTCCGTTTCCCTTGTTTTTTGAAGGGAACAAATTTATCTACGATGCACTCTATTTCATTCTTTAAGATATTCCAGCATTCTGTTGCTGTCTTATTCTTCAGTGTATTATTCCAGTCTATCTTTGCTAAATATTTCCTCATTTCCTTATATCTTCCTTTGTGGAAATTTCTCCTCAACTGCTTTTTATTATTTCTTTCTGATTTTACTTTGATGGTAAAATGTATCTGGTTGTGATCACTACTTCCCAGAGGCTCACATAATTTAACATTGTCAACTAATTCATTCTGTGAGGACAAAACTAAGTCTAACACATTCTCTCCCCTGGTTGGTTCTAGCACATGTTGAGAAAGGAAACTATCTTGTACTAAAACTAAAAACTTGTGGTCCTCACTACCCATACTCTGTAGAGATTTCCATTTTATATGCCCATGGTTAAAATCCCCCATAATAACACAATCCCGTTTGCTCACTTCCCTTATAGCGTTTTGTATTTTTTCATTCTCTTCTATGCTTATGTTTGGACTTCGATAAACTAATCCAACCGTTAACGTTGAGTTTCCTGTAACTATGTTACACCAAACAGCTTCTTCGCAATCTGCTTCTCTGTCTAATTTTATTTCATAAGCCTGGATAGATTCTTTAATATATAAAATAACTCCACCTCCCCTTCTTCCTATTCTATCTTTCCTAAACATTACATATCCTGTCAGTCCCAATTCGGCATCTGATATATCGGTGGTTGCCCATGATTCGGTTATACCTATTATGTGAGGGTCAATATCTTCTACCATAATGTTTAGTTCATTTCTTTTGTTTACTATACTCCTTGCATTTAAACAAACACATTTATACCCAGCTTCAGAACAGTTTTCCAGACTGTTCTTTGCTGAATTATTTTTGCTGCCTTTATCTATGCCTCCAGTTTCAGGCTTCTCTGCGAGTCCCCCCTGCGAATTTAGTTTAAATAGATGCAACCTGTCCCACTGTCAACAGATCGCAGCAGATTCTCTGAGAATACTGCTGCCCCCTTTCCACTTAGATGGAGGCCATCTCTCATGTACATATCTTCTCTCCCAACAAAGTACCCCCATAAATCTATGAATCCCACGCCCTCTTCCTCACACATCTGCTCAACTAGTGCGTTGATCGCCATCCTCTTACAGTTTCTGTATCTTGCCCCCTTCCTCCCATTACTGGCAAAATTCCTGAGAGAATAACCTGTTCCACTCTTGTCTTCTTTAGCTTCCTCACTAGATGTCTGTACTTCTGAACTATACCAGTTGTTCCCTCCTTGTCTGCATTGTTTGTCCCAACGTGTACTAGTATAGACCCTCCCTTGCCATGCCCCAATACCTTCTCTACCCTTTCGGTCACATGCTCTATCCTAGCCCCTGGTAGACATACAACAACGTCCTTCCCCTCGCATATAGTCTTGTCTGTTTTTCTCAGAATTGAATCGCCCATAAACACTCTCTCTTTTCTCCTTGCCCCCTCAATCACTGCCTCGGAGTAGCTCCTCCGGTTTGCATATGTCTGGTTGTTGTCTTTTCCTCTTGTCGTCTTCTCTCCTGTCACATTCTCTTCCATTCCCTTCTTTCCTGTCGTGTTTTCTCTTGTCCCCTTTCCTCCTGTCATCTTCTCTTCTAGCACATTTACTTTCACTTCATTTCGTCCCTTCTTCTTTCCTCCCATCACATTTTCTTCTCTCCTCTCCCGTCCCTTTTCCCCGACTACCTCCTTCACTACGGTCACTTTCTCCCCTGTCACCTTCACACCTGTCATGTTTTCTGTTTTTTGCTGAACACTCTGTCTTCTTCCATCAGTCTTCTGTCTCACAGTCTTACCAACTGCCTCTGTGGTATCTACCTCTTCACCACCTGTATCGCTGTCGTGTCTCTCCTCGTTCTCTACAGTCTGACTACCTGCTGATCTATCCCCACTGGCCCGTTTTCTCTTCCTCTGCCGAACACTTTTCCTCCGTCCGTCTGTTTTCTCAATGTCTTGTTCCTTCACACCGGTCACCTTCCTTCCTCTCAGTCTCCTTTCTTCAGTCTCCGTGTCACAACTCTGCTCCTTCTGTGTTGTAGAATTCTCAACTCTCTCCGCGTCATCCCTATCTGCTCCATCTATTTCTATGTTGAGTCTCGCCTCCATCTCCTTCACTATATCCGTCAACTTACACACCTCCTTCATCAGACATTCCACCCTCAAACACCCCATACACCGAAAGGTGAATCCGTCATCTTTGGTCTCTGCCCATGATTTTGGACAGCCAGACAACGCAAAATCCACCCAGCTCTGGCAGTCGTTGCAAACTAGGTGTCGTGTTGCCCTGAGTTGCCGCTTGCAAGGTGCCATATCAGAATTTATTTATGTTCAAAGTAGTTTTATGTAGTCTTTGAAAAGACTTTTCTGTGTACAATTTACACCAGATTGTTTAGGTTTTAGGTAGTTATATTTGTTAACACACAGTGACACACCGTGCCTTACCTAGTTACGATGTCGATGACAATGTATTCAAGTTAGGCTTAGATACAAGGTAGTCTTTACAAAGACTGTTTACTGTGTACTATTATACACTTTAAAAGATTGTTATTTCAGGTTTTAATTACTCATCTAACTACACCGATTATCTCAAATAACGCTATTCTATTGTCGTTCACGATACGCTAACTTCGCCAGTGACCTACTTTGTAAACAACGTTCCGATTACATTAACGTCCCCAATTATCGCTCGCAAATCGCCTACTTTTAATCTACCCTAGATTACTCCCTCTAGCTAACTTTTAACAAAAAATATTGCTTAATATATATCTATAATTACGTTATGTATCCTATACGCTCAATAATATCACTTATCTTGATCAAATATCCTTATATTTTCGCAAGTTTGCTGCACCAAATTCAAATCAATTCACCACCGGAAGTCCCCCAAATGCACTTGTCTGCTTTTACATATGTATGTGAAACCACAGTTGTATATTAAACGATTATCATATTTTTTCCTTGATTAAATTTATTTAAAATAAATAAGAACGGTTCATTGTACCGTACGTATGTAAACTAACTTAACCAAGCCTAACCCCTTAAAATCAACAACATTTTGTTAAATCTAAATCAACAAACGTGGAAGATTTTGTGAAAGCGGGCGATAGGTAGACTGTTTCAAAAATGGTTACAAGGCAGATTTCCCGTCACATCGGGACACTTGGAAAAATCAATAATGATCCGACATACTTATTCCCTCTCTGGCGAACGAGTTCCGCTCTTACAGCGTTTTCTTAATCCGCTAGGTGGCATTAGTAGTACATGCAGTTAGCGGCACTGGAGGCCGATGGCTGTACGAAGAAAAACGGGTCTATATTCAGAACTGGTGCGACAAAGATATGAGTCTCTTTAGCACGATTTAAAAAGTCATCTAAAGAAATACCTCACATAACAAAATTAATGATCGAGGAAGCCATTATGTTATCAAGATTTTAACAGTTTCCTGTTTTTGTGTAATCAGTCGTGTAATACAGCACTGTATAATGTACGTCAATTTCATTTTAGACATATTCATATTGCATGCTAACATTTACATAATATGTGTATAATTTGTTACGTTCACTTGTCGTCCTCTGTGATGTGTGATATTATTTAATTAGCTTTACAAATAATGACCCCTCCTAACTGAATAGAACGGTAAAATGTTGATTTTTGTGGGGGGGGATTTACAGTAGGTGATCGGCACGTTTCATACATGCTTCTTGCCCCGACCGAGCTGCATCGGGTCGGCGGTGTCTTTCTCGATCAAGGACTGCTGCGTTGGTAAAGCAGTTGTACAAACATGTAGGATTTCTGCATACTACAGTTGGCCGTGTTTTAATCAATGTCAAAACAAAGGTTGATATTCTTTGCAATGCTACATCGCAACCCCCGTTAACGAAATGTGTGCACGGGACGCACCGACATAAAAATGAGGGCAGTTGTTCAATGAAACTCATCAAATGCTCGTTGAACCGTCCCGGTCAACAATCAATTAATCAATCATTTCAACAATTGGACGCATAAATTCCATAAAACGTTCCATTGTTCAACCGTGAACAAAAACGTAGGAAAACCGAATTGTGCATTGCATGCCAAATTAACATGTATTGTAGAGCGAATATCAGTCACTAGTGAATTGGTATCATCATTATAGGAACTATGACAACGTTGTACGCATTTAACAAAGATTCTATAATAAACCATCATCATGTATACGTTCTTATTTCCCTTCTGCGCCGTTTATATATTAAAGGTACCATGTGCGTTCTAACTACTCCACTTCTTTAAGTGTCAATAAACGTAAAAGGTAAGTTCTTATATAGCGCAGTATCCAGTCCTCAGGACTGCTCAAAGTGATTTACACTTTACTCCCTGTTCAATCGAACACCATCTCGACGTCTCTTGAAAGCAATCAACCACGCTGCAATTAATGCGCGAAGACTATTCGTTCACATATATCCACCACTGTCTATAGCCAGGTACTCATTCACGCAACTGCGTGAACTTGAACAATGTAGAGTGAACGAACTTGTCCAAGGTTCGACACGGCAGCAGAGGATTTGAACCCGGGTTCTTTCAATTGGGAATCCGATGCTCTAGTCAGTGCGCCACTGCGCTCCACATTTCCATTGTCATAATATTTCAGGATCTTGAAGATATATATATATATGCTTGTCTCTTGTAAGATTAAGCTCCACTATTAAAAATAAATCGTAATAATGTTTCTCAGTTCAGGTATCAGCTACAGTACTGTTGTTCTCCTGCGTATTCTGTTTAACTATTTATTTTGTTTACGCTATTCTTATTATACGACCTACAGACGGTGTTCTAGAAAACTAATCGATAATTTTAGTGGTCAAGTGTTTCTAGGATGAACAAACAACGTCACGGCTGGCGTAAACTGGAATGCAGATAATGGTCGGAATCTCAATGCACTATTGCATGAATTACCTATCAATTTGACCAGATGTTCCAGACTGGTTTCTGCCCCACGCATTGCCAATCGCCACAGCTAGCTTATGGGGGACTTGATTCGTGCAATTAACAACTCAATTATACATCAATAATTAACGAATCCTTAATGAAAGGGCAATTTAATCAACGATGTAGTTTTGATTAGGCACATATACGCATGTAAATGTTAGTCTGGTTTCATAACCGCCTCTTTGAAATACTCTTGCATATTTAATGAATGGAATGGTGTTTGTATTTAACGGTTTAGCAGTACATTGATTTGGTACAATCCTAGCAATACCATATAAGAAACTATCTATTTAGTAACGCTGACAGTGACGATGCTAATGACAACTACGTTTCGTGTAACTGAAAAATAATATTATAATTTTCTTCGAATCGTGTTTGTGACAGCTATTTTCCCTATCGCATCGGCACTGATTTTTTTATTTGGGACTATTGCGCTATCTTACTAACGCCGACTCTTGTTTATTTACGACTATTGGGCTACTCGTATTGGCACTGACTCTTGTTTATTTACGAGTGTTGCGTCAATCGTATTGGCACCGACTCTTGTTTATTTACGTGTGTTGCGTTAATTGTGTTGGCGCTGTTGTTTATTTCCTAGTACACTGTATTGCGATAATGATACTGGCACTGACTGTTATGTATTTACGACAGGATTGGGCTAATCATATTCCCATTGACTCGTGTATTTATTTATGACTATTGCACTGAACGCATTCGCACTATTTTTTATTTCATGGTGTTTATTTATGTTTATTTTATTCGCACTATGGTTGTTCTACCAGTCGAATCCACACATGTTAGTGTTTATTAACGATTATTGTGCTTTTTGCATTCACACTGACTCGTGTTAACGTACAACTAATACTCTGGTCGTATTCGTACTAACGTATGTGTAGATTCGCAACCATTGTGCTGATCGCGTTCGGACCTATTCGTGTTTACGTACAAATAATACTCTGGTCGTATTCGTACTAACGTATGTGTAGATTCGCAACCATTGTGCTGATCGCGTTCGGACCTATTCGTGTTTACGTACAACTAATACTCTGGTCGTATTCGTACTAACGTATGTGTAGATTCGCAACCATTGTGCTGATCGCGTTCGGACCTATTCGTGTTTACGTACAACTAATACTCTGGTCGTATTCGTACTAACGTGTGTGTAGATTCGCAACCATTGTGCTGATCGCGTTCGGACCTATTCGTGTTTACGTACAACTAATACTCTGGTCGTATTCGTACTAACGTGTGTGTAGATTCGCAACCATTGTGCTGATCGCGTTCGGACCTATTCGTGTTTACGTACAACTAATACTCTGGTCGTATTCGTACTAACGTATGTGTAGATTCGCAACCATTGTGCTGATCGCGTTCGGACCTATTCGTGTTTACGTACAACTAATACTCTGGTCGTATTCGTACTAACGTATGTGTAGATTCGCAACCATTGTGCTGATCGCGTTCGGACCTATTCGTGTTTACGTACAACTAATACTCTGGTCGTATTCGTACTAACGTGTGTGTAGATTCGCAACCATTGTGCTGATCGCGTTCGGACCTATTCGTGTTTACGTACAACTAATACTCTGGTCGTATTCGTACTAACGTGTGTGTAGATTCGCAACCATTGTGCTGATCGCGTTCGGACCTATTCGTGTTTACGTACAACTAATACTCTGGTCGTATTCGTACTAACGTATGTGTAGATTCGCAACCATTGTGCTGATCGCGTTCGGACCTATTCGTGTTTACGTACAAATAATACTCTGGTCGTATTCGTACTAACGTATGTGTAGATTCGCAACCATTGTGCTGATCGCGTTCGGACCTATTCGTGTTTACGTACAACTAATACTCTGGTCGTATTCGTACTAACGTATGTGTAGATTCGCAACCATTGTGCTGATCGCGTTCGGACCTATTCGTGTTTACGTACAACTAATACTCTGGTCGTATTCGTACTAACGTGTGTGTAGATTCGCAACCATTGTGCTGATCGCGTTCGGACCTATTCGTGTTTACGTACAACTAATACTCTGGTCGTATTCGTACTAACGTGTGTGTAGATTCGCAACCATTGTGCTGATCGCGTTCGGACCTATTCGTGTTTACGTACAACTAATACTCTGGTCGTATTCGTACTAACGTGTGTGTAGATTCGCAACCATTGTGCTGATCGCGTTCGGACCTATTCGTGTTTACGTACAACTAATACTCTGGTCGTATTCGTACTAACGTGTGTGTAGATTCGCAACCATTGTGCTGATCGCGTTCGGACCTATTCGTGTTTACGTACAACTAATACTCTGGTCGTATTCGTACTAACGTATGTGTAGATTCGCAACCATTGTGCTGATCGCGTTCGGACCTATTCGTGTTTACGTACAACTAATACTCTGGTCGTATTCGTACTAACGTATGTGTAGATTCGCAACCATTGTGCTGATCGCGTTCGGACCTATTCGTGTTTACGTACAACTAATACACTGGTCGTATTCGTACTAACGTATGTGTAGATTCGCAACCATTGTGCTGATCGCGTTCGGACCTATTCGTGTTTACGTACAACTAATACTCTGGTCGTATTCGTACTAACGTGTGTGTAGATTCGCAACCATTGTGCTGATCGCGTTCGGACCTATTCGTGATTACGTACAACTAATACTCTGGTCGTGTTCGTACTAACGTGTGTGTAGATTCGCAACCATTGTGCTGATCGCGTTCGGATCTATTCGTGTTTATGTACAACTAATACTCTGGTCGTGTTCGTACTAACGTGTGTGTAGATTCGCAACCATTGTGCTGATCGCGTTCGGACCTATTCGTGTTTACGTACAACTAATACTCTGGTCGTATTCGTACTAACGTGTGTGTAGATTCGCAACCATTGTGCTGATCGCGTTCGGACCTATTCGTGTTTACGTACAACTAATACTCTGGTCGTGTTCGTACTAACGTGTGTGTAGATTCGCAACCATTGTGCTGATCGCGTTCGGACCAATTCGTGTTGATTAAATTTACAACTATTGGGCTGATCTCGTGTTTAGTTGTCCCGTGTTTATTTTTCCAAGGAGCACCGCAGAACGTACATGCAGAACACAATCACAATTAGAAGAAATGGTACGTTGGAATTGTCTTTTAATGCCGTATAATGAGTAAAACTAGTCACATTTGCTAATGGCG
Source organism: Paraescarpia echinospica (assembly GCA_020002185.1). NCBI lineage: Eukaryota > Metazoa > Annelida > Polychaeta > Sabellida > Siboglinidae > Paraescarpia > Paraescarpia echinospica. Next base: position 78,331,163 of record CM034531.1, read on the forward strand.
GTTAGTCGGTTACTGGTCGTGCGTCGGTGCGCGCGCGTGCGCGTGTGTGTAAATGTGTTTGTGCGTGCGTGTTTGTGTGTGTGCGTGTGCTTGTGCCTGCGTGAGTGTACAGGACGCGCGTTGGTGTGTATGTGCGCGTGTGCGCGCGTGTGTGTATGTATGTGAATTTCGATGTCAATATTGATCCAGCCCAGACCCACGGCTGATTTTGAAAAAGTTCACGCATTCTGACATTCAAACAGCCACAACACGGATACGTCTGCTGACAGCTTCGGCTCAAGACTCAGTTGAATGTGACGACCGCAGTACTACATGAAACGGTAACATTCCCAATTTATCTTATGCAAAAAGTATTCGAAAAAATCACACTTCACACGCAATCCTCACCTTCCAAGGCATTCCTCATGATTGGCAGATGTTGTAGCCCAAATTCTGCAGCTGTACCGATGTTGAAGGTACACTGCCCGTCAAATTATGTTTTGTAAGCCAGTAACAACGTTCGCCATTTGAAAGGTATGACCCCGGGGCGTGTTCAAATAGTAGTTTCAAAACAAGCTTTATTGACAATATACACTAATAAGTTGGCAATAATAAGTTAACCGCAATACTCTTTGATGTTAAACAATTGTCCCACGTTCAACACAGCAGTCTTCCTGTTATAAATTGCCACGCTGGCTAATTCCGGGTGGAGGAACAGACTGTCTCCCTTCAACAAAACCTGTATTGTCATCTAACACATTCTATATGGTAGTAAGTAAACAATAGTCACGATTACACAAGGGTTTGGCTTATGGAGACTCTATATCAATCTATGTACGTCCAGGACTCCAGGCTGGATATTTTACATGTCTGTGTAGTATTAATCAAACTGACGCTGCATTTAGCCAATTAGTAGACAATTGATTCACTTCATTTATTGACCTCAGAAAGAATGAAACAAACCATGCCACCGTCAATGAGTGTTGATGAGTCTCATTTATTTGCTCAGTTTTTTCCCAACTTATTTTCCCTATCGCAAACAAGTTCGTTTTTGTTAAACCAGGTACAAAAGTAGCTTAAGTATCTTGCGCAGTCGTTTTAATAAAGGTTAGAACATTTCATCGTAAGAACGTCTGCCATTTGGGTGTCGAATTTTAGTTCGGCCAAATAAAAAATATATCAATAGTTCGTCTGATGATGCCATCAGAAGTAACTAACACATTTACACAAACAGGCTAGCATGACGCTGCCGATATTACATAAATGCCAGTTTCCGCGAAATTAGACTGAAACGAAAAAAACAAAAAACATCGAAAAGAGGATGTATCTTTATGAGCAAATACATTAAATAATTATAATCACACGGCACGCACTTGACGACACCGCCTTCACGAAAAGGGCTACCAACCAATTGACGTGCGCTAAAATTAGCCCAAGAACCTGATATTGCACCTAGTAATACTATTTATTTTACACTTAATTAAAACAGGAACATTGTTGATGCGGTGACGGAATATCTTACGTTCCAAAATAGTCCAGCCGATCGATTTAAGCCAATTCGGAGACACATTTCTCGTGCGAGGCGCTGCAGTCGCTGCTTAAACGAGTAAATTTACCACTGAACAGAAGCGAATGTGTATTGCTAAAGACAAAATACATTCTGAATTAGGTTACGTTCGTCGTGTACCATAGATCACCATGATACTATTACTTTACATTGCTATGCACGATTATGTGAAGTCATAGTTCTTAAAGAAAGTTATTATCGGGCCCGCGTGGACAAACCATCCAGGTACGTCATCAGTTATAGACGTACAAGTGTCCGTTGACATAAACTAATGAGTCAGCATCTTTAGAATTGATGCCGGTTTTGACAAGAAACGCTTGCTACTCCGTGAGTCCGGTGCTCGCCTTCCTATTACAGTGTCTTCCAAAAAACGACACCCATTGTCAGGGCATCATCCTGTTGCTGCTGCAGCGATACCAGATAAACATGTTTATCTACAGCGTATATGCTCCTTTTAAATTGGTCCTCGTGACGTTCTTTGTTTAGGTGTCACTATAGTTCGTTCGACCGAGAGGTGTGGCCTGGAGTGAGAGAAAGAACAGCGGATGACACATTGAACACATGAAACGAACGGCTGGATCTTTCACACACAACCATCCGTCTTACATGACACTAGACATGCACGCTGTAATGCACGCACGCACGCACGCACGCACGCACACACTCACCCACACACATAGGCCTACACACGCACACACACACACACACACACACACACACACACACACACACACACACACACACACACACACACACACACACACA
>CM034531.1:78334473-78374473 GCA_020002185.1 Paraescarpia echinospica
ACACGCGCGCGCGCACACACACACACTCACACACACACACGCGCACATAGGCCTACACACGCACACACACACACGCACATAGACCTACACACGCACACACACACACGCGCGCGCACACACACACACACGCACATAGGCCTATACATGCACGCGCATTAACACGCACACGCACGCACACACGCACACACACACGCGCGCACACACGCACACACACACACACATACGCACATATACACCATAATCATCACCATCACCATCATAATCAGCATCATTATTATCATCATCATCATCTGCTTACCTGCTGTTGCCGTAGCGACGTCGCTGTCGATGTCCTGCCGTGAGCTGTCACTTGTCGCCGTGTCTGTCACCGTGTCTCCTGTCGCGGACCCGACGACGTGTTTGGCTGTTAGATTCACCCAGTATGTCTTCTCGTCACGCAGCACCGAACCCCTGGAAGAGGCCGCTTATTTAGTAGATGGCAACGACGTCCGTCTCGGGAACGGGCGAACCATTCATCATTTAAACATACGTCTTCGATCTTGCGAATGTATGCTGTTATGTCGACGTTTATTTCCTGGACGACTAGAATCTCGGCCGCTAAACTTTCACGAATTAATATGCCACTCTTCGAAAGAAACAGAACGTCTTTTTCGGAATTCGTCATGCTTAAGGGTTCTTATCGGTTTTAGCAAAGCATTTAAATTATCAATCAGAGTCACTCAGCGATCCGCCATTTTGAATTTGAACTGGTAGCGTATACAATATCATTACGTTCATACATGAATAACTGAGGGCGCTGCGCGAGTGACTTTGCTTGGTATATACTTGCTTTGGTTTTAGATTCGTAACGTAGTCAGACGGTCGTAAACAGACGGTCGTAGTCAGACGGTCGTAAACAGACGGTCGTAGTCAGACGGTCGTAAACAGACTGTTAATAAAGTTACGCGTACTTTCTGCGATTGATTTGTCAATTTAAATGAGATATGCTTCAAAAGAGTAGCATACCTTTAAACAAGGCCATCAGACTTTCTGAATGTTATATGATGAAATATGATAATATGAAATTTATAGACAGATTTTATGTATATATATATGTATATATATATATATATATATATAATATATGATAGTGCTTACAAAGTCCTACACAAAGAACCGTGCACATTGTTTTACGCGAACTAATAACAGTAAACAAAGAAAATACCGGGCTGGGTCATGTCAGAATCCAATGTGAAGTCATGACGGGGAGAAGGAGACGTAAGGGGTGGGGACGTCTCCTTGTTTCACTATTGATATATTAATACGCTGATTTTGGCGCATTCTAAATACATCTCCCCCGGGGCACCACGTGTTCCAATCGCCGCTTTCAATGTTCGTTCGTTTCCTTGGACCATTTGCGTCTGATCTACCAATTGGCGACCCATTTCAGACATACAGCAGTCATTACCCAGAGTTATTGAGAGGTAATCAAAGGCCCGATGGCGTCACTGTATTGGTGATAATTAATGTCCCTGTTTTGTTTCTCCGTGGGCGTGTGTCGGCTAGTATTAAAATGTCCTGAACGGTGACTCACCTAAATTGGACGGTGCCGGTGAAGTGTGGAGGCGGGACCCACTGAGCCTGCAGGTCGGCCTTGAGCGAGGTGTCGGTGTGGCTCCACGTGTCCGCCTCCTCCCGACAGGTGATGGTCGCGGTGAGCGGGGCCAGGGCCGTGTAGGTGCCTACTATCGTGTCGTTGTCGTCACGGGCGTGCACCACGAAGCCCATGATGTCCTCACCTGATATTCGTACTGCAACGAAGAACAGTGTCAGTGCGTGAGAGGGTAGGGCAATAGAGAGATGGAGGGAATGTGACAGACAGACGGACGGACGGACGGACGGACGGGCGGGCGGGCGGACGGCGGACGGCGGACGGACGGACGGACGGACGGACATACAGGCAGACAGACAGACAGACAGACAGACAGACAGACAGACAGACAGACAGACAGACAGACAGACAGACAGACAGACAGACAGACAGACAGACAGACAGACAGACAGACAGACATACAGACATACATACAGACAAAAGACAGACATTTCATGACATACAGAGACAGACAGACGGATGACGGACGGATCGGATGGACAGAGAGGAAAGAGAGAGAGAGAGGGAGGGGAAGAGACATAGGAGATATATAGATATACAATAGATAGCTAGAGAGAGAGAGAGAGAGAGAGAGAGAGAGAGAGAGAGAGAAGAGAGAGGAGAGAAGAGAGAGGAGAGAGGAGAGAGGAGAGAGGAGAGAGGAGAGAGGAGAGAGGAGAGAGGAGAGAGTGGAGAGAGGAGGGAGAGGAGAGAGGGGAGAGGAGAGAGGAGAGAGGAGAGAGCAGAGAGCAGAGAGGAGAGAGGTAGAGACAGAAAAGACAGAACACACACAACACACACACACATATATATATAATTGATAAATATATATACATATATATATATATATATATATGTGTGTGTGTGTGTGTGTGTGTGTGTGTGTGTGTGTGTGTGTGTGTGTGTGTGTGTGTGTGTGTGTGTGTGTGTGTGTGTGTGTGTGTGTGTGTGTGTGTGTGTTGTTATTTCTGTCTTTTTCTATCTCTCTCTCTCCGTGATATATATATATATATATGTATATATATATATATATATATATAAATATAAAGTAGGACAGAAAGAGAGAAATAGTGTAAGAGAAAAGAGAGAAAGAGAAATGAGAGAAAGAGAAAAAAGAAATTGGTGATGCCAGTGGAGTGAGATCAACTATACCCGCGATAGTTATTACAACTGACGTGAAGACAGGAGCAATAAAAACAACAAAGCGACACGAGTTTTTATAAGGTGGCCATATAAATCAGTTGGTGGGGAAGCGATATTAACAAAGTTATTGCAGTCCATTTATCACGAAAAATATCGGCCTGGATTTGCCAATGTGTGTTGTAAGAAAACGGCCAGAAGCGAACAGGCTATCGCAGAACACATCAATTACGCTTACTGCAAACAGCAAATATGCACCACAAATGCAATGAATGGCCCATCTGGGGCATGTCGTTGTATTTCTTCCCGAATGGTGGGAGACAATTACAATCGAATGACTGTCTTACCAACATCTTGTCGTGGATGAACACTAAAATTATCACACTTGCAGACTACAGCACTAAAGTGCTATTCATATTAAAATAATTCCCTTTGATTGTTAGCAGCGTGCAATGCACGTTCGTGTCCGTGTAGGAAGACCGAATCCCGTCGGTTTGGATGCCAACTATTTGGGAGCATCTGCAAATTGGATTTATCTCACATCTGTGGATTTTCTCGAATAAAACTGATGAGACCTGGCAAAGGACGTGTCAAACTCGCTGCTCCAAACTGGTGATAAACAAAAAGCGAGAGTGCTAATTTTGCGTGCAGCGTGGAATTGTTTGAATAAACTTTAGCATTAGTTTAAATGGGACAACTGATAATATGAATGTATAGGCTACGAGCGTGCAATAGCACACATAAACAGTGCAAGACGTTTCACAAACGAATAACTTTCGAAATCAGCGCTAACGAGAACAAAGTAGCTTTTGGTGCCTGGAACGCTTATGTGAAATTCAGAAGAAAGGTCGACATTAAAAATGTATGCCGCAGCAGATGGACAATTGCGTCGAGTTATTCAGAACATCAGCATCAGCAGCGCCCCTGGTGTATTGTCTGCGTACCATCGATGCCGTAAATAAGTTGCTATAACTTGAAATTTACGATGGCGTCAAATATAACTACACGTGGCACCAAATGTATCAATCTCTGTCGCCATTCTGGTATAGCGTCCGTTGAATGCACGTTGCAATTTATCCACATTAAGGCTCCGAAGAGACGTACAATTTGTCAGTCGTTTCGTCTTCGCCTAATGTCACAAGACCACTACCGTATGTCCTGATATGTAGTCGCACTAAGTTACAGTTAATAAGCTTTAACATGATTGCCATCCTAAACTTCACTCTCCAGATGGTCAAGGAAGACTGCGGCTTATAGAGAGTCCTACAATATTCGTATTTATTCTAACACAACATGTACCCATTTATACTACACTGAGCATGCTCTCTTGTAAGATCATACTTGAAGAGTGTCAATAATTATTTGAATTTACAGTCTGCGTTCATCCTTGTTTGATAACAAGACAGTTTTATTGGAAAGACCGGAATTTATTTGGTTGCCGCCGAGAAAATAATATGTATGAAACAGACCATTCGTTAAGAGTTCTACGGACTTGTGCACAACGTAATGCTAGCATTTCAGGAAAGGAAATTACTATTCCGTTTTACAATTGCCGCCAGCCGTAATATACACAACGTGGGCGTGCGTGCAAACGTGCTGCATGTGTAAGCTTTTGTACCCGTGTGCGTTCTTGCGTAATTGCTTGCGCAAATGCGTGCATGCGTGCGTGCGTGCGTGCGTGCGTGCGTGCGAGCCTGCCTGTCTGCCTGTCTGCCTGCCTGTCTGCCTGCCTGCCTGCCTGCAAATGTATAGGTACCCACATATTTTTTTCTGGGAGCACAGGATTGTCTGTTGCTCGTTCGTCCGTCCGTCCGTCCGTCTGTTCGTTCATTCGTTCGTTCTTCCGTCCGACCGACCGACCGACCGACCGACCGACCGACCGACCGACCGACCGACCGACCGACCGACCGACCGACCATTCGTTCGTTCATTCTTTCGTTCTTTCGCCCGCCCGCCTGCCCGTTCGTTCGTTCGTTCGTTCGTTCGTTCGTTCGTTCGTTCGTTCGTTCTTTCGTCCGTCCGTCGATTGAGTGACGACGCCGTGAGTTGGGCGTCCCGGGAGGGGAGTGTTAGGTCAGTGACTGCAGCGACAGCTGCCGCGCGTTATCTCCATTTACTGCGACTAACTCTCATTAATGCCGCTCTCTCTATCTCGGCGTGCGACCTCGCTTCTCGCGACGTCAACCTGGCCGCGTAATTAGATCGCGAGAACACAATGCGACCTTCGCTCTCCGCTCGCAACTCGACCGTCGTTAACGGCGATCCAACATATCTCAATCGCTTGGGTCACTTTATTAGTCCTGGGTCATGGTTGGCGAATAGCGGAACATAGTGCAAAACGGGCCCCTTAAACAACATTTCTCTCTACCTGAGACCAGATATATTTAAAAATTACCCCATATATGTCAAGATTCTCACATTTTATGAGGTAAATCAATTGTTCGGAACGTAAAACGTAATTTGCGCCTAATATATTGTAGGCGCACTTCAATCTTGTACTCAATAAAACGGTACACATGATCAATGTATTTTTTAGTGCAGAACTTAATGATAAAACAAAAACTATCATTTCTTGCAAGCATATTTTTAGTTTTATGTTGTTGAATTGATATTATTATCAGAAACAATTAGTTCTCTTAGCAACATGATGCAGTAGGGTTTTCAATAATAACCTTGCAAACTGGCACAAACCGCCGACTTCGAGCGCGTGCCGGCAGTTTTGCATTATTATGGTATGAAGAACAATTCCATTTCACGGGTGTTAACATTTAATATAATTAATTGTTTTATACTTTTGTCGGTTGGGTTTGCAGTGTGTTTGTGTGTGTGTGCGTGCGTGCGTGTGTAATGATATACGTTTGCAGGTCTGGTCTGTTGTCATGGTGACGATGCGTTTGTTGCCACATGGTGTTGCTATGACAATTCTATTTCAACAGTCAGCTGTTTCAAATGTGAACAAATGCTTCAAACACGGGACGATAACTTTTAATAAATAATAAGACGATGACCTAATGGTGTGTGACGTCACTGATTATATATTTTATATAAAAAATAGTTGTGAATTTGAACTGTGATATTTTCGACGGTCAGTGAATATAATACAACTGTTTCTTTCACGTAAACTTACCTGTCGCTTTCCCGTCTCTGGTCGCGTCTATGACGTCAATGTTGTACGGACTCTGGGAGGTCTGAGGCTTGGTGCCGAAATGCTGGGGCTCGAGATTCTTACAAGACGACAGGGGTGACCCCTTCCCGTATCCCGCTACTAGTCCACACAGGGTCCAGAAGAGGACCAATACACAGAGACCATACATGGTCCGGGTTGTCGCCGGGTGACAGACGACCATGTTACGCATTGAGGTACTGGTGTGCATTAGAGCGGGTTCGTGTATTTTGTGGTGGTGTGGGGTTAGCCGACTGTCGCGGACTTCCACCCCTGGTTGAGTCATGCAGTAGAGTGTACGCGAGATAGTTATCTTGTATCGAACGTAGCAGACGATTCGTAGCAAATTGTATTGTTCTTCCGCAGCCAATAATTATTAGTAAACACGTGCGATATCGTACACATAACAGCCGTATATATATATATATATCGTAGTGTTAGATGTCTTCTGTCATCAACAGGTGAATGTTATTACCTGACCTAGTGGTGACGATATATCCAACCGATACGTCAGTAAGTTGCAGCTACATCGACTACTCCTTGTTGATAACATGGGTTGTAAAGATGTCCACCAAGAGGTCCACGTTCGATACAACAAACACGGTGCTGGATTCTCACGACGTCCTTCTGGTCCTGGTAGAAAGCATAGGACACGTGTGCACCTCCTTATTGTTCGCGTCGTCTCCCACACCTCAAACTTTCAAACGTGCGAGTACATCGTGACATGACGACCAACATCGTGACAAGATGACGTGTAACGTTCTTGAGACCGTTCCATTTGAGAATGGGTGACGTGTCAGGCTCCGACTGGAGGACGGTCACGTGCCACCACACTTGTGTCTTTGTGAAAGAGGCGGCACGCTGACAAAGGTCGCAGATTAGGACAACGAATAAGTGACACCCGATAGGCTTCCCCGACAGACGGTTCTAGCATAAATTGGGGTCAGATCATTGTCACTCTCAGCAAGGCCACATATCTCAAACATAGGACGAGTCTTACAATAATTTGTTCTGTCTATTTTTGTTTTCTTGTAAGATGTGATCTAGGTTCAGTTGAGCAAGTGTCTAGGATATTGATATTAGATCACTATTCTGTGTCCACCCAACGATGTAGGTCATAGCAGGTCAATCATCAATCAACTGTTGATAGATTGTGAAGCTATGAATTGTATCGATTTTCACAAGCCATTTTTTACAGCTATCGTGGGACGTGTCGACGATTCCTCTTAAAAAAATGGTTACTCTTATATTACCTGCCGATTAATTGTTTTTTTTTCTAAGGAGGATTTACATTAACATTTTAATTAATGATATAGCAAACGCAAGGCAACAAATAAAATGTCCACAGATTGGATTAAGGCTAAAAATGCCAACGTTTGTGAAAGAAACAAATATAAACACTGCTTTCACAATCCTAATTACCTAGTGAATTTAACTTGAAAGATTCCCTAAGACATTGAAATTTTTTTGGCATTTGTTTATATGAATAAAAATAGTCTTATTGTAAAGGCGAGCTTTGTCGACACATTTATGTATATCACTCCCAAGATATTTCACATAACACAACATTGCTTCAATACATATTGAAGAATATGCGATAGAATGCAATATTGATATGAAGAGCATATCATTTTGAAGGTGTGTTATTTTTTGTTGCCAAAAAAGTTATTTCTTGTAAATGACTGAATAACAGGATTTATTTTAAAACTAGCCTACAAAATACACATACATGTAAAACAATTTATTTATTATTCCTGTTTACTACACAGTGTACGCATTTAAAAATCGGTTCCGTAAACCTTTATTTTGCAAGAATGACACTAGGTACACATCTAAAGTTGTAGATTATTAAAAATTATGCCCTTTGACAGTCACTCCCACCTCCATCAGCATGCTAAACATTTAAACCGCATCCATCATTTATTTTTTGGTTATGATAATATACCAGGAACTATTTTCATATTGCCTAAATGTCATTAAAAACCTTTTTAAAAGAAAAACATAGCTTTCTTCACTGGCTCTACTAACGAAGAAGACCTACAAGAATTGGTAGTGAATAGTATTAACAACTACGTGTACCTAATGTGGAAATACCAAGTTGCATTTCCGGATCTATGTTTTCTTATTAAACTGATTTCAATTGCAAATGTTAAAAGAAGAAAACATAAAAAGAAAAATTGAATTTTATTTTGTTCTCCTGTTGTGCAACAAATGATGGGGTGTTGTGCATTTAGATGCACAAATCGATCAGCTGCACAAATTCATCTGAAACATGTAGTGATGTACAGATTCCCAGCAGATGCCAGATGGAACTAATGTGGCAGAACAAAGACAGACACCTTCTTCACTCCTGTCTCAGGTATCACATTGCCCAATTAATAGACTTTTATGCATTTCGATGCAGAAAGCTATCAGATGCATACATCTATTTGAAACATGTAGTGATGTACAGATTCCCAGCAGATGCCACATGGAACAAAATATGGGAGAACAAAGTCAGGCACCGTCTTTTCAGGAAACCCATTGTCCAATTACTGGCACTTGAGTGGAGCTCTTCAACTTCATCTTTCCACCAGTTCAGCTATTTTCAAACTGTTGGTGGTCAAGATGTACCTGCAAATAAGCAAAGTTGATTTTAGAAAACTAAGATTAATGTAATTGAACTAATTCAATACTACACACATTAATTCAGTTTACATGTTAGAGTATGGGACTTGTCAACAAACATACCGGTGGCCAAATGGAAAGGAACTACAAGAGAGATTTGCTATGCTGATTCAGTCAGACTAGAATCCCAGTCCGTGCCGATGTGGCTAACGTTTAAGCTTCTACTAGGTAATTATGCATTGGTCGTGTACAGAGCACTCCAAGTACATCGAACTCGCACAAGTTGTCTTTCATTTACTTCGATCTTTTTCTCAGTACTGAGCCTATCAGGTTTTAAAACCCAGGTCCTGATAAGTGGACCTTCTGATAAAGTTCTGTCTAGTTATCAGAAGTTCCACATATCAGTAATGCCATGGGTCCTTGTAGGTTCGATTTACCCAGAGTGCACCGTATAGTGTATGTTGGTCCTTAATCTTGTTTTAATAAGTAGTGTCTTCTTATGGGCCATTGTCATGAACACTATGCTGTAACGGTAAAGTAACATATCCAATATAAATTTTTAATTTGTGTGTGTTTTAGATAGTATCATTAATATCAAATGAAGCAGTAAAACGTGATCTGAAGACTGAACTGTTAGTATAATTTTTTTTAAATATAGTCATGTTAAAACCTATGTATAATAATGTGCAGATATACTAGTGTTCTAAGTTCGTGCATCACGAAATTCCATAGCAACACAATATTGTGTAGCAAAAGCAAACATGAATTTCCTCAAACTTTTACATCGAATTATTATATTATTTATAATAACATGCCAACCAGGTTCATTAACCACTGTAGCTGCTAAGTCAACAAAAACGTTCACCGATGCATTCAAACAAAAGGGAAAAACTGAATTTGATAATGCACGAACTTAGCCGGCAAAGCCTTAGGTGTCGAACAGGCAACGACATAAACAAACTAGGCGCAGCCGGCCGTAGGCATAGTAGCCGCAGCATTAAATTTGACTATTTAAAAAAATCATATCTCAAAAATTACTTTATTGATTTTTCTTTTTCTTTCACATTTCAGTTTGCCACGGCAACGGTCATTTGATAAAAATATAAAACAAAATAAATTAGCCATGTGAAGTTTTATTATTAATATTAGGCCTACTGGTAATCCTGAATTTTCTGTCCTAAACTATTAACGCTATTAAACGATCTTTTTACATAATTGTTTCGATGGTGGTCTTTCTATCACTCCCCGTCAGTGCAGACACAAAACAGAACTGTATTTGTTAAATTTATTGTGTTTGGGGGACTTTCGTACAACAAAACAGCACTGTTTTGACAGGTGCGTATTTTGTTAATATGGCGATCGTTCGAAATGTACTCCGAAAGTGTCGCGGTGCCATCACAACATGAAAGGCGAGGCTACTTTAATGTTAAAAAACACAAACAATCATAGCTAAAAGACGATTTCACTGACACATATCTCGACTGCAGTGTCATAAAACAGACAAAATTATGGTGTTTTTTATTTTTTTAAATTACCGCCGAAAAATATGTAATTTCTTAAGAAAACATAAAAAAATGATTTAATGTATTCAATCAGATCGTCAAAGTAACAATAGGGAAGTATGTCGCTACGCTTGAAAGAGATGCTATCGCGGCTTTATAACAACGACATAATAGCAGTTGTTAATATGCACGGATTGAAGAGTAGACACTGTTTCAAAACGCTGTTCAATTTCGCTGCAAACCAGAACTCGACGCATTGAGAGTTTACATTAGAGACGGCAACTTCGTGTGTTTACATGTTTTCAGAATCAGGACAATTACGTAACGTACTTTCCTAATTAGGAAGGCGAAGTTAATTATTTTGTATGAAATACGTATTAGTGAAATTAGTGTACATTTAATGGCATTGCACATATACTAGATATGAAATACGTCCCGGCGTTGGTCATGTTATGGGTGATTACAGAGTAGCGACTGTTCTGCATTGTTAACACGCAATTTAGCAATGTGGCAACTCTTTTGTGAAATTGTGGTTGGCTTTGAAAAGAACCGTTTTGTTTGGCTCTGAAAAGAGCCCTTTTGTTTCTTCTTCAGGGGTACTGCGAATACACACAAGTAGTGCCGATAGGCGCGTTCGACCGTTCCTGTGTTGCTGCAAGTTTGCAACCACAGGAATTCTTGTAGGTAGGTGACGAAAGAGGTCGAGACGTGCCGAACTGCCTTCGGAGTTTTTTTTTCGCTCGCATCCACAAGTTTTCAATATTTTGTGTGTGGACTTCTGGAGAGAGCGGGCCCACGAAGTTTCGTTCGTGGATTATGACGTCGTGTAGGTATACGCCGCCATACAACTGATCGATATGCTGATACGCCGCCCACCCATCTGTCATCACGTGTGTGCCTGGTAAAAGCCACTGCGCAATAACAGGCTGTAGTGTACCAGCTCTTCTATCAGGAACAATTTCAAACCTACACCGGCCATTTTCCCTCTCCACAGCTCCCAACACACACTCCCCGTCATTCATCCTGCCGCGGTGATACTTGCGGTGGTAGAAATAGCTTTCGTCTATTTCGACAACACTGGGGCTACCATTGTGGTCGAAACCACCAAGTACCTCACGCACAAAATTGTGCCAGTCAATGACGGTGTGATTGGAAAGATCCAAATGCCCAGATGCCACGTCACGTCTTGCATGACAACTCTAGACGCCCAACTATGCAATAACCACATAATTTTCCCGAGCGGCAGGCGAGTCTCGAAAAACGAGTTGACGCGTAATCCCCTACGTTCATCGCACACAGTGCATGTCCAGTGGAAACTGTCGATGGAATCTCTCTGTGCGACAAGAATGCACGCAACCCCGCATCGAGGACACATAAGGTAATTGCGCAGAAGGCGTCGCCCAGCCAACCATTCCAGCTGAACCTTCAATTTGTCTTGCAAGAAGAAAGCTAGCTGGACTAGCCCTAATTCCTCTGTTGACATCTGTTGCACCGTAAGGATGGAGTTAGGAGCCTCAATGTGCGTCGTGTTAGCTGGTCGACCGGCCATCGTACTTGTATGTTCGCGATTAGCAATCGAAATATACATCTGTTGTGACGCATATGACATTATATAGATTTTTGGGATGTGTTTGTGAAGTAAATAAATAAAGTCCGCCCACTTAATTGCATGCTCATGCATTTAATTTTTTTATTAAACGATTGCCTATTAATGTTTGTCGTTCAATAACTGTATTGCTAATGTTTGTTCACTTGCCATCTATGATGAAGCTATTGTGTTGTTATTGCAGTGATATATTGATTGATGTAAAAAAAATAAAGGTAGTGTACATTATGTAATGCGTTATAATCTGGTAATATTTGTGAGTGACACTATTGTCACGTGTACGTGCTGACTTCGATATGCTGTAAAGTGCACTATTCTTTAGTCCGTGAGGTACTACCTACAGTGGCATATGCACACAGTACATCACGCCGACCGGTTTATCGGAATCAGGCGCGCACTGTTCAGGCTGATGCCATGTACATCACAGAATAAACTAAGACATTGGGCAATGCACGTTTAAAGTTACCGCCAACGTGATCAAACAAGCCGACTAAACGTCTTCGAAGTTAGCCAAAAGCAGTTCAGATTGAGTGACACTATAATCAATTTATTATCATCATCATCATTATAATGAGTATTTACTAATATTTGTAAAGCAGCAAAATCCTGTCATATTCGTGTAAGGGCATATTTTCATATTAGTTAATAAATAAAATGTTATGTTTATATACACATTATAAAACTTTACTCACGTAGGGCATGCGTAATAATTAAAATAGCAATTTTGACCTATGTCTAAACCTGCCACTACAAGAAGTGTAAGGTATTGTCAATCAATGTAACTATATCTTTACCCTGGTATCCCGCGCAAAGAGTACAACTAATAACAAATTGCAACGTAAAACGTCATTATTATTATTTTTAATATTAATAATACTCTTTATTATTACTATTATTCGTTTTAAATTACTGTCTGGGATCGTAAAATATATCCAAATCGTATGTATGCATGCGTACTTGAGTGTGAGTGTGTGCATGCCTACTTGAGTGTGAGTGTGTGCATGCGTACTTGAGTGTGAGTGTGTGCATGCGTACTTGAGTGTGAGTGTGTGCATGCGTACTTGAGTGTGAGTGTGTGCATGCGAACTTGAGTGTGAGTGTGTGCATGCGTACTTAAGTGTGAGTGTGTGCATGCGTACTTGAGTGTGAGTGTGTGTATGCGAACTTGAGTGTGTGTGCATGTGTACTTGAGTGTGAGTGTGTGCATGCGTACTTGAGTGTGAGTGTGTGCATGCGTACTTGAGTATGAGTGTGTGCATGCGTACTTGAGTGTGAGTGTGTGCATGCGAACTTGAGTGTGAATGTGTGCATGCGTACTTGAGTGTGAGTGTGTGCATGCGTACTTGAGTGTGAGTGTGTGCATGCGTACTTGAGTGTGAGTGTGTGCATGCGTACTTGAGTGTGAGTGTGTGCATGCGAACTTGAGTGTGAGTGTGTGCATGCGTACTTGAGTGTGAGTGTGTGCATGCGTACTTGAGTGTGAGTGTGTGTATGCGAACTTGAGTGTGTGTGCATGTGTACTTGAGTGTGAGTGTGTGCATGCGTACTTGAGTGTGAGTGTGTGCATGCGTACTTGAGTATGAGTGTGACTTGAGTATGAGTGTGTGCATGCGTACTTGAGTGTGAGTGTGTGCATGCGAACTTGAGTGTGAGTGTGTGCATGCGTACTTGAGTGTGAGTGTGTGCATGCGTACTTGAGTGTGAGTGTGTGCATGCGTACTTGAGTGTGAGTGTGTGCATGCGTACGAGAGTGTGAGTGTGTGCATGCGTACTTGAGTGTGAGTGTGTGCATGCGAACTTGAGTGTGAGTGTGTGCATGCATACTTGTGTGTGAGTGTGTGCATGCGTACTTGAGTGTGAGTGTGTGTATGCGTACTTGAGTGTGAGTGTGTGCATGTGTACGTGTCGTTTCACATGGTTTCTTCCCTAAAATTACTAAGCCAACACGACTTTCGGAATATCATGGAACACTCATTGATAATTTTGTTATGCAATTTGTGAAAAGGATTCTTCAAATCCTCAGCTGGTATTTTAGTGAGCAATATCTCTGATCACTTTCCGTACTTTCTAAGTCTGGACTATGTCGAAACCTCTAGTGCGATACCAAGGTTTATACGAATAAAACAACAAAATCCTGACTCACTCAATAAATTGAAAACTGAAATAATAATCTCAAATCTTTATGATAAACTTAACACAGATACTCATGTGGATCCGAATGAAAACTACAATATCCTCGATGAAATTGTTACTGCAGCTGTGAATAAATTTCTATCTATTAAAGTAATTAAATTTAACAAATATAAACATAAGAAAACTCCTTGGATTACCAAGGGCATTATTATGTCGAAAAAGTTTAAAACGAATTGTATTCGAGAATGAAACAGACTCATTTAAATACAGAGCATTACCATAAACTTAAAACTGGTATTTATAATAAAATTCTTAAAAGTAATATTAGATCAGCTAAGCAAATGCATTACCAATCCTGTTTTGAAAAGCATAAGCATGATGTTAAAAAGACGTGGTGTTTAATTAAAGAAATTATTCAGAAAAGTCAAAAGAAAGAACAATTTCCATTTTTGTTCAAAGACGATGGGGAAATGATTAGCGACAATTGCATTATTGCAAACAGATTGAACACGTTTTTTTACTAATGCTGGTCTTACCCTAGCCTCTAAAACAACTACTAGTGGAGGTAAATCATACAAATATTACCTGAAAAACCCGATATTTCACACCTTCAGCTTTAACCCAATTAACGTGGAAAGTACTGTTAATATAATTGATCGTGTACCTCGAAAATCAAGTTGTGGAAACGACGGTATTTCAACACCATTACTAAAATTGATAAAAAATGATATCAGCAATGCAGTCACTCTAATTATTAATCAATCAATAATAACTGGTATATTTCCAAACAAATAAAAAATTGCAAAAGTTATACCCCTTTTCCAAAAAGGTGATGTATCTGACTTTAACAATTATGTCCTATTTCTATCCTGCCAGTAATTAAAAAAAAATTGAAAGGGTTATGTTTGATCAAATCCACGATTACTTCCATTCTAAAGCGCTCTACTGCAATAGCCAATATGGGTTTAGAAAGAAACATTCTACTGAGCTAGCTACACTCGAAATCATAGACAGAATTATATAAGAACTTGATAAATCGGTTACTCCAATAAATATATACCTTGATTTATCAAAAGCATTTCACACAATTGATCACAATATATTGGTACAGAAGTTAAATTACTATGGATTAAATGACAAGGCTCTGGACCGTTGTACGAGTTATTTACAAAATCGTAAGCAGTACGTAGGAATTGACAATGTTAAGTCTAAGGAAATAGTCATCAACATTGGTGACCCTCAAGGTTCAATTTTAGGGCCATTTTTATTTATTATATATGTAAATGACATAGCACTTTCTAATGACCTTTTCAAATTCATAATATATGCTTACGACACCTCCCTTACTAGTACACTAAACACATTTAACGATTCAGAAGGCCAAATGCGAAGTGAAAATATTAACAAAGAACTAACAAAGATTAGCAATTGGTTGAAAGCCAACAAACTGTCACTAAATGCCAAAAAGACTAAATTCATGATTTTTCATATGCCTCAAAAGAAAGTAGAATACCCTGTATTACAAATAGATGGGGCATACATTGAATGTATAAATGATTTCAATTTTTTAGGCATCAAAATAAATAGTCATTTAAACTGGCAGAGTTATACAAACAAAATAGCAAATAAAATATATAAAAGAATAGGCATACTAAATAAAGTTTCTGACCGATTTGCAGGCTCAAATGCACAGCACGCCGTCATAATGAAGCAACATCAGCATGGATCTTATTGTCAGACAAAGTAAACAACAGAGTATTTGGAAACAAAATGTCACCCGTGTGTCAAGTGACCCGCTTTTTACGGGACGCGTCATGTTGTAACTCTCTTATATAAAGGGACCCTATGTTGTCCCTAATGAGTAACCTGGGTCACGGTGACCGTAGAAACACAGACACATAACCTTTCAGAAGTGGTTTTAACCGTGACGTTGTGTAAATGTATATTCGGTAAATAAACTCGGATCAATGTCACGTAGCCTAGCGTAACTTACTTTGGCGTGTTTGCTGATTGGTAATATAGGCCATCGACCAAGGTCCTACATATTCTTGTTGGTTTTATGCCTTTTTCACGATGTCTATCCCCATGTATCCCACCTTCTTCCTGTTGCTCTCTGTGTCTCTCTGCGGGTGTTTTTCGGCTTTCCTCTTCTTCTCTTCCCTGGGGGGGATTCCATGCAACTGCTTGTCGTGTGGTGTATGTTGCTGGTTTCCCCAGTGTGTGTCCTATCCATCTTCATCGTCTCTTTTATCGTAGCGCTAACGTTCTATATTTATAAACATGGTTATATTAATTATTTAACCGTGCAATTTTACCAAATTATGTAATAGTGATAACTTTTTATTAATATTGTACGTTCATATAATAATAATAATAATAACAACTTTATTTATATACTAAAATCCAGAACGTTCAGTAATGTTGACAATAGTCGTTAGAAATTATAAAAAATAAATATAATAATAATACAAGTAAAACATATAGAGATTTGTTTATACAAAACTGAATTAGAGAAACTAAATCAAAGTTGAGGTTGATGTAAATTATATTATGTATCACCAGTAGTAAAAATAGCCGTAGTATCCCGTGGTTGGGCGAAGGCCTCAGCATGTCGTCTCCAAATCTGCCTGCGCTATCCTCTGCCAGAGGGTGCCCTCCCAGTACTCGTCTAGTTCGTCTCTCCACCGTCTCGCCGGTCTTCCTCTAGATCGTTTCCTTCGTAAGTTCTCCAGGTTGTGGTACGCGAAGTCCATCGGTTATCTCGTAGTCTGCTCATGTGCCCTGTTTGTCTTCTGATTTGTTCTATCACGTCTTCGACCTTTGTCTTCTGTCTTACCCAGATGTTTGTTTTTCTCTCTCGATATGTGATGTTTAACATACTTCTTTCCATCTTTGTTTGTGCGGCTACTAGCTTGTTCTTTGCTTGGATGGTGAGTGCCCATGTTTCAGCGCATGTTTGGCGAATGCTGTCTAGCCGGCAGTGATCCTTCTTTGAATCTCCTTGTCTATGTTTTTGTCTCTGACTCTGTATCGCTGTCCCAGATAGACGTAGCTTTCAACGTTCTCTATCTGCGTCGTGTTGATATATATATTGGTGTGTCATTTTCTAGCATCACTTTTGTCTTCGAGATGTTCATCTTGATACCTTGTTTTTCACTTTCATCAGCTAGCTCCTGCAGCATGTTTTGTAGTTCTTGCGATGTAGTAGCACATATTAGTATGTCGTCGGCGAAGCGAAGATGGCTGAGATATTCTCCGTCTATCATCAAGTCTCTGGTTTCCCAGGTCAGTCTTTGGAATATGCTTTCGAGTGTTGCCGTGAACAGCTTGGGCGATATGGTGTCACCCTGTCGTACTCCTCTCTTGATGTTGATCTTGTTGCTCTTTTTGTGTAGGTGGACTGTCACCGAGCTGTTGGTGTATATGTCTTTCGGGAGATCGATGTACACATCTTCTATCTCCTGTTCTTGAAAGGAGGTCAGTATTGCTTGAGTTTGTGGTCTGTCGTTGAGTACCTGCTTCCGAATCCTGCTTGCTCTCGTGGTTGGTTTTCGTCCAGTGTCTTCTCTAGTCTATTCGTTAGTATCTTTGTGAGTAATTTATAGATGTTTGATAACAGACATATCGGTCTGTAGTTCTTTAAGCCTTTCTTATTTCCCTTCTTGAAGATTATCACGATCTTTGCGTTCTTCCAAGCGGTGGGTAATCGTCTTTCTGATAAGCATTTAGTATACAGCTTAGCCAGTGTCTTCGAGATGATATCTTCTCCTGCTTTTAATGTTTCAATGTTTACATGGTCGTTGCCTGATGTCTTCCCATTCGTCATATCTCTTAGCGCAGCTTCCACTTCCCATGGGGGATGGGGCGATAGTTAGAGAGTACATTGACGTCATAGTTATGTTTCTTCAGTACTGGTATCACAACAGCGTGCTTCATCACCCGTGGAACCACGGAAGAGGATATAGACGCATTGATTATACGTGCTACCACCGGAGAGAGAGCATCAACATACCTCTTGAGGAGCGACGTTGGGAGTGGATCAAGTTCGCATGACTTGGCAGCGGATGCCAACAATATCTTTTTGACATATGTTGGCGACGCAGCTTTAAAGTAAATCAGTGGAGACATAACATCTGTCGATAGGTCAACAACTGGCAGCCGAGGCAGATTGCAGAGGCGCACATCAGTCTTCTCGGTGAAGCTTCTCTGAAAGCTAGACGCAAGTTCAGTATCGGTTGCATGAGAACCTTCAGGTAGCGACTCGTTACCGTCTCGGCCAAGCAGGGTGTTGGCAATCTTATATATCCGTCGCATGTTGCCGCCAGCAGCTATGACCTCGGACTGGTAATACTGCGACCATGCCTTCCTCAGTGCTTTCCGATAAGTGTTGCATAGATCCATGTATATTTGAAGATGAACTGTCAGACTAGATCGCCGCCAGTGGCATTCAGCACGGCGTAATGACGTGTTTTGTTTGGCGGGAACTTCCATTGGTGGTGAATTGTTTTGAATTTGGTTCAGCAAAATAAAAGAATAAAAGGATATTTGATCAAGATAAGTGATATTATTGAGTGTATATCATACATAACGTCGTTGTATATATTGTACATATTAAGCAAGATGTTTTGTTAAAAGTTAGCTAGAGGGAGTAATCTAGGGTAGTTTAAAAGTAGGAGATTTGCGAGCGATAATTGGGGGCGTTAATGTAATCGGAACATTGTTTACAAATTAGGTCACTGGCGAAGTTGACGAAGAGAACGACAATAAAATAGGGTTAGTCGAGATAGTCGTTGTAGTTAGATGAGTAACTAAAACCTGAAATAACAAATTTATAAAGTGTATATAAGAATACAGGAAACAGTCTTTGTAAAGACTACCTTGAATCTAAGCCTAACTTGAATACATCGTAAGACACGGTGTGTCACCGTGTGTTAACAAATATAACTAACTATAACCTAAACAATCTGGTGTAAATTGTACACAGAAACATTTTTAAAAGACTATACAAAAACTATTTTGAATATAAATAAATTATGATATGGCACATTGCAACCGGCAACTCCGGACAAAACGACACTTAGTTTGCAATGACTGCCAGAGTTGGGAGGATTTTGCATTAGCTAGCTGTCTCCAAAATTATGGGCAGAGACCAAAGAAGGCAGATTCACTTTTTGTTGTATGGGGTGTTTGAGGGTGGAATCTCTGATGAAGGAGGTGTGTAAGTTGACGAATATAATGAAAGCAGCGATGGAGGTGAGACTCAACATGGAAATAGATGGAATAGAGAGGGATGACATGGATAGAAGGAGCAAAGTTGTGACAGGAAGACTGAAGAAAGGAGACTGAGAGGTGACAGGTGTGAAGGAACAAGGAAATGAGAAGAAGACAGAGGGACGGAGGAAAAGTGTTCGGCAGAGGAAAAGAAACGGGTCAGTGGGCATAGATCAACAGGTGGTCAGACTGAAGAGAACGAGGAGAGACGCGACAGCGATACAGGTGGTGAAGAGTTAGATACCATATATATCACAGAGTCAGTTGGTAAGACTGTGAAACAAAAGATTGACAAGAAGACAGATGGAAGAAGACAGAGTGTTCAGCAAAAGAAAGGTAAACAGGTCGGTGTTGAGGAGCTGCAACAGAAGTAAGGCAAGACTTATGCAAATGCAGTAGTTGAATGGCCATCAACGTACTGAAGTTATGAATGTAGGAACGAATCGGCTTCGTTTTTGTGGGCAAGCTTTGTAGGGAGAGAAGATCTGTTTATGAGTGATGGGTTACATCTGACAGGAAAAGGAGCAGCAGTTCCAGGGACCGAGTTCATTAGGTACATAGGTGAAGGTACAGGCACAGTTGAGTATTTAAACTAGATGCACAAGGGGGATACGTAAAGCCACCTCAAAGAAATAGTACAAACAAATCTACAAAGAAAGGTTCACCAAATATCCATAAAAATGAACTTAGATGTGTACGCTTAAATGCCAGAAGCACAGTAAATAAGAGAAGCGATTTAGACATCATGATAGCGGATATAGACCCCGATATAATAGGCATCACAGAATCATGGGCACTTAAAGACATGGTAGATGCTGAATTAACATCATGTTTAGAAAGGACAGACAAGAGAGACGGGGAGGAGGAGTCATTATGTATATTAAAGAATCCATACAGACATATGAAGTACAAATGAAAAAGGAAGCAGATTGTAAGGAAGCTATTTGGTGCAAGATAGTTACCAGTAACTCAACATTAAGAACAGGACTAGTTTATCCTAGTCCTAACATAAGACAAGAGGATGATGTAAAACTGCACAGTGCTATAAATGAGATAAGTAAAGGGGAATGTGTTATAATAGGTGATTATAATCATGGACATATTCAGTGGAAATCACTAGAGAGTGCTGCAGGTGATGACCAAAAGATTCTACTTCTAATACAGAACAGTTTCCTTACTCAATATGTTTTGGATCCAACCAGAGGTGGGAATGTGTTGGATTTAGTGTTTTCTTCTCACATCGAATTAGTTGATAATGTTAAAATACATTAACCTTTCGGATAAGATGATGAAAGAAAAAAATCACTTGGAGTTGACGGGATACCACCAAAACTGCCTAAGGAAATTGTAAACCAAATCAGTACACCAATTGCTATATTCATTAACTTCATTAACTCTTAAAGAGGGAAGCGTTCCTTTAGAATCGAAAAAAATCAAAGATTACACTATTATTTAAAAAGGGATCGAGGAGTAAGACAGATAATTACAGACCAGTGAGCTTAACATCAGTTTTATGCAAATTATTAGAAACGCTTATTAGAGACAACATGGTGGAATTCCTTGTAAAACACAAATTAAGAAATAAATCTCAACATGGGTTCCTAAAAGCCAGGTCTTGTCTAACTAATCTTTTATGTTTTTTTGAAGAAATTACAAAATGGGTAGATAATGGGTCACCGGTGGATGTTGTCTACTTAGATTTTCTGAAAGCATTTGATAAAGTGCTACATCAATGATTGCCACTTAAACTAAAAGCCCATGGTATAGGGGAATGTGTGATCAGTTGGATCCAAACATGGTTGACAGACAGAAGACGGAGAGTAAAAGTAGAGGAGGATATTTCAAACTGGAAACCAGTTTTGAGTGGAGTGCCACATATGTCGGTGTTGGGACCAATATTATTCTTGATATATATATATATATATATATAAATGATTTGGATGATGATATATCAAAGAAAGTACTGAAATTTACAGACGATACAAACGTGTTCAGAACAGTTAAAACAGATGCAGATACACACACTTTACAGGACGATCTAGCCAAATTGGTCAAATGGTCTGAAAAATGGCAAATGTTATTCAATTTTGGGAAGTGTAAATGCATCCAAATAGGACATAGAAATGTGAACAAAGAATACATAATGGGGGATATTATATTAGGTAAAACTGTAAAAGAAAATGACTTATGTGTAACACGAAAGTGTCGGAGCAATGTGGAATTGCTGCTTCAAAGGATAACCAAATACTAGGGCTAATTAGGAAAAATATCATATATAAGGAGAAACAGCTAATTGTACCACTGTACAAAGCAATAGTTAGGGCACATTTGGAATATTGCATACAAGCATGGAGGCCATATAGTAAGAAGGACATAGCTAAGCTAGAAAGAGTGCAACGAAGAGCAACTAAGCTGATTCCGGATCTGAAAGATATTGGTTATGAAAGACGCCTATTAGAATGTGGGTTGACAACACTAAAAACTAAGAGGAGACCAAATATTGAATGATTATGAGGATATTGATAAAAATATTTTCTTCAAACTGAAAGAATGCAGTATAACCAGAGGGCACAATGCAGCATTAGTCAAGGAACAGTGTAGCTTGGATATGAGAAAGTACTCATACTCTCAAAGGACAATAAATGACTGGAACAAATTATCCGATGATTGTGTTAATGGTAGCAATGTGAATATGTTCACAAATAAAATTGACAGCTAGCTGGTTATACGTAGGTGGAAAATTTTTGAACTCTCGATAAGCCAAAGGCTTCCTTGTCCGCATGCCGTCTGGACTTTATAACTCTCGACGGCAATCTTATTAAATCTTGTCGTTAAATGATTCTGGTTTTCAATTTAGTGCTATTTGGTTGCAAGAGACAAGGCTTAACGATAACGACGATGCCCCCTTATACAGTTGAACGGTTATCATTGCATTATACAAGGGAAAAACTGCAACACAAAAGGTGGACTGATTATTTAACTTAATCAGAAATATAAATATAAAACTAAGTCTCTATTTAACTCATAAACTATACGGAAAGGTCAATTCATTGAAATAATTGGTAATTTGTTTAACAACAAATATTATACTTCGAAATGTTTATTGACCGCCCAGAGACAATATTGACAATTACAAAGTTTTTATTAACGAGTTTACTCCTATATTAGACTTCTTAGAAAAATAAATAAAGAAGTCATAATTGCTGGAGATTTCAACATCAATTTGGGCCAATGTCCAAAAACGTGTACAAATGAGATGTTGCAGGTTCAAAATAAATGTTTGATTCTAAACAATTAAGTTATGTATTCTTATTATAAAGACGCATATTTTCCATAAATAGTTCAGTGTAATATGGTTACTTTTGTTATGACAGCTACCTGAAGTCAACCTAGATTTTCATCGCGTGTCCAGCGTCCTCGACGAAAAATTACTATGCTACATATAATTTGAGCATTTTAAATTACATTTAAACGGGAAAATATCTTTGAATCATCTAATATATATGGCATTTAATAAGAATCAAGAAGATAGCACTTGTCTTGGAAACATTTTGTTCCGGTCATGGATACTTTGGTGATAATTTGACCTCTGTGTTGTTTCATAGAAAGGCCTATTTTCAATTACTGCAGTTCTTTCAGAAACGTGTTTGGAAATATAACTGAAACATAATTAGTAACATTGATCAGTTATCTTTGACTATGCTAACTAACTTTCATATGTGTCCTGGGATTGGAACTAGGCAAATTGTGAGCTAAGAAATGAACATACCTACCTACCTACCATAATCTGATCCACAACATGTTTGACGGTTAGTCAATGTACATCAATCTATTGTATCGGTGCTGGTGTTTATAAAACATTGACCAATCATGATATTAACAACACAAATAATGCTCCAAAATAGGCCATACGTGACTGCTAACAAGTGATGATGCTGCACACTTTGCGATGACGCTGGACACGGTGCCTTATCACACGTGTCACATGCTCAAGCAATATAACCATATCCTCAGTGAAGGGTTTGTAGGTAGAACTACCCTGTCAGAAACTCCTCAAACACTTGCTGTGTCCGCTTTTTGTACTTGCCATGTGGCAGGACAATGTCCATTTGTCGGTACACGGCAACATTACTGTGGTTGTCTCAAAAATGTTCGTTATGGTCTATTTAAACTCTTCTAGATACGCGTGTTTACACAACACGTCCGGACTTGTTAGCATATCAACCAGTCTGTTGGATCTTAATTTCAAAGGAATATTGTGTTGTATGTTACATAAGCAGATGTTTTTGCTTTTGAAGCGTACAATAACATCAGGGTTCGGTATTGGCTGACAAAACAAGCATAGTATGTTTTTTTGTATTTGGATTTCCCTTACACAATTTAGCATGCAGGTATTGAAGATCAAATGTATTTTACTTCTTCAATAGCTTCTTCTTATCATTAGTCACCGCAAACTACTACCTGACAGGAAATGTATCCAGCATGTTTCTTCAACTCTATCCGTTTTAACTGCAGATGACTGTCCCACGCGTTGTGTATTTTCCTGCGAGATGCTGCTTGTGGCAATCCAGTTGCAACGTCTTAACGATCGTGCCCCCTTTCGTCAGAGTTATTTTCAAGTGACATCCGAAGAACATTGTCCGCTTTGTTTTGACGGGACTGGTTTACAATGCTAACAAAAGTGCTACATGCAAGGGCAGAGTAGGCCTTTCTCATGTCATGCTCTTAAGGGCTTGGTGTGTCATTCGTCAGAATAACATCGGTACGGCGTAAGCATAATAGCATTTGGTGGAACGTTCATCGTGGAAGTTATATCACTTAACAAAAATACCCTGCTCCTTCGACAAGATTACAATATTGCAACATAATTATTTATCCAAGGCTATGCATGGTGTCGCAACTTCTCCTTCCCCAAAGCAGTGACTTGCGTGTAGGTAGATGGCGTCATTGTTCCTGGGAATGTGTTCAATAGATGATGTTGATGCAACACAATTTGTTGCGCCAGCTCATAATCCTTGTGGCACTTGGGATGTATTTATAGCTCGTTTTTTCTTCATAATTTCATTTTACAAGACGTTATAACTAATAGCTATGAATGCGATATGAAAGTACTTTAACATAAATTATGAAGGTTAAGCCGTATAATATAATGTCCTTGAGGTCACGGCCAATAAATGCATTGGCGTCGGAACGTGAAGAATATTCGGGAGGTGAGGCTCACCCATAAAACCTCCAATTGCACCTGCTTGAAGCTTACCAAAAACCTCAAATTGCACCCCTCTTTGAGTCTCTCAAAAACCTCCTGTTGACCCCCTTTGAGGTTCTCCAAAAATCGTCAGTTGCACCCCCCTTTGAGACTCTCTAAAACATCCAACTGTACCCCCAAGCTCTCCAAATCCACTCCTTCCCCTTCAGCTGAAGCTCACCAATTGCTTAAACTGCAGTCGCCTTGACACTCACCAAAGCAACAAAATGCACCCTTTCCCCAACCATGGGGGTTAGTCCTATATCGCCCCCATCAAAATATTGCCCTCCCCCAGGTTCCGACGCCTTAGAATAGTATTTGTAATATAAATGTAATTACCTTTTGTTACAGTTATTAGTATTATTGCATGCAGGAGCACACCTTCCAGTAACTGCGTGTCCACCGTCATCGCGTGTCCACCGTCATCGCGTGTCCACCGTCATCGCGTGTCCAGCGTCATCGCCAAGTGTAATGTCTATATTTCTCCAAACATATTTATTAAGTTCGCCCAAATTAAATTCTACTGGTAAACTAGCTTTGTTATATTCTTTTCCAAATGTAAACTGCGAGCTCCTACATAAAGTAAAAAAGTCATAAAAAACGTGAACGTTTTGACAATAACCAGCGAATGACTATGTCACCAATTTTTTTGCAAACATTACATTTCTTATAAAACTATGTATACAATTGTTTTCATTTATAAGAAAAACAACATGTTCCTAACATATCAAATTAGGCTCTAATTACTGCACCGATATATATTTGGGTCAGTTTGCTTGTCCAGCGTCATTTTTACATCTGGGGGTCTCGCATGTCAGTTTATTCGCAGATCAACTTCATTATTTTTTCTTATTGATGTGTCCACATATCACTTATAAGAATAATACCACTGTAAATACTTTTGCGGATTTTTATTTACCGTATTCACGTTCGTTTCTGATACAATTTAATCTAAACTCACAAAATATGTCGTCTTAGAGTTGGAAAAGCTTTTACACAAAAATAACCTTACCAACACGATTTTCGAATTATAATGTAACACTAATAGATAATTTTTTCTATAAACTATCCAAAGCCACACTAAATACTACATCTGGTATTCTTATACAAAAATGTCAGACCACCAGCCTTATTTTAAATTATTTATTGAAAAGAAGTATTAGATACGCAAAGAAAATGTACTACGAAAGATGTTTCAATCAGTACAAAACAAACATAAAGAAAATTGAGTTAACAATAAATGACATCTTAAACAGCACTAGACACAAAACGTCATTTCCAGACGTGTTTAATGTGAATGGAATACAAGTCACAGATAAAGCAACCATTGCATACCATTTTAACAACTTCTTTACAACCATTTGGCCACATATTGCCAACAAAGTTCACAGTCTAATTAACGTTTCTTTTACAAAGTATTTAACTACTAAACACAATTTATTTTTTATTTTTGAAAAAGTGAGTAAAAATGATATAGGTAATAGTATTGATAAGTTACATGCAAAATCCAGTTAAGTAAATAAATAAATAAAAGTATTTATAAAATTGCTCTCGGGTGGTTTACATACACGCACACATGTATAATATTATTTTACATAAAAACAAATGCTAACTAAGAAATAAATATGTAAAAAATACAACATTACCTTAAATATAATGACTAAAAAATAATTAAAAAAGAGATCAGTAAATAACTGTTAAATAAATACATGTACTAAGACATTCTTAAAAACTACTTTAAATACATTCATTCATACAAGAAGAATAACGATAAATATGCTAGGAAACTAATAAAATATATTTATCAAAAGGAAGCACATAATATTTCCTCGTCGGTGAATTATAAAAAAGCTTATTTAAAAGGGTGACTCTTCAAAAGTGTTTTAAACACTTGTAATGATGTTGCTGTCCTGAGCGTAGGAGGCAAATTGTTCCATAGAACCGCCGAGCAAACCGCGAAACGGTGATCACCATGAGTGACAGTTTGTGAGGCCGGTACGAACAAAAGGTGAGGCTGTGAGGTAGATCGTAGAGTTCTGTTGATGGTGCGGTAGCCAATTAACTCACTTATGTAGTCCGGCGCCAGACCATTCAAGGCACAATACGTAAAAACCAGCACTTTGTAGATCGGTCTAAAATGAGCGAGTAGCCAGTGTAAACGCTGCAATATGGGCGTGGTGTTTTCGTATTTCCTCGTGCGAGTGATTAGGCGAGCGGCACAGTTCTGCACCCTTTGTAGTCGTTTCATCACCGTGTGTGGGAGACCACAAAGAAGTGCATTCCCATAATCTAAACGGGATGTCACTAGTGCGTGAACAAGTGTCTTGCATGATTCTTCCATCAGATGTGGCCGAATTCGCCCAATGTTTCTAATACGATAGTAGCAACTTTTCACAGTGTTGACAATCTGCTGTTCCATTTTCAGGTTGCTATCAAATAGCACACCCAAACTGCGCACTCTTGATGATGGTTGAATTCGATGGCTGGCTACTGTAATATATACGTACATCGGCAGGCAGATTGCCGCGTTTCTTCGCTGGAGGAAAAACGATCGCCTCTGATTTCTCTGTGTTACGTTTTAACTGGTTTTTAGTCAACGATGCAGCCACTTCTGCAGCACACAATTCCACCTTTGCCTGTGCCGCCACAATTGATTCATCTCGTTCAACCGTGAGGTAGATTTGGATGTCATCAGCATAATAATGATGCTCCATGCCGTGTTTAGCAACAATATCTCCGATAGGTTTGGTGTACATGCATTACAAGGTACAGTCCAACACCGACTCTTGTGGGACGCCACACGCCAATAATGAATCAACCGACTCGGCACCTCCCACTGCCACTTTCTGATACCGTTCGCTAATGTATGATTTCAGCCACACAAGCGCCTTATCGGTGACACCGAATGAATTTTCAAGTCGAGTCATCAGCATCTCGTGATCGATTGTGTCAAATGCGGACGACAAATCAAGCATCACGAGAATTGTTGTACATTTCCTATCCAGTGTCGCGGCAATGTCATTCTTGACACGGAGTAGCGCTGTTTCTGTGAAGTGTCCACGACGGTCTGCAGACTGAAAAGGGTCGTGGAGAGCATGTTCATCAACGTGCGTGCCAATTTGTTTCCGCAGTGGGGCATGTTTGTCAATAAGCCGTCGTAAACCATTGTTGTATATGGCAACAATGTCACTAACGGATGCCTCACTTTTTATATCATTTCCATTTCTCTCTTTGCTTTATCCACAGCTCTCCTAGCTGCCTTCTTTTTATGTCCATACAGCTGCTGTATGGCAATGCCCGGTTGTCCTCCATTCCCCTTGATCCCTTCTATTTCTTTCCGTACTTATCTTTTTTCTCCAATTGCTTTCGCTACTTCTTCGGTCCACCATATTTGATTTTTCTCTTCGAGGAAGGTCCTCCCTTACCAGATGTTCTGCCACATAGCTACTCTGCTGATCCAATGAAAGCATCCTTAAAGTGCTTCCACTCTTCCTCCACAGTTCCTATTGTTGGCCGCAATTTCTCATACTCTGATGTCACTCTGTCTCCATATGTTCTGGCTGTGTCCCCGTGACGTTTCCACCACTTAAAGGTCTTTCGCCCCACACTTGTAGTTTCCCTCCTCTTCTGCATTCGCACAATGAAAACGAGGGGTTTGTGTTGCGTAATCACGTATTCACCAGGGATGACCTTACCGTTTTTTATTCGCCACATTTCCTGTTTCCCCACTACCAGCAGGTCCAGCTCTGTCTTATGGTGGCTATTCCTATAAGATATTGCGTGGCTTCCCTCTTTTGGAAAAATGGCCCAGCCACCGCCAGCCCATTTCGCATCACCAACTCTACTAACTCGCAATCCATATCACTGTTGCCTGTTTTATCAAAAGTAATCGAAAACATTATGTTTAACCAGCTATATACATTCTCTCAAAATCAAAATCTACTTTTCAACAGTCAGTACGGATTTAGAAAAGGACACTCAACAGAACTAGCTGCAATATAATTAATTGATAAAATCACCCGTGAAATGGACAAAGGTAAAATTCGCATAGCCGCATTCTTAGATTTATCAAAGGCCTTTGATAAACTAGACCATAACATTTTAAAACAATTATATAGACATGAAACACCACTAAAACGAGTAGATCATTTTAATTTTCTAGGATTAATATTAGATAAACACCTAAACTGGAACCATGATAAAATATGTAACAAACTGTCAAGAACAATTGGAATAATAAATAAACTGAAGTAAGTATTACAATAACATTATAGTTCACTTGTGCTCCCCATATCAATAACCTTTTATTCGCATGGGGTGACAATCATACAAAAATTACTAAACTACAAAAACGAGCAGTTAGAGTAATAAGAAACAGCTCATACAAGGCACACTCCGAACAGTTATTGAAAAGCCTTAATTTATTGAAAGTTGAAGACTTATTTAAAATTCGACAACTACGGTTTGCTTACTTAAACATGAGAATGGTAATATACATACACATCTGCAGAACATACCAGTTACTTTAAATACATTGTGTACACAGTCATAACACTCGAAATAAAAACTATGTTCACATTGAAAGAGTAAAAACAGAATTTGCTAAGAAAATGATAACATGTAATATTGCTCATGTTTTGAACAACACTTCAAATTTAATCACAGACAAAATTCGCACTCATTCCCTGAATGGATTTACTATGTATGCTAAACAATTCATCATCTCAAATTACGACGATCAATGTAAAATCTCAAATTGCTACACATGCCAGAATACCAACAACTAAAAAGGGAAATAAAGTGAATTTTGGAATATACCTTAAACTTTTATATTTTTTTTCTTATAAATTATACTTAAGGTGACGTTTGCATATATTATTTTACAGATATGCGCATCCTGTGTAAACATTTAATTATCATTATTATTTTTTATTTTTGATGATTTGAAATGGATACTGAGCACATGATATAATGCTATGATATATATATATATATATAACTTTTATGTAATTTTTTATGCCAAGGTTTCTCTCATGTTAGCGACATTTTCATGTTTTAATGAGAGTCTTCTTGACCTGTCTAGTTATATTTATGTTTTATATATATATATATATATATATACAGACAGATAGACAGACAGACAATATATATATATTATGTTTATTTATGTTATATTTTCAATTTGAGAAACTTCTTCACAAACAATGTATGTATGGTAAAAAAATACGCTTGTCTGTCTGTCTATCTGTCTGTCTATGTCTATTAAATCACAAATATCCACCACTGTCTATAGCCAGGTGGATACTCATTCATACAGCTGAGTAAACTGGAGCAACAGCATAGAGTGAACGAACTTGCCCGAGATTCGCTCTTTTTACCAACTTCTTTTAACATTTAAAAATTAACATTTCTGGCAGTATGTGATAAAAGATAGGTTCAACAAATAAATCGATTCAAGAAAGATGTGTTATGCGGAGGACGTTAGCAACTGTTTCGTTTCGCATCGCACATTGATGCATTACATTTCCCCCAAAACATCAACTATTTTCCCTACAAACGATAAGAGATAATTTCAACAAATATATCGATATAAAAAATGTGTTATGCGGAGGATCATAGCAATTATTATGTTTCGCTTCGCACATTGATGCATTACACTTCCCAAAAAACGTCGACTACCCCCCCCCCCAACCTCACAAATAATAAGATACTTCGTTCGCGCCTTTGTGCCTCGGAAACCAAACTCGCAGTTCTGATTTCGTTCTGTTTTGCGTTGCAGCGGCTGAAGCACCTTTGGCTAATAGGAAACTGCTGAAGTGGAACAGATGTTGAAGAAATTCAAAGTTTGATGTAGAGATATGGTGGATATATTACATTGTTTTTGTGTGGTGTCCAGTGATATCTTGAATTCATCCCTAACAATTGTAAGAGCATATCCGTTATCAGAGTCATTCGCGCTGTTCGTCGACAGGAAGTGAACAATGGAGTGATTCCAAATGGGCGCAGTGCGGTCGACTAACTAACTGAAACGTCGTGTCACATGTCGTGAGAAGCCATCCAAAATTAGACCACGACATCGTGGAAGTAATTTGAGGGAGGTACAATAAATCAATAACGTCAAATCACCGAGCAGTAAATAGTCGACTTGTACGCCTTTTATGAATGTGACTGCTGGCGTGGTCCTGTGGGATTTGACCTCTTCTCCGTGTGTGTCTATCTCTAGCCGCCACCCGCACTGTCACCTGTCACCTCGTTCTCTTCCATTACCTCTGTCTCCTTCACCTCGGTCTCCTCCTGTCATCTCGGTCTTCTTTGCCCCTCTGCTTCACCGTGTCCCCGTTTCCTGTCACCTCGGTCTCCCCTAGCCTCATCCGTCTCCTCCTGCCACCACCGTCTCCTCCTGTCACCGCCGTCTCCTCCTGTCACCGCCGTCTCCTTCTGTCACCTCCGCCCCTCCTTTCACCTCTGTCTCCTCCTGTCACCTCCATCTCCTCCTGTCACACCGGTCTCCTCCTGTCACTTCGGTTTCCTCCTGTCACCTCGGTCTCCTCTTGTCACCTCGGTCTCCTCCTGTCACCCTGGTCTCTTCCTGTCACCTCTGACTTGAACTATTTTTTACACAGACAGTCCGGTCTTTATAATTGGTATACAATTAACTGCTACCTAACAAAAGACATAACAACTACTATATGACATATTAATACCCAGTGGTAATAACACGGACGGACATATATTGTAACTCTTTAATATACCATGGGGTTGTACAACTGGCAATAAACACAAATAAATAAGATTGTACTACTACCGTATGACGTGTCACATTATTATTTCATTTGATTTAACTGTTGAGTTACTAAAGAACATGTTTCATCCTTATCTTATCTTTAAAATCCGCGTACTTGCTATTTCGCTTCACCAAATGACGCGCCGTTGACCTCCACGCTTATTGGAGGTCAACCTATTTTCATATCATGACGTTCGGGCGCCGTGTAGCATATCATCCTCGATATAGTTCAGTGCGAATATCTACACTGGAAAGAATCCAGGTTTCTTTCGTCAATCACCGTTGAGGGCCAGGATTATGCATCTTAAGTCAACACAATCCATTCATTTTTAAACCACCTTACATTTATCCATCGGGCGGCCTTCCAACAATAGAGGAGATCATCGTGAGATTAACAACTTAATATTATTATTATTTGCACTTTCGCGTGGCAGACGTGAAGTAGTTCGCGTCTGTTTCGCTCGTGCCTTTCCACCACTATTCTTTTGTAGAAGTTATTTCGTTGTCAGTTATTTGTTTTAACTCGTTATTCGGCATGTTAACACAGCCAGTGGCGTTGGAGCCGGCTAGCCCTCTGTGGATGAAAAGTGAAAGTAGTAGCCTGCCGGTAAACCGTAGAACACTCAGGTCAACCTCACCTCCTTGCGGTTCCCCTGGGAAACCACTACCTTGCGGTTGTGAGCAAACGAAGCTCTGACTAAGGGAAGAAAAATCCCAAAATTAAACCTACTGCGAAGGGCCAACCACTCCCAGTTCAATAATTGTTATGGAAACTGGATGTGTGATTTCGCCAGCACGTACTGGAAACGCTACGTATACCTGAGGACATCAGCTCCATGGAAAGTATGACACTTCTGGATCAAAGCCAATCGGACGTTCGGCAGCCGACAGCGTCACTGACCAGACCAAAGGAAACTGTAAATATAGGATGTTGGAACGTGAGAACGCTATATTCAATAGGTAAATCAGCACAACTTTCAAAATAAATGGATAAATACGAAATCGATGGGCGTTAGCGAATGCAGATTGACAGGACAGGGGAGAGTCAAGATGAACACTGGGGAGTGTTATTTTCTCTGGGAGAGAAGACAACCTACACAGACATGGAGTGGCAATAATGATGAGAAACAAAGCAGAGCAAGCATTACTATAGTGGACACCTATGAGTGCTGCGTTTATATATGCTAGATTATTTTCAAGGCATGTGAAAGTATCAATCATATGCACCAACAAATGAAACAAATGACGAAGAGAAAGACCAGTTATACGAACAGTTGCAATCAGTTGTGAGCAATGTACATAAACCTGACATGCTCATGGTAATGGGGCACCTAAATGCCAAAATTGAAGAAGACAATGAGGGCTATGAAGACATAATGGGAAGCCATGGAATTGGTGAAAGAAATGAAAATAGATAAAGACTAATTGACTTCTGTGGATTAAACAACCTTGTGGTAACATGCACATATTTCCACATCGACTCATCCATAAGCAGACGTGGACATCTCCAGGAGGGCGAACCAAAAACAAAATTTACCTTCATTTATGAACATCAGTTATGAATACCAGAGTAATGAGGGGAGCAGACATTGCGAGTGTCCACCAGTTAGTGATGAGTGGAGCAGACATTGCGAGTGACCACCAGTTAGTGATGAGGGGAGCAGACATTGCGTGTGACCACCAGTTAGTGATGAGGGGAGCAGACATTGCGAGTGTCCACCAGTTAGTGATGAGTGGAGCTGACATTGCGAGTGACCACCAGTTAGTGATGAGGGGAGCAGACATTGCGAGTGTCCACCAGTTAGTGATGAGGGGAGCAGACATGGCGAGTGACCACCAGTTAGTGATGAGGGGAGCAGACATTGCGAGTGACCACCAGTTAGTGATGAGGGGAGCAGACATGGAGAGTGACCACCAGTTAGTGATGAGTGGAGCAGACATTGCGAGTGACCACCAGTTAGTGATGAGGGGAGCAGACATTGCGAGTGACCACCAGTTAGTGATGAGGGGAGCAGACATTGCAAGTGTCCACCAGTTAGTGATGAGGGGAGCAGACATTGCGAGTGTCCACCAGTTAGTGATGAGGGGAGCAGACATTGCGAGTGTCCACCAGTTAGTGATCAGGGGAGCAGACATGGCAAATGACCACCAGTTAGTGATGAGTGGAGCAGACATTGCGAGTGTCCACCAGTTAGTGATGAGTGGAGCAGACATTGCGAGTGTCCACCAGTTAGTGCGCTCGATGATCAAACTGAAGTTTACATAGGAAGCAAAAGACCAGTGAGAACAGAAAGAAATTCAACACAATCAAGCTGCAACAACCAACCATAAAAATGCAATTCTCGTTGAAGCTACGGAACAGATATGCTGTACTACAGTACTACGTCGAGACAGATAATGACATTGTTGAGAGAAAATGGCAAGAATTCGAGGTGGCCTACAAAGAAACTGCTGAAGACGTACTGGGTTACAAAAAGAGAGGACACCAACCATGGGTCAGCAAAGGGTCATGGGAGCTGGTAGAAGACAGGAAACGACTAAAGAACAACACAGAACAAGCAAAGTCAGAAAAGATAAAGCAGAGTTTCACGGATAAGTATCAACAAAAAGACAAAGACGTAAAGAAAAGCATGAGACAAGATCAAATAAAGTGGGTAGACAACCTGGCCGCATAAGCAGAGAAAGCAGCTGTGACTGGAAGGATAAAAGAAGTCTACAACATCACAAAGACACTTAGTAACGACAAACACAAGACTGCGAATGCAGTAAAAGACAAATCTGGAAACCTAATAACTGATGGACCAGCTATGGAGGCAAGGTGGAAGGAGCACTTTAAAGAAGTCCTTAATATGCCCGATGACCCCGTTTATATATTGAATTAGATCCGATCATAGATTAAATCAGCACAGGCTCTTTAACAAAAACAGAGATTAGAGCAGCACTGAGGAAGCTGAAAACGTGAGAAAGCTGGAGGCAAAGATGACATTACAGCAGAATTTTTGAAAGCAGACATGACGACAACAGAGAATTGGCTTCTAAGCTTATTCAAAACAGTTTAGAACAAGAAAAAGTACCAAAGACGTGGAAACAGGGACTGATTGTTAAAATACCAAAGAAAGGTAACCATACAGAGTGTGGCAATTGTAGAGGAATTTCTCTAACATCTGTTCCCAATAAAGTGTTCGGAAGAGTGATAATAGACAGAATAAGAGATGGAGTTGACAACAAGTTGAGAGATGAAGAAGCAGGCTTTAGAAGAGGACGGAGCACAGTTGAGCAGATGTAGAAATTTTGAACAAAGACATTGGGAATATAACAGCAGAAGAGAAGATCAGCACAGAAGTGCAGAGTAGAAGGTGGAATTGGATCGGGCATGTGCTGGGAAAGAAGGACTACAGCCACTGCCTGACAGTACGGACATGGACGCCTAAAGGAACAAGAAAAGTTGGTCGGCCAAAACCAACGTGGAGAACCACAGTGGAAAAAGAACGAAAACAACTGGGCTGGGCAACTTGGTGCAAAGCCCGACACATAGCCGTTGACAGGGCGAGATGGCGGAGTCGCACAGCAGCCTTATGGGCCACAATGTCCGCAGAATAAGGTAAGGACTCGGCAGCTTGATATAGTATTACCTGGTGGTTTAGCACACCAGTAAGTGGAAGGCGTATAGTTGGATTTGTACCAAGATTCGGCATTATTGCGCACCGTGACGATAACATGTTGTGTTGTTGACGCGCTAACATAATTTAGAGGCGCCACCATACTGACAATTAACAATTTATAGATATAAAAAAATCGATAATCCTAATTTACAAGCGGCGTAAACAATTGACGATGATCTATAATTAATTGCATCATTTCAGAGATATATGCGTAATTTCGACTGTAATCAACCTATCTAATGAGATACTAGTTGCCGCAGATAATAGCTGGCGATAAACATCGCGTTATACTTCATTAATAGTTAATTACAGGGCTACCGTGGTTTAGATTATACACACGCATTTCGACGACAACATTTCTCCGATCGGGGTTAGCTAGTTCACGACACGCTAATATTTAGGTATATAATATAATCATTTGACCTGACAACCTGTATGAGATCATTACGTAATCAATACGATTGACGCCATAGCTGTGTCAACACGTCTGGACCACGACTCAGTTGACAAGTCGGGACTATGGTTCCGTTAACACGTTATTTATTGTATTAAAGTGTTAACACTGAAGTGGTCTCACGCCACTGTTTATCTATACACCCGGTTTCCATGTTGGTCTCCGATATCAGAAACTGTCTATGTATCTGTGCGTGTTATTGGTACAATCGTTTGCATGGGTACGTTATTTATGTCAACGGTTTGTCCAAAACTCTAATATTAATCAAAACCATATTTAACATGGGAAATTATATTATCACACGACGTGTATCATTTATATAAAGATTAGTAATATTTTCGTGTTTTAACGTACCGCTTTATAATGAAACGTGATATCAAATATAACTTCAAACAAATGTCCGGTTGTAAACGTACCTCGAACTGTACACATTGGTTTGAGTTGTACTGTCAAGCAGCATACACCGGTGATACTTCATCTCCATGCAGCAGAGTCGTTATATAAAAAGTTATACGTATTATGACAGTATACGAATCATGTTTCAGGAAATTATTTGTCATCTCCAAAGATATGTTACAGCCACTAGCGAGCCACACATTGATGTAGTCAACGAAGCCACGAAACCCTTTGTGTCTGCCAATTGTTTGCTGTAATATAATATTAACGTTCAGGGGACGGTTTGCAATTTATTGTTCAACTTGCGATAACAGTATGTGTGTGCAAATTTATATTTAGAATCTTCTGAGAATCATCTATGTCAGTAAACAATGTTTCATCAACATGCCGGACAAAAATCGCTATATTCTCTCCTTTGTTTTTTCTAGAAAATCGATACCCAAATTGTAGTCCTCAGATATGGCTACATATAAACCGTGTTAAGAGAACTTTCCT
The DNA here is from genome assembly GCA_020002185.1 of Paraescarpia echinospica. Taxonomy (NCBI): domain Eukaryota; kingdom Metazoa; phylum Annelida; class Polychaeta; order Sabellida; family Siboglinidae; genus Paraescarpia; species Paraescarpia echinospica. Next base: position 78,370,562 of record CM034531.1, read on the forward strand.
ACCGGACCACAAATAGCCAAAATGGAGTACTATTTGACATCTGTCGGCACGACGATCGTAACCGTAAACTAATCCAGTAATCCACCCACTTGGTTCGAAACATGTTGCCTACGAACGCCTGACAAGCGACTGGTTTGAAGCATGTTTATATATGAAAACAAATTTGGCAAAGCGTGAATATCCTGAGGAGAAAATGGGACTGGATTGGCACACCATGAGAAACAAACGAATATTACAAGACACTCTCTGACTCTGGAAAAAGAAGAATAGGAAGACCTCAAACAACTGGCGAAGGGATACAGAGGCTAAGGCAAAGAGGAGTGGCTACCTCTGGAAGAATATTGAGAGGATCACCCAAAGTCGTGTGCGCTGGAGAGTCGTCGTGGATGGCCTTTGCTCCTCGTGGAGCGAGAGGCGTAAGTAAGTAAATAAGTAAGAAAGTAAGTAAGTAATGCCATGGTCCATTGACACCCAAGACAAGTCACAGGTGAATACTGGACAAAGGAAATACACCGAAAAACGTCAGATGTGATTTGTTGCCGCCAGGGGACGCCACATTTTGTCGATACTGTATCGAAAGGAAAGGAAACCAATTACTACACCAGACCAGTGAGTGAAGTGAAATTGTCATCTTGCCGAGTCCACGGATTAGGCGCCACGCGAGTTCCGGTTGTGAAATTTGAATGCGTTGGAACGCTGAACCCCGTGTGTTAATTTGCTTGTGATTCGATAAAACGCTGACGTTTCGCAGAAGTCGGGCAATCGAAAACGGGAGTAACAAAACGAGTCGCGTCGTGGCGGGTTCACAAAGTGTGGGTTCGTGAAGAGGTTTTTGTTGTATTTGGCGTATCCACTCAATCAACCGCGTAGTAAAACAATCAACATTTTGATTAGAGTTTCAGGCACCGCGTCAAGGGCAGACCAACTATCAGGGCCAGCAACTTGACACGTTTCGGACACACGAAAACGAGCTGCATAGGCTCCAAATAATAATTACAGTCACTACGCATTTTCCGTTGTCTAATAATAAGTCGGAGATGAATTTTTGTCTGTTCACGTGCTTTCGGGGTGTCATAATTTTGATTAAATGTCTGGATGAAAACGTTAAATATTTAATCGTAAAACAGTAATGTGCATATTTAAATGGCATGACGTTTAAGTTTTTGTATTGCTACGTTTGACTTTGCGTGTATCTCTCATCAAACTTGTATGTGTTCTTTCAAAATTTTTAGCCGCCCGAGTTCGACAAGAAAGCCGAGTATTATAAAATAATACAAATACATGTTTTGAGATGTAAATGATGCGATGTTCAAGGATACAATATGAGCTGTATTACACTGATTCCTGTAACATCACGTTCGCATAATTACATCAATATTAAATATTCAAAGGTCTCGACATTTTATTTTGATTACCCTAGATGGTATCATCGATTTGAACATAAATATACAATGTTCTGCCACTATTAATGAGTTAATAATTTGTAGCATTTCACAAATATCACTAATGAATTGTTGGATCCTGAACATTTTAGGTACACGACAAAATCTAATACACCTCGCAATCGCAATTCAAATAAGTCAAATGATTGATAAGATATCGCGACACAGTAAGTGTCGTTTTGAAACTGGAGACTTCACTTCAATAGGAAACATTCAGAACAGTCTAACAACAACAATAACACCACCACCACCACCACCAATAACAACAACAACAATACCACCACCACCGCCACCAACAACAACAACAATAACACCACCACCACCACCAACAACAACAACAACAATAACACCACTACCACCACCAATAACAACAACAACAATAACACCACCACCAACACCTCCAACAACAACAACAACAACAACATCAACACCAACAACACCTACAACAACAACAACAATAACACCACTACCACCACCAATAACAACAACAACAATAACACCACCACCACCACCTCCAACAACAACAACAATAACACCACTACCACCACCAATAACAACAACAACAATAACACCACCACCACCACCACCACCTCCAACAACAACAACAATAACACCACTACCACCACCAATAACAACAACAACAACAACAACAACACCACTAACAACACCACCACCACCACCAACAACAACTACAATAATACCACCACCACCACCACCACCTCCAACAACAACAACACCAACACCACCAACACCACCTCCAACAACAACAACAACAACAACAACAACAACAACAACACCACTAACACCACCACCACCACCAACAACACAACCAACAACAACAACAACAACAACAACAACAGCAGCAGCAACAACAACAACATCGAAAACATCGTACACAACATAATTGATCTGTTCGGAGATCGGATTATTTCGGCTCTACTCTAAGCATTCTGGGTAAAATGCGTTCATCGACATAGCACGAAATTAAAGTTAACCAAACAGTAACAAGAACAATTGTGTCAGACGACGGTCAGAGACTTTGCTGTTGCACAGGCAACACATAAATGCTTTACACAAATCGGCAGTCCAATCCCAATACAAACAAACAATTGTTGCTATGCATTCCTTCATTTACATTTTGGACGAAATTCTCCCCTCAATTCCATATTCACACCTGCGCATTCGCGGAAATTGGCGATCTCCGGACAGGGCTATGACAGGGACTTTTTGAAACGAAAAGTTGTGTAATGACGGATCGTCCATTATGACGTCATCGCGACCTCTGGGGACAGATAATTAATTGTGTGTTCAATGGGCGACTATGCTCACGTTTCCCGGTTCTGCACGCAAAATAACGATTTATATTTCATACAATGGCATACGTTATTGCGTGTCATGTCACCAACCTGCTGCCGAATGTTCGTAAAATCCTACAATTTGTTTAGACAAACAGATTCGCACTGGGACTTGACGCAAAACAAAAATAAGTAGTTTACACACGCACGCACGCACGCACGCACGCACGCACCCACGCACGCACACAAAATACACACCCACACACATTCACACACACACACACACACGCACGCACGCACGCACGCACACAAACACACACACACACGCACGCACACGCGCCACGGGAACCTTCTGTGTTATTAATAAACCCCTTGTACCGTCAGACACAGGAAATTTAAACCTCCGACTGCCGTAGTCTTCAAGCAACCCCATTTTCTTCCATTTTAAGAAAATAATCTCTCAAAAGTACCAACATCACTGGCGTTTCATTCGCACGCTATGAACCAGGAAGTTAAATTATGACCTGTCCCCACCTCGCCAGGGTAAGATTTCCTAGGAGAAATCGTCGAAAAGCCATCAATGAGGCGAACATATTTGTTTGGTTGTTTGGTATACTCTTACATCGGGAATGCTCCGAACGTATCGCACTTGAAGTGTCATTGGCAGACATCAGAGAGTGTCTGCAAGCGCCCCGATGTGAATACGTATACCTATTTCGATCGCGCCGCGCGTGCGGTTCGATTGTTCAACAATCCAACGTAGCGTGTGGCGCGATCGGGATAGGGATACGTTTCGAGATCGGGGCGCTTGCAGACACTCTCCATTAACTTCCATTTCTCGAATCTCTCTTCTATTTAGAATGTATTGCACTAAGATCCGACGTTACTATTAACGTTTAACGCGTCTGCACGCCATATATGGGATATAATATGACAGTCTATATAAGATGCACACGTGTGATTGGATAGTAAGCTTTGCGTTCGTTATAATAAACTCACGTGCAATTATAGTTTCTCACGTGAGCGCGTACGGCGGCGATGTAGAAAGTGGATGTACGTGCGCGCTGGTGTGCGTCAGTGCGCGCGAGAAAATGCGTATTTCGGTTGACATCAAGTTCGGACTGGGGAATAAATGACGCATTTTCTCGACGCAAATAGCGCAGCGAACGAAGCGG
>CM034531.1:78376973-78429473 GCA_020002185.1 Paraescarpia echinospica
GTAGAGTTAAAGTTGAAAGTGAAGGTTGAAGAAGATCAACCAACACCACCTCGTTTGATGAGACACTTGTTTTCCTCACACCGTGAAGCACTTAGTTAACTTCAACAATATTAACGTCATCCAGGACACGTACCTCGCCAGCACGATCAAATAATCCACAAGAGATAAGCGTGGTAACGGGACTCTGAGGAAGGTAACATGGGACAACAAGGTGCCAATAAACTGGAAATACTTTCATCGCGATGTTACCAAAAAACAGGAGCTATTTGCATTTCTCTCCATTAAGGTTGCAACTATGAGATGCTACATCCACTATGACCTATGACCTATGACTATGAGGAACCTGGCACGCAACTGTTAATCCTTGTGCAAAATGTCTTGTGGAAAAGGGATCAAAACCATGCTTGATACGTAGTGTTGACATGTGTGCTCTTGTGTTCCCGATCGTTAGGAGTTATGAGCTTGTCAATTTTATGTCCAGCTGCATACATTTGGTTAGCCTATGGAGCTGGCAAAACGATATTCATCTTAACGGCAAGGGCATCCGTCATGCTCTTGGAAAAAACAGTACACGTCCTTGCCAGTTGTCAATAGCATGGGAAACCTAAACTTCATACCATGAAGGAGCCACAGCATTCAGACATCATTTTGGATCTGGATTCGCGACACTTCAACTCCTGGAATGCATCACCATTGTTTTTTGTGACTATAGTTGCAGATGGCTGTGGTGTGGACATTGGCCGTGAAGAGGCTGTCGTGTGGACATTGGCCGTGAAGAGGCAGTCGTGTGGACATTGGCCGTGAAGAGGCAGTCGTGTGGACATTGGCCGTGAAGAGGCTGTCGTGTGGACATTGGCCGTGAAGAGGCTGTCGTGTGGACATTGGCCGTGAAGAGGCTGTCGTGTGGACATTGGCCGTGAAGAGGCTGTCGTGTGGACATTGGCCGTGAAGAGGCTGTCGTGTGGACATTGGTCGTGAAGAGGCTGTCGTGTGGACATTGGCCGTGAAGAGGCTGTGGTGTGGACAATGGCCGTGAAGAGGCTGTGGTGTGGACAATGGCCGTGAAGAGGCTGTCGTGTGGACATTGGCCGTGAAGAGGCTGTCGTGTGGACATTGGCCGTGAAGAGGCTGTGGTGTGGACATTGGCCGTGAAGAGGCTGTCGTGTGCACATTGGCCGTGAAGAGGCTGTCGTGTGCACATTGGCCGTGAAGAGGCTGTCGTGTGCACATTGGCCGTGAAGAGGCTGTCGTGTGAACAATGATACATAAGGTAATAAAAATATGTTGACACAAGTTTGAGTATGTGATCCTCAAAATGATATTCAAAGTCAAAATTGAGGGTAGCATCCACCCACATCTATTTTTTCATCCCATGGGTGATGCAAAAAATGCCGTTAAAAGTATACCATCACACGTTGGCTACCTACAATCTGCGGAATGGCACACTTTCGAAAATGCAATGTTTGACGTTGACCTTGTTCAACCTTCACTACACAGTTAGACCTCCACTTTATAGTTCCATACTTGTTTGACCCTTGAGTCACGCTGACTGCACCATTTGGCAGTTCTAGGACAGGCCTCGTTGTGATGGATATATCAAAATGCTTTCAAATGATATACCATTTGCGTGTTTGTACGGGGAAGGGGGCATTTAAGTCGGTTCGTTATGCAAAGCCTAGCGCTCGTCTGTTGAGGAGATATAAACGAAAATCGTGAAGGTATATTGGTCAGAGCTAATTTGCATATTCAAGCAACAAATTTGTATATCATAACTTGTTCATTGACGTAATCATAACCAAATATCCTGAAAACATGCGTTTGGACATATCATTGTGATTGTTTGGATGGTTACAATTCGAGATATTCAGAAAAGTAGTATATATTTTAATGGCGATAACCAATTTGCATATTAATGGATTTATACCAAAACGCTCAAGGGTGCCTGGGTGGTATTACTCGGATTATTGACCTAGAGGGTCAGAAGGTCACAGAAATGCTACACAAAAAATCGTGGCGCCGTGGCGCCGTGGCGCTGCCGCTGTTGCGCTGTCGCTGTCGCGCTGTTGGTCATGACATCTGTAGACATGGCGGGGGAACGGTTTTGTTGCTGTTAAAGATATTTCTTCTTTAAAGTAAGTTATGTATGCATGTTAAACATTCAAGCATACATGGCCTACATTAAGATTATTCCCACCTTGCAAAACTCATTGGGTCAATGAAGAACCAATGAAACTTAGTAGCCATCTGCAGTAGCCATATTTGGCCAAATCATGTCTTGCTAGCTGTGATTCGGGAATATTCAGTCTACAAAAATATGCTCGGGTACATTCGTGGGCCCCCGGCCTTCGTGTGCCATAGGCACGTGCCTATAAAGCCTATGGGTTAATCCACCACTGGCGATCGACCTTCGTGTGATCAGTCAGCTGGATGACTAGATTAGATGAAGACACTCATTTTCCAACTTCCAACATATAATATAATATTTTCTTTACTTTGATCAAAGAACTCGAGGAGCGTGCGCTGTGCACCTGGGTGAAAACGATCGATCGTGCAATGTGTGAAACGATTTACTTCCAGAGTATTCGGTTCATGAAGCGACATACCAAGATGTCTACGTTCTATTGTCTATTCTAGTGTCAATCGGATTTTTTTTCTCAGTATTAATTGTTAAAGATTGTGCGTCTCTAATGTGTACCACGATAACAAGATGATGGATACTCATGATTCCACTTTACACAAGTACTTTGCGGAACGTTTTTGCGCAGCTGACAATCGACAGCACAAAAACCAGGCAGCCTGTTGACGGACGGAAGATTGCTGAATGACTCACGGAATCCCACGCTCCAACCCGCCTGATAGGTCTTTCTCTCTCTGTCCCACAACCGCTGTCGCTAGCAGCTGGCGGAAGTCGCCACCGAAAGGCAATCACAATAGAGTGTGGACTAAATAACGGCACAAGAAATAATTGAGATCGCCGTCGTCGCTGAAGTGCGTAAGGTGAAGACGTTTGGAACGACTGTGTGACGGCGATAACGTCCGCTCAGTCGTTGTTTCTCCGTCAATGCCGACTGATGCTGCGCTAATGATGGCGAGATGCTCGCCCAGAGACTGACAAACGACGCGGTCTGGTCGCACGGAGCGTCGCTCCACATATCGTTAACGCTGCGCCAGCGGACCCACGCTCTCCCGTCTCAGTTCGTTCCTTACAGATATAGCTCTCCCGGGACGAGGATTTGTTGACTCGGTGTAGCGCAGTTACTTCGTTTATGTTGGGTTAGGTGGATTTCGACAAACACACAAACACATATGCAAACACGCACGTACGCTCAAGCATACTCGCACGCACGCACGCACGCACCCACGCACGCACGCACGCACGCACGCACGAACGCAAGTACATACGCACACATGCACGCACGCACCCACGCACCCACGCACACACACACGCACACGCGCGTTCGCACGCACGCACGAACACATACACATACCCACACACTCAGATAATAATAATATATGTAAATGTCGTCTGCTTTCATTCTCCAAGAATTGCATTAGTGTCAACGTTATGTTGAATGGACTCAAGACCAGGCATATCTCTGACTAAACCCTGCATAATCAGCATGCTCTTTGTTTCACCTTTGAAGCCATCGCCCATATGCAGACAAGTTAACCCAATAATCAGTGCTAGTTGCTCTTATTCAATCCATGTCTCACGTACAAACCTCGAAGGGCTTGCCTTGTTTGATGACAATGAGATGAACTCCTGCGGGACAGAAGCTCCAATGTGTTCCATGACCTCGACCAATAAAACACATGCAACTGGACCACTGACTTATGTGCACTATGGGTGGCATATATATGTGTACTAGTAGGTCCATCTGTAATATACATATACATATATATATGTGTATATATATATAGCTGTATATATATATATATATATTGCTGTATATATATATATTTATATATATATATATGAGACGTATTAACAAAACAAAAAGGTAACTATTTATAATTATTTATTTTTATCCGTGGACAATTTGAGTGATCAGCCAATATCCCCGTGACAACGCAGTGGATGTACGTTCGATTTATCGGGACGTTATTATCTGTTGTATTGAGTGCCACAATTGGCGACAACATAACTTATTAATATATTGGTCACCGTGTTCTGGGTTAAAATAAAAATATAGCAATGTTGATTCTGCCGCCCTGTGTTTATTGTTCCATTTGGCACACCAGGAACCCTTGGAAACATTTCACAAAGCTTATAAAGAAAATTCATCATAAAACACATTTCGTTTTTATTTTAGGGAGCTTTTTTAAAATGAAAAACAACTGGCGCCCTAACACAGAGGCCACTATTTCCGTGACACACTGACGGACGTGTTCCTGGAGACGACAGGTTTCAGTATACAAGACCACTTTTACGATGCAAAATCGATTTTAAACAGCACAATCGGGCTTATGAACTCATACGAACGTTGGTTCAAGGTCTTCACGACAGCGCTCAGTACATTTAGCATGTTCATTGATTTGCTACACAGGCTTTCTTGTGGCAGAGTTGGTGCAGTGAGCCTGATAGGATTCGCAGTGCCTCCTGCATCGTATCGAACCTTTCCAATCAGCGAAACAACTCCTTTTGTTCTTCCTCCCACGGGAAATGCACCATGCAAATGTGTATATTGTCATCCAGCGGGCCACATTGTGTGCAATCTCGCTTTAGTCCGCGGGCCGCAAGGATTAGCCCCGCGGGCCGCAATTGGCCCGCTGGCCGCAGGTTGCCGACCCCTGCTTTAGACAATCCTTAACAGACAGTCATAACATAGTAACTGTCCTCTTACCAGGGAGTTTTATTGTTTAATAGTACCTTGTTTATTGTCTCGGAGTAAGCATTAATTTTCCAACAGAAGAACATTATTTGCCATGGTAGAGTAATTATACTCTTACAAAGGCGTTAATTGTATGTAGCTACCTGTTGTCCTCAGTCAAATTAAACTCTTGTACAGCAGAGTGAAGTTATTCCCATATCGTTGTCACTGCTCATCCTGTCACATGACTATTGGGCATAAATAATGTTATTTTAATTGATTTTCGCGTTTTGGCTTATATATGTTTATTACTACCTAACCCTACTCTTCACTCCCACTTTTTCTCCAGGTGCCCAGTAGTCTGCCTCGTTTGTTGTTGTCCAGGTGGTGTCCATTTTAGTGCTGCGTGTTGTGGTGTGGTGTTTAACGCAGGTATGTGTGATGCGCCAAGTGATGTAGAGTAGCGTGTAGTGTGTACTTTGCGCCTCACACTCTCGCTTTCAGCTAGAGACGCCAGATCGCTCCTTGGGGTGAAAAGGGAGCCGAGTGCGTAAGTCTCCCCTGCTGGTACAAAGCCTCTCCATAGACAAGACTCTAGCACAACCTCCTTGTGGTACACTGCGGATACTGGGCACCTTACGGCCCCAGGCGCATATGCTAGGGATATCGGAGCAGCATGGGGCCTTAAAAGATGCACCTGTGCATGACCGACTGATGTGTGGAATACGCTCTGCCAGTCACCAACCCATGTCCCAACTATGGGTAAATAGCCCCTCCCCATCGGCAGCAGGATATGGTTATAACGACGAAGGCAGTAGCAGACTACTCTGCTTCACTGGCAGAATCGTGTGACCGATCCGGATGTTAATAGTTTGTTGCAAACCACTCATGTCCTTTCAGTGGGCTTGTGAAAGCTTTGCGGTGCACAATTCCGTTATTTTTCTGCACATATCCGCTGGACTAATAGATGCGTCCAAAGTGAACAATTTACGTCAAATATCACGTTATTTTGAAATGCCTTGTGATATTGTATTACATGACATTTCAATTTCAGGCAATATTTAGCATAAATGATTAATCTCTCACGCATCTGGTATGTGCGAGCTGGACAACAGAATCTATTGTCCAGCTCGCACATAGCAGATGTGTGAGAGATGAATCATTTATGCCAAATATTGCATGAAATTGAAATGTCATGTGATACAATATTTAATATGCCAGCGACAAAATCCCCAAAGTGCTTTATTTTAGGAGTTTAAATGCCCCCCTTACACACATCCAAATGTTATATCATTTGAAAGCCCTATATTTCCCCGTCCCAAAGAGGCCTGTCGTAGAGCTGCCAATTGGAACAGTAAGCGTGAATCCAAGGTCAAACAAGGTCATCATCAAATAATGAATTTTCGAAATTATGCCCTTCCGCAAACGTCTTAACATTACAATGGTTGTATATCTAGTTCACTTAACTACAAAATTGCCACGTCATACATCTTTGGAAAGCTTATTGCTTGCTTGGTGGACTGGTCGCTGAAAACAAACAGAACGAACAAGTATCAGCCAACACGCTGACCGCTTACAGAAAGAGTGGCGTATGACACGCAAGCTTGGGTCGCGCCACAGTGAAGCCGAAAAGGTCGCCCGACGAAAGCAGCTGGCCAACGTCGCCTTCCGCAAGCTGTCGACTCTGTGGTTTAGGCGATCACAGATCTCTCTACAGCTGCGGCTATGGCTGTGCGCATCAGTTCAGAATATGGTAGAGGCATTGCACAAGGAGACACAGCAGTGGTGAGAGTCAAAGGAGAAGCATCGGAACAATTTGGAGCGGGTGTAGGGAAATGCTTTGAATCCCCTGCACTTCATTATGGTGTTGATTGATCTCGCGTCACTGTTACATCGTCACTCACCACGCAGGACCCTAGGCATTGGCGGTGGTCTGCTACTGGACGTTCCACGCGTGAACCTAAAACGTTATGGTCGCCGGGCGTTTGCATGTGCTAGGCCGACATTGTGAAACTCTCTACCTCTGGAACTACGCGCGATTGAGAACACTAGGCAGTTTGGAAAATTATTGAAGACATTTCTGTTCTCAAAGTAATATAATCAGTCATCATTTAACCTTTGTATTATTCATGCATATAGTTATAATTAATTGGTAGTCTTATTTATCTCAGAATCACATTTTAGTATCTAATCGAATTATTTAATGTAATTTAGGCTTTTATTTATTTATTTTATCTAGTATATTCAGCTGTTCAGCACTTTTGCTAATCGTTTATTTTATCATTGCATTTACCCGTAATTTTACTATACACAGGTTTATATATATATATATATATATATATACTAGGATTTTGCTTCCTAACTTTATTTATTTTTCTTATTTATTTCTCTTAAATGCGTTTTTATGCTTCTTAGATGATTGCCGATTTGTAAACTCCCGTGAACGGGTCATTAGTCCCGGATTTGATGGTGTGTAAATAAAGTTTATTATTATTATTATTATTACATCCCCTTTGGCAGTAGCTTTCCTCTGGGTTTGTTACCACAGTATACAGCTGAATAAATTTTTATTATTATGAATTTGAGGATGTCTTTTTTGACGTAGATGCTTCACTCACCATTAATTAAGAGAGCTAATGTGTCTTTGTTCCAGTTCAGGTTCGATGCATCGCTGAGCTCCAACATTGACCTTTTTAAACACTTGCCAATATAGTTGTTGATCCCGGAGACCTACAGAGCGACAACTATAAATAGCCACTGCCCCTGGCCCCTAGAATGCTTGATTACTAACGAACCCGAAAACAAAACTGTCACGTAATTTCCACACAGCATGACAGACAGTTCAATTAACATTTGCTTATTTTCGACCCGTACGTCGTAGTAGGCAAATGTCTCGCTAAATTGTTGCAGACAGACGTCAGGTTTGTAATCAATCTCACGCCTCGGTATACTCCTGTGGGAGGTTCACGCGGTCTCGACCAGAAACAAAACATCACCCACCTGTGACTCCAGCGAGGTGTCACGGAGACACGAAATACTGGTAATTTTAGCTGCGTTTTTCCAGCGGTGACGGAAATATTCGCAATGGTGTCCACGTTTGCTGGCAATGAAATGGTTTACATCATCAGTTCCTTGTATTAGAACATAACATGCGCTAACGAAACAAGCGTGGGGTGATAATGACATCAGCACGAAATTATATAGGCCTGTGTCATTTAACTAATGCCTGTATTGACGCCCGGCTGATCAGTTGGCTTACTATGCGGATGTATGTATGTGTATTGTTAGTAATCGTTTATCAGCGTATACATACACGTTTCATCCATATATATATATATATATATGCATATATAGTGATCTGATCCAACAAAAGCATTCTGTGAAACGTAGACATCTATATTTGTAAATCATTTGCTTATATATATATATATATGTATATATATATATATATATGTATATGTAAGCAACTATTTTACAACTAAAGATGTCTACATTTCACAGAATGCCTTTGTTGGACTGCGATGATATTACGTGCAACAGGGATTTTGTGAACCACATCGTTGGAATCAGAAGAGCAATGACCGAGCGAATAATTCGGAAGACTTTCAATTCTACGTTGGTAGAAACAGCAGGACGAATTCATGCTCTGAAGTCTCGATATTCGGGACGCGGACAACGTATTTTCTATAGCGACTCGTGTGAAGAATTCGGGAACATCGATGGTGTTTTAGGTCGAGATGAATAGCAACTGCGGCGGGGGGGGGGGTGGATGAGATATGTAATTTGAAGCAACAGCATAGGTGCGTGAGAACGAGACTGGTTAGTTGTAGGAGTTGTAATCCTACATGCAGCTGTACGATATTGGATTAATTTGAATGTAGGTTCTAACTGAGGAGCTAATGATGTATTCAACTGGGCCATGTAGCAAGCGAGAGAGCCCGAATCCCAAAACAAGCTTCTCCACATAGTGTTGTGTGGATACACAGGTCAATGTGGGAAAGTGGAGCTATACTGCACTGCCATATGAGCATCCTGCAGTGGTCAGTCGTGCTCAAACACATTCACACAGGACGAAGCATAGACGCCCTTAGACTGATGTTTGTGCAACTGCTTTTGAATAAAACGAGTCTGTTTATATCAGTGTAGGTTATGCTGACTTTGCAAATTGTCTTATTATCTATTGTTATACTAAAGCAATTATCTAGTGTCGTTAATAAAGCAATTGGATAGAGCATGGTTGGAAACCCTACCCTATGTGCCTTCTATCCGTAATGGTATACAGCAGTTTTATCGAGTTTCAGCTGTTTTGCACGCCATCTTGAATTTTGCAGTTAGCTCAAGGAGGATCCTTGGAGATTATTAGTATATTACTCGAGACACATTAATGAATATACTGTGCTAAAGGCAGCTTTTTGTTTTGTTGTTTTAGGTTTGACCCTAAAACTCCTGGACTATAATTTGAATAGGGAAGGACTACTGTTTTACTTCCAGGTTCGAGGTAGCCTAATAAAAAAGTAAGTGGTTTTGAAATGGACCCTCATTCTGGGAATTTTTAAAACATATTTTTACATATAAATATACATATTTAAGGACATTGACAATTACGTTGTACGGAAATCGAATTTGATTATGGCTTTTAGGGAGATCATACTTGTTTCTGGGTATATAGAAATAATATTTTTTTTCCCGGAATATATTTGACGGAGAGCACCTGTGTGATGAATATTTTGAAAACATGACAGAAAGCGACGATTTTTTCCAAGTAGCTTAATGAAATAATATAATAATGTGATACATTCAATTTCCAGATAAATAAAACGGCAACTTCGTATGTACCACAAACGAACGTTAATACTGCCACCAATGGAGACATAAATAATGACCCATTCCCAAATAGCGCGAAGCTCGGGGACTTGGCCAGTTGAATCGAGATCAAACCGGATTTTATTTTGGATCCAGTCAAAAGATCCTTTTGTATTGCTTTGTGTATGAAGCTAGTCGACAGAGAAGTAGTTTTATTCAGTAATTTATAAGCAGTTTGTGTTGAGCCGATAATCCTATCACACTAGATGTAGACACCGGTTATAATTATGAATTTAACTATACAGTAGTCCCCCTATTAAGCGGCCATCTCTTCTACGAAGGTGCTTCGCCCGTACAAGAGGGGTGGGTTCTCTGGAGAGGAATATGTGATCAGTCTCCAAATGTCCCACGCAGGACATCATACAAAACATACATTAGTTTAAATAGATACATGGACACATAAATCCTGTCGCACATGGCAGAGATCGCGTGGCCTATACGAAGAACAAACCCTATCGGAAATCATGTTGCCTAAACAACGGTTTTCGACCACCTAGTGGCCGTTGCAGGTAAAAATGTATGAAAAGCCGGCCGTCGGTCGCGATAGACAGGTGGCTACTCTGAACAGGTTCTTTTAAAGACAAAACTATTAATACAGTGTAAAATTGGCCGATGTTTGCATGTAGCCGTTGGCCAGGGGGCCGCTCAATAGGAGCACTACTATATACGTTAACTACATGCCAAGTGCAATTTAAGTAATGTATCGAGCTCAGTGAATTATGAAACTGCTGTATTTGTATCTGTATTTTGACTGGCAAAATGTCCTATGGACACATCACGCCAGTGCGCATGGTGGCTCTTATGGATTAATGTTTTACATGTTGGGCTAGACTAATCTGGAATGAGTTCAGTGATGTACTTGATACAATGCTTGGAGGTAGAGAATTCCACTCTTTTATTGTGACTGGGAAAAAGCTGTTTCCAAATATGTTTGTCGAGTGCCTGATTCGTACTAACTGTTTATTATGTTTACGTGAGCATCTGGTGTTGCGTTTGATGTATTGATCTAGTGGGATATCGATGAGGTTATGTTCCATTTTATATAATATGCTAAGTCTTTGGGTTTTTCTTCTTGATTGGAGGGTGTCCCACTGGAGATCTTTAAGGAGTTGTGTTACCGTTCCTGGCTCTCTAGAATAATTGTTCTTGTAAAATCTGGCGGCTTGTCTCTGGGTTCTTTCTATGAGTTTGATATTTCTTAGGCAATGTGGATCCCATGATGCTGACGCATATTCAAGTATAGGGCGGACAGGGGTTGTGTAGGTTATGGACTTGATATGGGTTGGGCATTTATTAAAATTTCTTCTAATAATTCCTAATGTCTGTTGTGCTTTTTTGTGACTGAGTTGCATTGTATTGTCCAATTTAATGTTTTTGGTATATGTATGCCAAGATAACAGTGTGATTCAACAGATTTAAGTTGTTGTCCGCAAAAGGTGTAGAGATTTGGTGTCGGTTTTCTTGAGGCTATTGTCATTGTATAACATTTAGTGGGTTTGAATTTCATAAGCCACGTGTGTTGCCATTTCTCAAGTTTGAGCAGATCGTTTTGGAGGACAGATGTGTCTTGGTCAGTGTTAATCGGTGAATATAACAGGCAGTCGTCTGCAAAAAGGCGAACAGTTGAGGAAAGATTGTCTGGTAGGTCTTTTATGCAAAGTAGGAAAAGTAAGGGCCCCAGTACTGTGCCCTGTGGTACCCCAGAAATGGCTTGAGTTGATGTTGACTTAGATCCATTTATAACAACCTGTTGAGTCCTTCCTGTAAGGAAGCTATTTATCCATGATGATATTGGGCCTGTGGTGCCATAGTGTTTGAGTTTGTGGATTAGTCTTTTATGTGGAACTTTATCGAATGCTTTGGTGAAGTCAAGGATGGCCATGTCTACAGATTTCTTGTCATCAAGTGATTTGCTTATGTCATGGATTGTTTGAATGAATTGTGTTTCAGTTGATCTTTTGGCACGGAAGCCATATTGGTGGTCAGTTAGAATGTGGTGCTGTTCCAGGTGTTTCATAATGTGACTATGTATGATATGTTCAAGAAGTTTAGAAACCACAGGTGTTAAGGCTTTTGGTCTGTAGTTGGATGTTTCTGCTCTACTTCCTTTCTTAAACATTTCTGTTACATTGGCTTCTTTCCAGGTATTGGGGACTTGTCCAGAGTCAACAGATGATTGGAAAATGTCATGTATTATTGGTGCTAGATGAGAGGCATATCTGTTTAAGAACCATGGTGGAATGCAATCTGGTCCTTGTGATTTAGAAATGTTAATTTTGGAAAGTTTATCAAGTACTCCTTTAAGTAAAATTGTTAGTTTGGGGATTTCTCCATGTGGACTTCTGGCCATATCTGGTAGGGTGGAATTTCCTTCGTCTGTAAAGACATTTCTGAACTGATTGTATAAGGCTTCTGCTTTATGTGTGTCATCGCTAATGATGTTACCCGCAATGTTAAGGTCCCAATTCCCTGGTTACCCTGTCTAAGTTTAGAAATGAAGCTCCAAAATGATTTAGGTTTCTCTGTTATTGTTGTTGTCAGGAATTGACTTATGTAGGATAGTCTAGCAGAACGAAGGTGTTTGTGCATGTTTCTCCTGATGTCACAGAATTCTTTCTAGTCTTCTGGATTTCTAGTTCTGTTTGCTTTGTTATATAGCTGTTTCTTTCTTTTGCACATTTTCTTTAAATATTTTTTGAACCAGGGAAGATTGTGTCTTGAAGTAATAAGACGGTGCGGTACATATTGGTTCATAATTTTGATGATTTTCTTGGAAACAAGATTCCACGTATCATTGACTGTCATGTTTTGGTTTTGAGAGAAGTATTCATGTGTGAAGTTTTCAAGAGATTTCTGGATGTTAATGTTGTCAGCTGTATTTCTAACGAAGACTTTACGTTTCGGACTTTAGTAACGTAAAGGGTTTGGGTTTAGTTGAACATCTCCTGATAGCATGATGCATAGAAGTATGGAAAATGGTGTTGTTGTCTTGGGTTTGTACGGTAGAGGAGTGATCAGTAATCCAGTGGAGGTGCTGGATTTGAGACATTTCAATTGGGCTATGGTTTTCCATATGGGACTGTAAATGTAGTAGGACGTGACAGAATGGATGTCTTGTCTAGCTTTGGCGTTGACATAAGTCTCGTTTGTGTTGCTCTGGAAACTCTCAAACTTGGGATCATTTAAAAGCCTGAAAGTGATCTGCAGACATAAAACTATGAACAGGATACATCTAAAAGTGCATATTGTAGGGGTATGTCGTACGGAGCCTGCCATGTCACCAACTCGAGTGGTAGTGGTTAAGAATTGATAAAACGGTCAAGTAGTTATTAAGAAACACACCCACATTTAAATACACCACACTTAAAAAGTGTACTGAAATTAATATCAAACAAATTTAAGATAAATAATTATAAAATATATGTCCGTATAAAAGGTTTAGTGACTAGTTTCTATAGGCTGCAGTATTATACTGGTCTAGTCAGTTGTGACAAAACATGTGAATGAGTTCCAAGAGGCTTAGTGCAGTGAGATAGAGATTGCAGGTCTTCGCCCTGGTAGGGCCCCAGGGCGGTACTGGGCAAAGACCGTCTTGGAGAAAGGCCTGTTAGTAAACAGTTTATTGTAATGTGTAAGTTGTTGGTTTCTGGTTAGTTACTGACAGCCTATATTATATACTTTATATACGTATACTTTATACAAATTTCAGGATTCACGGAAACGTAGCGTTGCCGTTGACGTTGCTAGGAGCGGTATTCGAGGCTATAATCCACTTCGTGGATTTAGTATTTTTATGGTGTACGAGTTTTAATTTAATCAAAAGTGTAGCTTGTGATATGTAGTGTACTTAGCTGTTGGTAGTTTGGGTTCGTTCCTTCTTCGTTGTTGATGTTGATGTTATCCAATATGGCGGTTTAGGCGGGAAATCAACTGAACGTTTTAAAGTTTCGTTTTAGTGATTTTAGTATTTGTCATATATATTACATTTTTAATTCAGGTTCGGCGGCACTATAGCAATTGACGTGGAATTCTCTACACTCCTACCACGAGTTTAAGTATGACTTTTAAATAAAATGTTGCGAGCCGTTGTCAAGCAGATGTTTACACGTTCACGCATGCCCATTGAGTCTTGTTGTATCAAGTCAAGTGTAAGCCTAGTTTTATTTCGAGTGTAATCAGAAATAACTCCTGGGTTGAGTCAAGCGATGCCTGAAGCTGGTTTTAGCTCGAGTCGTGTCACATCACCTTAATTCGCGTTGAAAGGAGTGTTTTATTTATTACACTGTGTACACTTGAGGTGATGTGATCTTTGTGTGAGTAGTAATCCATGCCCATCCTCGGGGTTCAGGGGGTCGAACCAAGCCCGCCTTTAAATTGAATATTTGTTTGAAATAGCAATATATGTTTTAAATATGATCTTTTCTGAGGAAATTTGTTTAAAATGACAGTATATGTTTAAAATGTTATCGATTTTTTGGAGAATATTTGCTTAAAAACGAAATGTATGTTTATAATATGATCCCTGTTTTTAAAGAACATTTGTTTAAAATGCCAACATATATTTTAATTTGATCATTTTTTGTGAGAATACTTATGAAAATTGGATTTACAGCTAGGAATATGTAAAGGGATATAAGAACGAACTATCAATCCGTAATTACGTAGACCCGGTAAATACAAAATGACCCAAATATAAAACTGTCTATCGCTATGTACCGTGATCCGTAAGGTACCGTATCGCGATGCGCATCGCACCTTTACACACATATCCCTTTACATATCGTATCGTGGCTTATACATTATCGTCACAACGCTAATCATGACGGTGTTTAAAATAGTGCTGGTTTGCAACCTGGTTTGAAATAGTATAGATGTGTACAACCTAGGATCAAAACATTACTGCCAGATTAAAATAATACTCATCAACGATATACTGCATTAGGAATATGTCAAGTATGAATTATCAATGATCGCGTGTGTTTAAGAGAGAGAGAGAGAGAGAGAGAGAGAGAGAGATAGAGAGAGAGAGAGAGAGAGAGAGAGAGAGAGAGAGAGAGAGAGAGAGAGAGATAGAGAGAGAGAGATAGAGAGATATATATATATATATATATATAGAGAGAGAGATAGAGAGAGAGAGAGAGAGAGAGAGAGAGAGAGAGAGAGAGAGAGAGAGAGAGAGAGAGAGAGAGAGAGAGAGAGAGAGAGAGAGAGAGAGAGAGAGAGAGAGAGAGAGAGAGAGAGAGAGAGAGAGAGAGAGAGAGAGAGAGAGAGAGAGAGAGAGAGAGAGAGAGAGAGAGAGAGAGAGACGCCTTTAGACGACCTTTTGCGCAAAAATTGCGGGCTTTGTAAACATAGCATTTGCGCGTTAATAATACATGCCATTCGTGCACAGCACCAGTATAAATTATCAAGCATGTCTTTGCTCGCGGTTTGCATATTGGCTTGTTGGTGTCTATGTGTAAACACAGACAATTGGAATAAAGTAGTTGTTTTATTACCAAAAAAAGTTTGTTTGTTGCCTTCATCGGGACTAAAATATAATTTCTACAGTTTACCACCAGAGGGCGTACAAATTGATTCACTAAAATAACATCCTTCGATATAGCGAATAATTGTGTAATCGAATGCATGAATGTTTCAAGTAGTCAAGAAAATGGAAACGCGATTGATAAAAAGAGAAGGAAGTATATATCAGAGATAAAGAATCGTCTGTCATTTGATTTAATGCCATCTCATAGTGAACAAAAAATATGACAACAATTTGATGAATATTTGGTATCAAATGCATGTTTCACTACATGGACGTCATTATGAATGGAGCCAGTTTAATGATTCCGCGCGATGAGGTATTTATGTACGCTACTTCAAGTCTGATCACAGGTGTAGGTTATGATACTAGCTTGGGAAGCACGCCTCGCCAATCCAAGAATCACTACGCGTAAAGCACACGTACGCCGGCCGCTGGGCACTGGGTTCAAGCTGAGTGCACATTTCTTGTAATTAACTGACAGCGACGCGATTGAAGCCATAGTCGTTGGAAGGTGCCGCTCAATACGTAGTTAAATATGCTATATATAATTGCACTCCAACGGCATGTTAAGAATTCAGAGAGAGTGAGAGAGAGAGAGAGAGAGAGAGAGTGAGTGAGTGAGTGAGTGAGTGAGTGAGTGAGTGAGGGAGTGAGTGAGTGAGTGAGTGAGTGAGTGAGTGAGTGAGGGAGTGAGTGAGTGAGTGAGTGGGTGAGTAAGGGAATGAGTGATTGATTGATTGATTGATTGAGTGAGTGAGTGAGTGAGTGAGTGAGTGAGTGAGTGAGTGAGTGAGTGAGTGAGGGGGAGGGAGGGTGAAGAGAGGGCTAGAGCGACAGAGAAGATATAATCATTTTAGTGTTCACGTATCTACTGAACATGACCCTCGAGCGTTCAGAAAACGGTTTGCACCAAAAACATGCACCTTCTATACACACGCGACGTCAGCGAACACTAGTACACCAGAGCCGACCTCTCCCAGAGGAGGACCTGGTCCGCTGCCGTGTGCCCCCCAACTTCAGTAAAGAAACAAAGGAAACTACATTTCGATTTAACGCACGACAATGTATTGTTCATGGTTACGTACATACAAAGTATAGAAAGTCGACTCCAATAACGCATAACACATCGCCTCTCCTCTCACTGTACAATATCTCAAATTAATTCAATATACATAAATCAACGACATTTTGCAATGTCACATCTGCAACAAATTTACGACATCGCAACAACGGTTTTGTTGCATGACATCTGCAAGCTAGATAGCGGCTGCATATGTTCGTAGGTTTCGTATATTACTGCGTTTCAACGGTTCGGGTGATTACACTGGAATTCAATGTGATGCGAGAAAGGTGTTATATACAACTGGAAACAATACCGTATTGCAACATACATCCATCCAATTCGGTCGGCTGTGCCACGGTAACGCGTGCCGATTTCATAAAGTTAGCGACCTTTGTTTTCTCTGCCGTTACGATTGAAGAGAGAGTTACAACGTCATGTCAGTTTGCATAAATGCAAAAAATGGTATGTTTGTTTTGTTAATGTACACACACTTGGTAGTTTCCTATGTTATTGCCGACTGCAAGTGCGCACGAAACGAATGCATAACGTGCGGCACAGTCCTGTATTAAATGGAGGTAATCCGTTCTTTTTATCGTAAAATAACGGTTTGCAGTATTAACTATATTTATAATAACACGGTGACCGCCCAAAAGCGTTTTAACTAACTATTTATTGTTGTTGTTGAATGATACGATTTTCGGAAGAAAAAAAACAGTTTGTTAAATTGACAGCACGCCAGCTACTTTCGAAGGCGTGACCCTAGGTTCGACTGTTAATAAGATAATTATGCACATCACTTGATACGTCATCACGCTACCCTCGTGTGGTGACCTTTCTCGGAATTGACGTTTCCAATACGTCACAGTTTGTGTACGTCACATTAAAAAAATAATGTACGCGTCACCTCCTTTGTTACCGATGTTGATAACAATTACATAATACGCTACTATTGCATGCGTGAATTACGTTACTCCAACTGAATATCATATCATAAATCAGACACCGCATGTTCGACATCTATTTTGATGACTTGACGGAGCGTTTGCTAGGCAACAGGTCACGTGGTGGGTAGGTCAATTATTCAAGCTCGCTCTTTGGAAATTTGAGTGACAGCTTGACGATTTATTTATACAATGAACTGTTGAATTCAAATGTTGTTTATGCTTCAATAGTACATATTTTGGGCGGTTCATATGTCAGAATGCACAATACAGTAAAAAAACAAACGGACAACCTCCAAGTAAAGGCAACATTTTATGAAAGACCATATTATCACAAGACACATCGCACAGTGGACATAGAGTCGCGAAGAAGAATCGCGTTATATGATTTGCACTTTAACAACTGTAAGGGTCTTTCACACGTTCATGGCAAGACATTTTGTAAACGTAAATTGCACGACATATCACCAGTAATTACATCATAGAAAGGTAGATGCATTTCACATTCCTTCCAATGTCGTTCTCTTGCGCTTCGAGAACTCAAGCGTTGCAAAGATTATTTGAAATAAGAAAAATACTCCAACTGGATTATAACGACGGCTGTTTACCCAGGGCAATTATATTAGCGCTGGCCCTATGTCATCAATGGGTAAACATGTAATATTTATGCAGCGCTTGATTGATCGTATTTCAAGAGAACAACGATGATTCTAGGCTAATTCGAATGTGTCTGCCTTTCTTGTAGTCAATATACTTATGCACTGTCATCGTTTTATTTACTTTTATCCAATATATCGCCACGTGATGATGTATGAGGTGTGTGTGTGTGTGTGTGTGTGTGTGTGTGTGTGTGTGTGTGTGTGTGTGTGTGTGTGTGTGTGTGTGTGTGTGTGTGTGTGTGTGTGTGTGTGTTTGGTGTGTGTTGCGATGGTGTAATTCGGTGGTGAGCGATACGCATTTAGTGTAATATTCAGGTTCTTTTTATTTAAATGCCAGCGACAATCACACAACAGTACTGGGCAACATTCGTTCTGGTGATATCGCAAACGGCAGCTTACGGTACGGTTAAGTGAGGAACAATTGCATGCGCAAAGTACACTGGAACACAGGTTCTCATGTGATTTGCAGTGTCCCGATGTCCGTATCTAAAATGTCGTACCCCAGCGGACGTTGCAGTGTCTAGTACTCCAGCTGCAATGTACTGTAATCCAGCTGATGTTACAATACATACAATATGGTACTTTAGCTGATGTTGCAGTGACTAGAGTACCGTACTCCATCTGGTGTTGCAGCAGCTAGAATATCTATTCCAGCTGCAGTGACACGAGTACCGTACTCCAGCGAATGTTGCAGTGACTAGTGTACCATACTCCAGTTAATATTTTTGTGGCTAGAATACCGTACTCGAATTAATGTTGCAGTGGCTAGAGTACTGTACTGCAGCGGATGTTGCAGTGACTAGAGTACCGTACTGCAGCGGATGTTGCAGTGACTAGAGTACCGTACTCCAGCGGATGTCGCATCGACTTAGTCGCCGGAAGGAACGTTTAAAGTTCTTGTCCCAGATGGCGTAGATGACTGGATTGAGCAGAGAGTTGAAGTAGCCAAGCCACAGCGTGACGGCAGCGACAGCCTGCGGCAACTGACACGACATACAGAACGGGGTGATGGTGGCGATGATGAAGAAGGGCAGCCAACAGAAGAGAAAGCCGCCGATGATAAGCCCGAGCGTGCGCGCCGAACTTCGCAGCCGGCGTCGCGGTCGGTTGTCGCGTTGTGCCGCGAGCGCGTTCCGTCGGCGCCGACATCTTGCGATGAAACCGAGGCTTGGATGACGCGGCGACACGGCCCTGTCGGGGGACAGTGACACGCCGTTGCGTGGGTCGTGAGGAGGCGCCAGTAACGCCGTCGGCGTGTCGGGGGGCGAGTTGCTGGCGACGGGGGCTTGAGACGGCTTCCCGTTCAATTCCGTCATGGCCGACGAGTTCAGCGACGACGCGAGCGAGCGCCCCCTGGCGCGCGTACGCTGCCTCCGACGCGCAATCTTGAATATTTTAAAGTAGACGATAACGATGACAGAGAGCGGAAACCAGAAGGCGCCGAATGTTGAGAAGATTGTGTACGCCATATCCTGGCTGATCATGCACACCCCCGGCGCCCTCTCGTTGCCCGCCTGCCAGCCGAACAGCGGCGACGCCGAGATGCCGCCTGACGTGAGCCACGCGAGCGTTACCATGACGGCGCACGCGTGTCTGCGCGTGAAAGTGTCGCCGTGCGTGTACTTGACGTTGCGCGCGATCAGCCAGTAGCGGTCGAGGGCGATGACGACGATGTTGAGGATGGACGCCGTGCAGCAGAACACGTCGGCCGTCACCCAGAAGTCGCACACGATCGGCCCGAGTCGCCACTCCCCGACCAGCAGCATGTAGAGGCTGATGGGTAATACGATGATGGCGACGAGCAGGTCGGCCGTTGCCAGGGAGACGATGAGTCCATTGCTGAGCGTGCGCATGTCGCGGAAGAGCGACACGGAGAGAATGACGAACGTGTTTCCGATGATGATCGCCACGATGAGACACGACAGCACGAGGCCGATGATTACGTCAAGCGCGGCGACACGGAAGTGCCCCCACTGGCCGGCGCATGCGCTATCGTTGGCGTTACTCCAGCACAGAGTCGCATTGTCCACCTCGAACGATGACCCGTTGAACAAATCAACAACACCGGTTTCGATTTCGTCAACCTTATCGTACGTTTCCTTTGCGCTTGCGCTGAGTGCGACGACGCTGAGAGTGACGTTGACGTAGTGAAACATATTGTCACTAATTACACAGTCTGACCTACATAGCAGATTCCTCGCAAATAAAATGTATTTATAGCTAATTCACCCCATTATCGCAACACGCGTGAAAAGAACACGGTCTTCCCACTTGGCAAGGCACCGAAAGTTTAGCGCGATATTGGCGTTTGTGGCGACACCTGGTGTCGTAATATAACACCATCACTCAATGTTCCGACTAGTGCGCGACCTCGCGTCTGGTCATCGACGCTCGATTAAGACAGTTTATCGCGTGCCAGCACATTTTGTACTGCGCGTCACAACGATGTATAACTGCGCTGGGACCGGAGCTATTTCTGCGCATCTGGCAATCTTCCGGCAGTCTGTCTTCAATTGCGGGACAACGTCAAACGCGCAGACAGACAAATGTCGCCGCATGCCCGCGTGAATCCCGTCTTCGGGGTTTCATTTGTCACGACCAGTGTTTCGTGCCGAGAATATTACGTCGGCGAAGTCGTCCTCGTCTCCCGGAACGCGGAATCGATCCGGAAGGTGATGGACGTCGCTAAGAAGCGAATTTCGATTGACGTCGACCAATCCTTGACATTCGACGCCACGGAAGCGTTGACGCCGATAATTATTTGTTTGCAAGACGCGACCCCATGCCCATCGATCTGCGATTGAAGTAGATCCTGCGGCGACGGCGCCAAACAACTGATGTCGACAGAAGCAATCGTGTTGTTACGCGTCTTTGTGTCGCGCTCGTTTATATAGTGCGCTTCTTCGCTCGCGCGTCTGGAAGTCGACAGGATCACGTGGTAATGTGACGTCACCACATCGTCATCTCGCTTGACGCGTTTCTCGCATACGTGGTCATTCTTTGCTTTGCACCGCGAGTGTTAACTCTGAAATCAATAAACAAAACAGCGTGTATTTGACAAACGGAGGTGCGGATATTTGTTTACAAGCCGCTAAGATAGCACGTGACGTTTCATTACCACAGGTGTCCGACGGGGTTTAGTGACGTGGCACATGTTCTATTTATAAGCATTGAGCTGTGTCACTGTCAACTCAGATACAATTTTTTTTACAGCCTTTAGCTAACATAGTAAATTATTATTATTATTTATTATTATCATTACTTGTGTCACTGCTATTTTCATAAACGTAGACTATCATTAAAAAAATACCTTTTGTGACAGTGAGTTTTTTCGTACATTTTATGGTGAAATTTATATAATTGTGAACGTTCAAAACATTCGCCATTTAAGGCACAACGATAATGTTTTGAACCTAAGTTCAAAACCTTCTTATTATATTGAAAATAAGTCGATGCTCGTAGACAAATGACTCGAATTGGGACCCAGTCTAGAATAAATCATTATTTGGTTGGTCAAGATGAATGAAACAAATTACATAGCTGAAACTGTACAAGAGACATTATAGCAAGGCTCATTACTATAGTGTTATCGAGTGTGAGCACTTACTAAACAGGGCAAATGAGGGATTAACTGGTCATACAAGGTCATACAAGGTCACACGAGGATGCACAGAAGCGGCTGTAGTGTGCATCATCACGTGTGAATTTACACTAGTCAACCCGGCGAGTAAGCGGCATTACACAATAAATTTGTAACGAGAACTTCGGTGGCGCGGACTAAGGCGCCAAATCAAAACATCGATGTATGCTATTGCGCGAAACCAATGTCATTTGGTGTCACTGCATAGTCAATTTACAACGGGATCTCCACAGCCTCGAGGAGTCATCAACTGTCGAGACCTAGAAAAGACGAACTCGTTCATGTGTGTGTGTGTGTGTGTGTGCGTGCGTGCGCGTGCGTGCGTGTGTGTGTGTGTTTGTGTGTGTGTTTGTGTGTGTGTTTGTGTGTGTGTTTGTGTGTTTGTGTGTGTGTTTGTGTGTGTGGGCGGGGTGTGTGTGTGCGTGCGTGCGTGCGTGCGTGCGTGCGTGCGCGCGTATTGAATTGGTGATGTGACAGAGGTGCAAAACCTACCCAACGTTTTTGCAGTAGAATTACTGCGTTCGAGCCAAAATATACCTCGGCCAAACGCAATAGAAAAGAATATCAAGGTTACATTATATAATCTGTACAATTCGAATCCAAATGTACTGCCAAAGCAAGATGTCACGTAGGATATACACCTAAAAGTGCACATGATTTAATAAATATATTCTAAAATGGCTGGCATATTTGATATATCCCTCTCGGATATGTAAACTATTGCCATCACGAAAGGCGGCAGATAAGTGACTTGTCTTCGGTTTTGTAAGTTCTAGTTACGTTAAAGACGAATATTTAGAAGTTATTTTTTATCCACGTTCATCACTACAACACACATTCGCGTCAATCTGTTCATACGAAAAGTATTGCTTTATACATTCAAGTAACGCTTGCTTCTCGACAGATGTAATTTCTTGTTATATGACAATGTATTTATTTAGTCGCTCCGAGGACAGATATAAACAAGCCGCACGTGTTCCACGACAGCATGTTCGGGTCGTCGCCCGCTTCCTTCCAGAAATGAACAACACGGTTCCGCTGTGGCTAAAGTAGCTCAATAAAGATGATCCCTGATCAACTTCTTGCTGCAGAAGCCTGAGGACACTGCAGCGCACACAGAGCCTTGGAATTCGTTGTACTATGTGCTAATAACCAATTACGGTCTCCCGAGAGGACGTCACTGCACAAACTTGTTAAGCCTGCTACGGAGCGTTCGCCAGGAAGTAGGATTCGGTACACGCCGTCGAAGGACTCTGACTCACGCTGCGGATGGGACGAAGGGGACAACGGACAAAGGCGAAGAACCCTGGTTGCAGTTGTAGGATAGCTATATAAGACAGTACATCATCATTGTCATCATCACCGTCATCATACTTGTCATCACCATCATTCACTACTGTCATCATCATCAGCATAATCACCACCTTCATCGTCATCACTATTTTTATTATTATCATCATCATCATCATCATCTGTATCACCATTATCGTATTCATCGTCATCGTCATTGTCATCGTGACTGTATCCAAACTTAGTTATATATAAGGTTGAACAGGGGAAAATAAACTAAAATAAATTATCAAAAGTAACAAAGACAGCGAGTGATGTCTGTCCCATCAGCTCTGGTTAAAAATAGGCACACTGTCAAAGACGCTGTCGGTGCAATTTAAATTAAGTGTATTTAACGCGGTTATTCTAGAAAACTGCTAACATAATATTTTTGATTGTAATTGCTAAATAGTAATGGCTAATTTTTTAACTCTTAGAAGTTTAGGCCCAAAAAAGTCTTTTGTTTCTCTTTAATGGGATAGGCAACCGTGCACTGAACCCAAGATGACCTTTGTTATGGAATCGATCTTGATTTAACCCATGCAATGACCCAGGCCAGAGAACTTGCAGTTATCATCAATTGGTGTTGATAAAAATAGGTTGCATTACCATATCCCATATGTGCAGGTTCAGTTAGGGACGATACCAAGACGCTGGGTTAATGTACTGGATTAGTTAATGTTCGTGGGGCATCAACAACATTTAGTGTTTAAAGGTGAAGTTCTGGCGATTTCTGCTAACGTACTTATGTCATAATTATGTCTGCCCCAGATGAAAAACAGGTTCAAAAATGAAATAAAATATCTAGGGAGTAAGCGCCGTATAATGTTTGCAATCAGCAAGAAAAAGCACTGAAGAGGCAATGCTACGTATTAAGGGAGATAGACCACCTATTCATCGTAATTACTGCTAAATAACTAGTCGTTCACTCATTTCCATGTCTGACTATAGCCAGGTGCTGCGTTGTACGTAATTGTGAATAGACTAAAATGAGGAAACTTTACACGAAAGAAAGAGTTCATCCTTCGAAAGGGCTGCAACGGTTTCAAATCCCGGTTCGCTTGAATAAAACATTTTAGTTATACAGTGTTAAACCGCCCCACGATAGAGAGATGCTGACACAAGAACGTAAGTAGTAATAGCAACAACATTAATATAAGAATGAATACTGTTTCACTGGGTTCATTAAGCTTTCGAGTACATCCGCAACTTGGCAAACGACGCCATCAACACCAGATTCGGCGGCACTGACCAATTCTAATTGTTGGGTTCAAAGCGCACTTGACTAGCACGTCAACAACGCAAACTACGTTTCTGCACTAGTCCTAGATTACGGGTTTCTCCCGGAAACAGCTCCAGCCGCACCGGGAGAGGGATTACCGAACGGATTAGCGGTGCCGAATGGCATGACGGTATTGGTCCAGGGGATATGTATTACGGTTTCCATAAAATGGAACCTTTAAACGATCGTCATACATAACCTACCGCGCTGCTAGTTGAAGGTTTTGTATAATAATAAAATGTCTAAATTAATTGACATTTACTATATCATAGTAAAGTAAAAACAGGTAGTTCTTATATAGCGCAGTATCCAGTCCTCAGGATTGCTCAAAGCGCTTTGCACTTTACTCCCTGGCAGACCTGTTCAATCGGACACCATCTCGACTTCTCTAGGAAACATCCAGCCACGCTGCAATTAATGAGCGAAGACTATTCGTACACAAATATTCACCACTGTCTATAGCCAAGTACGCATTTACACAGCTGAGTGAACTGGAGCAACGTATAATGAACGAACTTGCCCAAGGTTCGACATCGCCGCACAGGATTCGAATTCGGGTTCTCTCGGTGGAGAGTCCGACGCATTAGCCACTGCACCACGGCGCTACAGGGAATATCCATCTAACTTTGGAGTATTTTATTTGCATCTATTCCGGCGCCGAGTTTCACTCGTCTCTTTTATGATCACTCGCTTTCTTGGACCATTGGCCTCTAGTCTTCCAATTAGCGACGTATTTTATAAAACACAACGATCATTATTTAGAGTAATTTACTTACTTGTTTTGTCTTGTTCAAGAAAGCCTCTCCCTCTCTCTAGACGTTGTATAAAATGGGTATTTAAAATGCAGCTCAAAGTTATGATTTTATCTAGTTACGCTCACTGCTCGTGAGTTTTCAATCTCCCTCATTTTTAGTTGATTTAATTTCTTACAGGACAACGCGACACTGAATTTATTTAATATCGCGGTTGCGTAAGCAGTAATCCACACAATACGTAGCACTATCGTTGTCTTTAATGTCTTATTCATATTTATTAGAAATACACAATTTCGCGAGGACATAACGTAAACTGTTTTACGATACATAATGCTCGTTGTAATGCAATGAATGACAAACAAATAAATCAACCAATGGACAGCTTGCGTATACCATTAAGTCAGCTCGCAGACGATGTATGTCTAGTGGCCGGTGTTACATAGGCTAGTCACAAACGCATCGACGCCAACTCGTGTTATCAGGATATTTTATTATGGATATATCCCAGCGCAATTAAGCAATATAGGAACCCGATGTTCCGGGAACACGCAGCAAGATACACACCTCTCTCTTCATTCGAAATCACATTTTAGGTACCCTTGAAATGCTAAATGATAAATGCGTTTAATAAGTATTGTCGTGCATTAATGTAGCCGTAATAAATGTGTTTTACAGCTGTATATGATTATATTGCAGATAACGTGTTGATGCACAGATTAAAGAACGTAGACACATGGTCACAGAGAGGTGCCGGTAAACGTGTTTACATAGCGCAATGTCCAGTTATAAGAACTGATTAATGCAACTCCCTCAGCACAAATGTAGCTTCAAACACATAGGAAGTACTCAATTACCATATAATTATTGCACAAAAGCAGTCCGATCGAATACATTAACACCTGCCAGTTGCCAGGTAGACATCTGCCCAGGAATGGAGTGGCGACCAAACGATGTTAATCCGCCATCTATGCTGCCGACCCCCAGGAGTACCAACGTGTGTTAGGGTACATTTGTTAGATATCACAAATTAACCTGATAATGCACAGACGCAAATACGTGACAGTTGTCTAGTGTTCATATTAGCGCTACCTTGTCTGTGCCCGAGTACACCGGCTTGAAAGTCACGTGGAATACAACCACATGAGCATTTCGCTTCGTTATGATGCACCGATCATTATGAATATCACTGTTTTGACATATGATATTTCCGCTATGATTCTTTAGCTATATTTCAAAGAATGAATATGTCACGTTAGGACGGAATTCTTTTGTGTCGACAGCCATTAGTAAAACAGGCGGCTGTTTCCGATCTAGAACCTCATACACACCGGAAACAGTGTCAGTCGCCCTGTCAGACGTACAGCGCATTAACAGCTTACGACAAAGGTGAACTTGTAGGTGTATGCTTAATTAGTGGGAAAGCAACAGCAATTATCCATGCAGACGAATAGGAGAGATCGTACAATCCGCCATCTATTAATTTGACCCAACGCAAAGCAGCTTCTTTGATATACAAATGTCGCGTCCCCGTTCGGAACTTGACGCTATAACTCTCATGTTCGGAACATTCACCTAATGTGTCTTTCTCCTTTACGGATCATGAAGTTATTGTGTCCACGTTCGGAACATGAAGCTGTTTTGTCTTCATTTTCACTGGAACACGACGGTATTGTGTTCACGTTTTGTTTACGTAACATGAAGCTATTGTATCCACATGTTTACGTGACACAAAGAAAGTGTGGCTACTTTCTTTACATAACACTAAGCTTCGGTATCCACGTTGAGAACACGAAATTCCAGACAAGAGCAGATTCAAGCTAGTGTATCCATTTTCTTTACAAAACATGAAGCTATTGTCTCCACGTCTTTACAAAACATGATGCAAACTTATAAGGTGTTCACGTTTTGTGAAATATGAAACTATTATTGTCATGTTCTATATACGGAACATGACGCTATTGTACGATTCTCGTACGTTACGGATAATAACGCTATGTTGCTGTCACATTCTTTATGGAACATTAAGCTATTGTGTCCTTATTCTATACCGAATACGAAGCTGTTATTCCCATGTTCCCTACACGGAACTTGGCCATTGCTATGGCCATGTCTTTACAGAACACGAAAGTATTGCCAAAGCGTTCAATACATACGTGAATCTGTCAACTACATTGATTCACCAAACTTGCTCTCGAAAGCATTGAGATGTTAAGTGAAAAGCGGTTTTACAATCGCCTTACCTTACCAATTTACGGATTTCGACCAGATACGATTCTCGCAACCACAGAGCGTATGCCATTACCGCAAACTACGAATGTTAAAAGTTAAATCCGACGCGATCCGGTCATGAGGGACGGTGCTTCTATCCGGATTACGGCGTGGGCGTTCTCCCCGGATACAATGTCAGCGCTCTGTAAGTTAATCCTCGTGGCGTCAGGAGCCAAGTCCTCGTTTCGACAGCTGAATGAACGACAGCAATAATGAATGAAAGAAGGAGCCTTGGGTGCCGTCTCAAAACATCCATGTTCGGTATTAAATGAAACCTCAGACCAACGTGAAACTTTGCATGACATCAACGCTAGGATACACTTGAAAATGTCACCGTCTTTAATGCTGTTATCATAAAATCATATTATGAATAATGGCATGTGTACGCGAAGGAATATTTCCGTTTCTAATGCAGTGGTCTTAAACGGACAATAATGCTCTTCTTCAGAAGGGAGTGAGATGGTTTATATCAATACAAAGAACATTATATTTAATCATTTCCATATCATGAAAAATCAACAATTATAATGCCGTCTCAGTCACAGACCACTTTTTCTTCAAACGTTCTTCACCGCTAGCGCCGCCGAGTGGATTTTTGAAGCTTCTATAAGCGCGTGGTTGCGACGGCGACGGCGACGGCGCCGGCGAAAGTGTTTTAACAAAATAAGATGGCGATTATTGGAAGCGGGAAAGTTAGGCAGAAATCATGTTTATTTGTGGTGCCGGTTTAAAGGACAAGGAATAATAAATGATGACGGTCAAGGACAATCTGGTAAAAATTATCTACCACAATTTGAAACGTTGGTGTCTCGTCGGGCCAGTAAATACGAAAGTAAAATATGAAAACTTGTGGCCCGAATTGGCATGACAACACAAAAATGTCGCCGGGCTTATGACCTTATGTCGAGGTCTGCCTGTCACGTGATCGCGCTATGCTCTTTTATTGGCCAACTAACCGTCGACCGTCGTGTTAAGAGAGAAAACCGGCGCACACCGGCCGACTTGTGACCGGATACTTGATTTACACCAACTGACTGCCATCGGCCGACGGTTTTTACGCCGACTAGTCGGTTGGTGTGCGCCTAGCTTAAGTCTGTGCGCAGTAGACGTGTGGTAGTTGACAAATATGCCCCTTTTCGTCTTCATATGCTAATTCCCCAGGGTTTCAGTAATCACCGAAAGCGAGACCGACTCAAGATCAAGGACATGGTTTCGTAAGATCTTTCCCCTTATGAACGGTGACCGAAAAACAGACACTGTTTTGACATGATAAATCCATATAGAGCCTACAGCTCTACAAAAAACAGCTGCCGACCGCCATCACCAATGAAGACAATGCTGAGTAGGAATCATCGATGGTTTTGTTTTGGCCCTGAACTTAGGATCGAATTTCCAGCGTGAAAGGCTCGAATTTAAAACAACACTCTTTCAATGCAAGAACTTACTTACTGCGCAAACCGTTGAATGAATATGATGTTTGAAGGCAAATCGGTCGATTCATTGAACCAAGTTATTGTCTTGGATCGTAAGATTGACACGAATGAGTAACTTTAGAAAGCAGAGGGGGTGTAATTGTCTGAGTGCAAAATGGGCGAAGTGTCTTTTTGTTGTATTTGGCTCCGTCGTATTTTTTAACGTTGCGAAATTTTGTTTTGTATATTAATTTTGTTTTAAACCGCCAAGATAAACAAAACATCATCCCATATAGGTAAAGTCCTTTTTATATGAGCGATTAACTGTTCAATTGATCAGTCGAAATTTTGTCGCCCGATAAATCGGACAATTAAACGACTTTTCAACCACTATGTAGTTGACATATAAATCAGTACGTTTGAAACAACACCATTGACGAAACAAGCCACAAATATGGAAATGTACGTCTGTGCGTACATGTGTGTGAATATATTATTGTTATTTCTTGAAATCAAAGATTAGTCACATTTAATAATAACTGCATTTAATAATAACTGATTACGAATCGTACCACTATCATATCTCGTATATAAACATATCACTACGCAAATAAGGCATTCACGTCTTCCTAACAGCAATAATTAATCTGCCTTCCGTGTGAACCAGAATGTGCCCTATGGCGACCGTACTCCGGTTTGATAATTAAAAAATCCCCAGCCCGAAGTATCTACACTTGCGCCAATATACTAAGTTAAGGCTGGCTAAATTAGAAAGCTGTATCATTTATTAAGTGAGCCGCAATCAGACGAGAACACGTGAGCGAGGAAGACAACGCGGCATAGTAGCGACCAGCTGAGATGGATGTTCCGCTTGTTTCGACAATTAGCGATATGTTGCATTTATCTCGTGTCGACCGTGTAACCGATGCTGGTATAATTATTATATCATCGCGCGACTTAGTTACATCGCGTAGCGCAGCCCGAGGGCACCTTTTCTAAATAATTGCAATTGCAATTGGGCAACGTAAACGTATTGGTCGAATGGAAGGAGAACAAGGTATATATATATAAATATATATATATGTATATATATATATATATAGAGAGAGAGAGAGAAAGAGAGAGAGAGAGAGAGAGAGAGAGAGAGGGGAGAGAAAGAGAGAGAGAGAGAGAGAGAGAGAGAGAGAGAGAGAGAGAGAGAGAGAGAGAGAGAGAGAGAGAGAGAGAGCGAGAGAGAGAGGGGGGGGGTACGGGTATTTGGCAACGTATAGCTTTCCTAGAGAGACAGGCAGATATATATATATATATATATATATATATAGATAGATAGATAGACATATATAAAACACGATACGGAGCCTAACTGATAAGAATTTTTTATTGCTATCAGCACCTAAACAATACAATTAAACAAACTGTCGAAGCAATCAATTTCCAGCATATCAGAACTCTCCCATAGGGCGGCTTGAAGGGAAACGTTAGCGACAACTACACTTCTCGGAGGAAACAGACCGCAGATGACTCGACACGATACGCGATCGTTAACAGGCAATTCAATAGAGTAGAACTTTGTTTAAATTATATATCCGTGTTATCTTCCCGACACAGGATGCGTTGAGCGCAGCGTGCAGACGCGCCTTTGTATGATCGCGTCCCATCAGGGAGTGTATATCTGCCCTCGCGCCCGACAAAGACTACCTGCATCCCCCTGGGCTAGCGAGTAAACTGTTTGTCGAGCCACAATCAACAATCATCGCGCTCGGCGCAAAATTGGACGCGACAGGACGCGGTAAATAACGTTACCCGTACGATGCTCGGGTCCCGGGATGAGGCATACAAAGCAAAACAGGGAATTGAAACGACAAGGCACTGCGCTAACAACGGCCGGCGCGCGGGGCATCCCGGGACGGTATCGGCGCTCGTGCAACGCCACTAATAGCGTAATAATTTTTTGTGTTTCGTCGCAAAAACGCCGGCGGTAACGCTATTCGCGGCACAAAGCAAACGATTTCCCTGCGGACCCGGCCCTGGACCTGCCCCCGGACATCGGGCGACTTGCTGTAATTATGAATTATCGACTTCGCTTAGGCGTTGTTCCGTTCTTGTGGTCGGCTGGCGGTGGCCAGGGGAGATCGCAAAGGAGACTTGTACCGCACCCACCGGCGACTAAAATAACCTTTCCTGTGGATGCAAGTCGACTTGCAGGTGTCGCGGTGGTTCGACGATATAGCGCTAGCCTCGTGACCACGAGCGGCCGGGGCCGAGTCCGAATCCCTGCCCGGCCGTTTTAATCGGAAGGAAATTACACCAGTTTACAGCCCATCCACCCGTCACCTGGCTTATCGGAAAGAAGTTTGAGATGCGTGTCGTTCGGGTGAAACTACTTTATCCAGCCCATCTTAGTATCACCAGTGACGTCAGATTCTGGGGCTGTGTGTACAGCCCATAGATATAAATAGAACACGCTAGTTGAACTAGTCTATAGGGGAATGATTAATGATGTAACTCTATGGTGCAGCCCAAGAATCTAAATCATCGGATCTGCATTCGTTTACCAAAAACTCCAGCTGCAAATTAACGATCAGTCCCGTGCCGTGGTAGCTGGCATCGCGGATCGTGAAACGCTGTATTTTACAGCTCCACAAATGAACGAAATATCTTCTGTTTATTAACACAATATTTAATATCGAAACCTTGTTGAATGCATACATCACACTGCACACACGTGTTAGCGGGCAAACGTAGTTTATTTGTGGACAAACTAATATTCTCGTCCTCGTTTCAATAGCGATTTCTGTTGTTATCTAAACTCCTAGTAGACACCCGGCCATTGTTGGTATTCTAAATCACCAGAGAGCGTTGCCGTTTACGCGCGGATCGATTCGGGTGTTTCATAAAAAAATTACAACTGCGTTCTACAAATTCGCAAATATGACGTGAAAAGAGCATATTGTATCGTGTTGATAAAAATGACAGGTAATTGTACATTTGCACTACATTTACCAGGAAATCGCTCAGGTTAACATTTTATAGTAGTATGGTCGTTTTATGGTCGGGATGTACAGGATTTTTTTTTTTACCAAGGCATATATGGTATCAAAAGAAGCGCAATTTTATGCCTTATGCCAAGATGGTGAAAACTCCTCTATGATCCTCTTTGGAGAACTTTTTTTTTACAGAATGATTAATCCAGCATTGTAACAGCCTTGTGTCTGGGAGTATGACATTGTAACAGCCTTGTGTCAGGGAGTATGACATTGTAACAGCCTTGTGTCAGGGAGTATGACATTGTAACAGCCTTGTGTCAGGGGGTATGACATTGTAGCAGCCTTGTGTCAGGGAGTATGACATTGTAACAGCCTTGTGTCAGGGGGTATGACATTGTAACAGCCTTGTGTCAGGGAGTATGACATTGTAACAGCCTTGTGTCAGGGAGTATGACATTGTAACAGCCTTGTGTCAGGGAGTATGACATTGTAACAGCCTTGTGTCAGGGGGTATGACATTGTAACATCCTTGTGTCAGGGGGTATGACATTGTAACAGCCTTGTGTCAGGGGGTATGACATTGTAGCAGCCTTGTGTCAGGGAGTATGACATTGTAACAGCCTTGTGTCAGGGGGTATGACATTGTAACAGCCTTGTGTCAGGGGGTATGTGTCAGGGGGTATGACATTGTAACATGTGTATGACATTGTAACAGCCTTGTGTCAGGGAGTATGACATTGTAACAGCCTTGTGTCAGGGAGTATGACATTGTAACAGCCTTGTGTCAGGGAGTATGACATTGTAGCAGCCTTGTGTCAGGGAGTATGACATTGTAACAGCCTTGTGTCAGGGGGTATGACATTGTAACAGCCTTGTGTCAGGGGGTATGACATTGTAGCAGCCTTGTGTCAGGGAGTATGACATTGTAACAGCCTTGTGTCAGGGAGTATGACATTGTAACAGCCTTGTGTCAGGGAGTATGACATTGTAGCAGCCTTGTGTCAGGGAGTATGACATTGTAACAGCCTTGTGTCAGGGGGTATGACATTGTAACAGCCTTGTGTCATGGGGTATGACATTGTAGCAGCCTTGTGTCAGGGAGTATGACATTGTAACAGCCTTGTGTCAGGGGGTATGACATTGTAACAGCCTTGTGTCAGGGAGTATGACATTGTAGCAGCCTTGTGTCAGGGAGTATGACATTGTAACAGCCTTGTGTCAGGGGGTATGACATTGTAACAGCCTTGTGTCAGGGGGTATGACATTGTAACAGCCTTGTGTCAGGGGGTATGACATTGTAACAGCCTTGTGTCAGGGGGTATGACATTGTAACAGCCTTGTGTCAGGGGGTATGACATTGTAACAGTCTTGTGTCAGAGGGTATGACATTGTAACAGCCTTGTGTCAGGGGGTATGACATTGTAACAGCCTTGTGTCAGGGGGTATGACATCATTAGTGTGTGCATTATTTAAGTACAGTTAATTTATATAAAAATCATAAAAATTTTATTTGTGAATTAATAAAGGAAAATGAGGGTGATTTTCTAAATGTTGTTTTATTCACCCAAACCACTACTACAATTAAATCAAAATATGCGGGACACACATACTTCGAGTTTCAAATGGATGTGAGCATCTGATAACTTTGTGTATCAAAATGCATAGCAATGCTATTAATAGGACAATATGTTAATTGACTCAGTAGTGAAGAAGATGTCTGACTTTGTTCTGCCACATTAGTTCCGTGTGGCTTCTGCTGGGAATATGTACATCACTGCATGTTTCAAATGGATTTGTGCAATCGATCGATTTGTGCATCCAAATGCACATCATCCCGTCATTATGTTGCAAAATAGGAGTACATAATAACATTTATGGTTTCTTGTGCTCATCATGTTTGGATTGTGTACTACAGCATATTCTTTAAAAAAAAATTGAAAAAAGTTTGTGTTTTAAGTGATCTGTACTGGGAGTAGTGTATAAAAAGGTGTCGACAACGTAGCTTTTACAATAATTTAAAAAATTCATAAAATATAAATGTTCCACAACATTCAAAATGTTTTAGGGGTCTTCTTGAGATAAATACACCAATGGTTACTGAAAACAGTATTTTAAAGTATGCGTTACTTTTAAAGTTTTGTAATTTTATAACTTTATTTCCATCATACAATGGCTATTTGGTTTGTTATCGAAACAGGAGTTCGACAGAAACAAATTCAATATCTTTTACTTTAAATGAGGGCAGAACAAATAATTATTGCACCCCCAGTACAAAATAAAACATGTTTTCACACTGATGTAATGCATTTTAATATTTTGTCGACAATAATGTTATTATGCTCTTTATAGATCTACATATTTCAAACTAAAAGTAAACCTTATGTAGATAGGAAAGTACATAAGCACCTACGCTATTTTAATATCGTAAATTACTTCAGTGAAGTATAATGTATTTATACTGCTTATGGAAATAGCAGCTGGATTTATGGTGCAAACAAAATGGTTTCATTATGAACGTTTCTCGGCTTCAGTAAGTTTCTGTTATCTAAACGTTCCATTAAAACTAAACTTTAAAATGTACCTAGTAAAAAGGAACATGACAGTACCATAGTTTTTATATTCCAACAAAACAACGCCAATCATTCACTACATCACATCGGCGTCGCCATCGGCGGCTTCGTGCGTGGAGAGGTGGTGTTTTTTCTTTTAAATCAATCCGTCTGACATGAGCTGTCGCTGTGTTCATTCTCCGTTTATTCCATATGTTTTCCTTCTTTTCTTTGCTGAATCGGTGACATAAACAGCAGTTGGCCCACGTTTTCTCTTGATAATTTTATCGGTCACGGCTCATTCGCATGGCGGTGGCTAATCCAAATACACACATGTTGATGACGTTTTTCTTGCATCTATTAACTCGGCGTAGCTAATCGAAGTCTGACGGACAGTCCCGAATGTTCACGAGCATGCCTTATACGGATCGTGAAGGTGAGGCCAAAGTGGAAACTGCGCGTACGCGCAGTTATTTTTTTGATATATTGTCAGCGTCATTAGTGATTAAAATAAAACATAATTCTAATGAAACAAAGGCATAGAATTACATGAAATAATCATATTAACAGGATTAATTAATAATTGCTTACATTACAAAGATAATACAATTCTTAAATAATCACTTTAAAGAACTTTGACAAGACAAGATTAAAGAACTTTGACAGTGCATCTAGGCCAGATCATGTATGCTTATATCGTGTCTGTGGTTTCCGACATGGGAAGTAGTTGAAATTTGACTGAAAGGGGGTCCTTCACTAAAACGAATATAACTTTTTCCCCCAAGGAGGATTGAAGAGGAATTTTCACCATGTTAAAGAGCACAAAAATACGCATTTATTTATACCATATATGCTGAGGTAAATTTGTTTCCCAGTAGCCCATTATTTGGACATAGAACGACCATACTAACGGGCTAATTTGTCTGTGGTTATACTCGGGTCAAACCAAGATTTATCCTGGTGGGCACATTTAGAAAATCAGCTATGTCATCTCTTGATCACAACCATTGTCTTTGATCGCATCAACCCGGCCATAATGGTATAATAACTCCAGTCACAGACATGCAGAAAGGTTCGTGTAGGTAGAGTTAAACGGTGAGACGAAGGTGTATTCGGATAATGGTAGAAAGAGTTAGCGAGGTTGTCTGCTTGCTTTCGCGTAATGTCGGTTTTGAGTCATTGCCTTAGACCCACGGATGTTGCGTGGTTCTACCGTTCAGCTCAGTTAGAGGGATACTGCCAGCAGCTGGCTATACCCGGAAGTCATATATAAAATTTATATACGTTTCTTGGAACCGCTCACATTATGTGTAATGGGTCAGTAATTATAGGCATAGTTCATCAATGCTAATCTTTTTACCGTGACTTGGCAGTAAAATCACATTATATGATCTAATGTGATATTATATTCAAAACTAATCAGACGTACATGAATTATTTTTAGTTTGTTGTTTCATTCCGATGACACACGCAGTAGTACCCGACGTTTCCAGATACGACAGTGATTGCCGAGTACATTCCTGGTGGTGGGAAATGTGAGCATAGCATTTGAAAAGCGTCAAGTAACACATGTAGAAGCCATCTGTCCGCATAGCTTACGAGTGTTTTTTCGTGAGCGAGACGATTAAGAGTAAAATTTACATTAACTGCTACAACAAAATCCGTCATGACAATGTTTAAAATTTACATTAACTGCTACAACAAAATCCGTCATGACAATGTTTAAAACAAAGAGCTGCCTCTGTGTCTCTGTCTCTCTGTCTCTGTCTGTAACTCTTTCTCTCTCTCTCTCTCTCTCTCTCTCTCTCTCTCTCTCTCTCTCTCTCTCTCTCTCTCTCTGCCTCTCTCTCTCTCTCTCTCTCTCTCTCTCTCTCTCTCTCTCTCTCTCTCTCCTCCTCTCTCTCTCTCTCTCTCTCTCTCTCTCTCTCTCTCTCTCTCTCTCTCTCTCGCACACACTTTCACTCTCACTCTCTCTCTCTCTGTTTCTGTGTGTCTGTTTTCTTCCTCCTTTCTTTTTTCTTTCTCTCTCTCTCCTCTCTGCTCTCTCTCTCCTCTCTGCTCTCTCTCTCTCTCTCTGCTCTCTCTCTCTGCTCTCTCTCCTCTCTCTCTCTCTCTTTCTCTCTCTCTCTCTCGCTTTCCTTTCCATCTCCTTTCTCTCCCATGCCTTTCTCACTGCCTTTATATTCCTTTCTCCGCCTCTCTCTCTACTTCTCTTTGCTGCTCTTTGTTCCTTTCTGCCTCCTCCCCGCCTCCCTCTCCCTCCCCCTGTCTCCCTCTCTCTCTCTCTGTTTCCCTCTCACTCTCCCTCTCTCTGTCTCCCTCTCCCTCTCCCTGTCTCCCTCTCCCCCTCTCTGTCTCCCTCTCCCTCGCTCTGTCTCCGTTTACCTCTCCTGCCTCCCTCTCCCTCCCTCTGTCTCCGTTTCCCCCCCCTGCTTCCCTCTCCATCCCTCTGTCTCCGTGTCCCTCCCTCTGCCTCCCTCTCCCTTCCTCTGTCTCCCTCTCCCTCTCTCTGTCTCCCTCTCTCTGTCTCCCTCTCCCTCTCTCTGTCTTCCTCTCCCTCTCTCTGTCTCCCTCTCCCTCTCTCTGTCTCCCTCTCCCTCCCTCTGTCTCCGTTTCCCTCTCTCTCTGCCCCCCTCTCCCTCCCTCTGTCTCTGTTTCCCTCCCTTTGCTTCCCTCTCCATCCCTCTGTCTACGTGTCCCTCCCTCTGTCTCCCTCTCCCTCCCTCTGTCTCCATTTTCCTCTCTCTGCCTCCCTCTCCCTTCCTCTGTCTCCGTTTCCCTCCCTCTGCTTCCCTCTCTATCCCTCTGTCTCCGTGTCCCTCCCTCTGTCTCCATTTCCCTCTCTCTGCCTCCCTCTCCCTCCCTCTGTCTCCGTGTCCCTCTCTCTATCTCCCTCTCTCTGTTTCTCTCTACCTCTCTCTGTCTCTTTCTCCATCTCTCTGTCTCCCTCTCCTTCTCTCTCTCTCTCTCTCTCTCTCTCTCTCTCTCTCTCTCTCTCTCTCTCTCTCTCTCTCTCTCTCTCTCTCTCTCTCTCTCTCTCTCTCCCTCTTCCTCTTTCTCCGTCTCCGTCTCCCTCTCCCTCTGTCTGTCTCTCTCCCCCTCTCTCTGCCCCTCTCTCTGTTTCAGTGATTCTCTGTCTATCGATCTGTTTCTCTTTTTCCCTCGATCCATCTTACTCTCCAGTCACTGTTTCTTTATCGGACACGTTTCGCTGGACAGTTCATGTCCCGTTTCTTGTCATCAAACAATTTGGCAGTAAATCTACAAAAACATCAATTACACCATTCACACATTCCTAACACGCACAGCGCGGTCGTTTTTCTCGAACTGTGCATTTCTCGCGTTGACCTTCTCCCGTCCGCTGTTCTCTCGCAACAATTAATACGTCATTGTTATTTAAAGAATGAAATAGAAGACGATATTTAAACGTTCTCTTGATCAAATAGTAACATCTCGGTGACCAATTCTGCAAAGTGACTGTCATCGGAATTGACGTACAGTTTGTATACCAGTAACATAATTCCCGCTAATACATGTTCTTGGATATTACTATAAAACTGTAATTTTTTTCAAATCTTAGTCTTATTGTTCTATTTCTTTTCCAGCAAACTGCATGATTAACAAAAGCGACGCGCATTCTCTATTTAACCGAATTTCACATATAAATACAAAGTAAAAATTAATGCATGAAATGGTGACGATGTGAGGTGAGGAACGTGCATGTTCGCACAGGGTGCATAATCCAAATACAGGATGTATTGCTGTATTTGCGTGTATATTTACCAAATACGCACAATATGAACATCACATACCAAGTCAATTATAAATACGGAGTTCCAGATGCAAGAAATACGCACGATCAGCGTATTTGCATACAAATTAATACACGTGTGTCCTGTGGTTGTTACAGCCAGCTTCATCGTATGGAGACGTGTATATAATGCCTGGTAGCAAAGTTATTGAGTGTAATTGCCCACATGTAGCAGAGCTGGTTGTGAGACGAAATGGATGACTACTTCATCCAATAACCGGGTGCCTGCACGGTGGCAGAGACAGTAGCAATACACGAAGCAATTTATCGCGACAAACGGTAAACAGATGCTCTCTGTCTCCACATAAAAAATATTCGAATGTCATGTCCGTGCTCCTGTGGCCAAAACATAAGAGCAATGAAGCGGTTCGTGCATACACTCACGCACGCACGCACGCACGCACGCACGCACGCGCATGCACGCACGCGCACACAAACACACACACACGCGCACTACCCCCACACACTCGCGCACTACTCAACGCGTAACTATAAACTAGTGATCATTAGTTCAGAATTCAACGCGTAACTATAAATTAATTTTCATTGGCACGTTATTCGGCGTATAGTCGTAGGCGCGTTTGCGATCTTATCAACCTGTCATACGTCCAAATGAACGACTCTGTGTCAAACTGACAATACAGGTAGACGGAGACAACGGAAATTATGCATCACAACTGGAGGTGGTTATGGTCATAATTGGATGAAATTAACCACACAGTTGGAAGACGTTAAACAAATATGTACCTTTTTTCATAAATGGTGGAGACTAACAGTAGAGTGCGGGTTCAATAATCAACAAACAAAACCTGTTCACTTTGATAAGATCGTATCTTGTTCAAGGCAACGATACTTTGAATGCATTTGAAACAACACCAGACATGCATCTGTGTGTAAGATGATTGTACAGGGTCAACTTGAGATCATCTGTGTGTAAGTTGATTGTACAGGGTCAACTTGAGATCATTTGTGTGTAAGATGATTGTACAGGGTCAACTTGAGATCATCTGTGTGTAAGTTGATTGTACAGGGTCAACTTGAGATCATCTGTGTGTAAGATGATTGTACAGGGTCAACTTGAGATCATCTGTGTGTAAGTTGATTGTACAGGGTCAACTTGAGATCATCTGTGTGTAAGATGATTGTACAGGGTCAACTTGAGATCATTTGTGTGTAAGATGATTGTACAGGGTCAACTTGAGATCATCTGTGTGCAAGATGATTGTACAGGGTCAACTTGAGATCATCTGTGTGTAAGATGATTGTACAGGGTCAACTTGAGATCATTTGTGTGTAAGATGATTGTACAGGGTCAACTTGAGATCATCTGTGTGTAAGATGATTGTACAGGGTCAACTTGAGATCATCTGTGTGTAAGATGATTGTACAGGGTCAACTTGAGATCATCTGTGTGTAAGATGATTGTACAGGGTCAACTTGAGATCATCTGTGTGTAAGTTGATTGTACAGGGTCAACTTGAGATCATCTGTGTGTAAGTTGTACAGGGTCAACTTGAGATCATCTGTGTGTAAGTTGATTGTACAGGGTCAACTTGAGATCATCTGTGTGTAAGATGATTGTACAGGGTCAACTTGAGATCATCTGTGTGTAAGATGATTGTACAGGGTCAACTTGAGATCATCTGTGTGTAAGTTGATTGTACAGGGTCAACTTGAGATCATCTGTGTGTAAGTTGATTTTACAGGGTCAATTTGAGATCATCTGTGTGTTTGAGATCATCTGATTGTACAGGGTCAACTTGAGATCATCTGTGTGTAAGATGATT
Organism: Paraescarpia echinospica; assembly: GCA_020002185.1. Lineage (NCBI taxonomy): Eukaryota > Metazoa > Annelida > Polychaeta > Sabellida > Siboglinidae > Paraescarpia > Paraescarpia echinospica. The sequence goes on from CM034531.1 coordinate 78,416,661, forward strand.
GTACAGGGTCAACTTGAGATCATCTGTGTGTAAGTTGATTGTACAGGGTCAACTTGAGATCATCTGTGTGTAAGTTGATTGTACAGGGTCAACTTGAGATCATCTGTGTGTAAGATGATTGTACAGGGTCAACTTGAGATTATCTGTGTGTAAGTTGATTGTACAGGGTCAACTTGAGATCATCTGTGTGTAAGATGATTTTACAGGGTCAACTTGAGATCATCTGTGTGTAAGATGATTTTACAGGGTCAACTTGAGATCATCTGTGTGTAAGATGATTGTACAGGGTCAACTTGAGATCATCTGAGTGTAAGATGATTTTACAGGGTCAACTTGAGATCATCTGTGTGTAAGATGACTGTACAGGGTCAACTTGAGATCATCTGTGTGTAAGTTGATTGTACAGGGTCAACTTGAGATAAGTCCATATCACAATAGCATGCACTTGATTTAGTGCAACAAAATAAATACAATAAACTGTTACAAAAATGTGCCATTTGTTGAGATTGCCAAATCTATCCATCCATATTCATATCCCTATCCATCCTTTCATCCCTCCCCCCCTTCGTCCCTCGCTCCGTTCCTCCCTCCCTTCCTTCCTTCCTCCATACCTCCTTCCCCCTCCGTCCATCCATCCAGCCATCCATCAATGCATCCACCAACTCATTCATCCAATCATCCATCCACCCATCCCTCCTTCCCTACCGCCTTCCATCTCTCCTTCCTCCCTTCCTTTCTCCCTCCACCTCCCGTCCTCCTTCCTTCATCCCTCCCTCCATCCCTCCCTTCCTCTTTCACCCTCCCTCCCTCCCTCCCTCCCTCCCTCCCTCCCTCCCTCCCCTCCCTCCTCCCTCCCTCCCTCCCTCCCTCCCTCCTCCTCCCTCCTCCCTCCCTCCTCCCTCCTCCCCTCCCTCCCTCCCTCCCTCCCTCCCTCCCTCCCTCCCTCCCTCCCTCCTCCTCCCCTCCCTCCTCCCTCCTCCCTCCTCCTCCCTCCCTCCTCCTCCCTCCCTCCCTCCCTCCCCCTCCCCTCCCTCCCTCCCTCCCCCCTCCCTCCCTCCCTCCCTCCCTCCCTCCCTCCTCCCTCCCTCCCCCCTCCTCCCTCCCTCCCTCCCTCCCCCCTCCCTCCCTCCCTCCCTCCCTCCCCTCCCTCCCTCCCTCCTCCTCCCTCCCTCCCTCCTCCCTCCTCCCTCCCTCCCTCCCTCCCTCCCTCCCTCCCTCCCTCCCTCCTCCCCCTCCCTCCCTCCCTCCTCCCTCCCTCCCCCTCCCTCCCTCCTCCCTCCCTCCCTCCCTCCCTCCCTCCCTCCCTCCCTCCCTCCCTCCTCCCTCCCTCCCTCCCTCCTCCCTCCCCCCTCCCTGCCTCCCTCCCTCTCTCCCTCCCTCTCTCCCTGCCTCCCTGCCTCCCTGCCTCCCTCCCTCTTTCCCTTCATCCACCCAACCACTCACTCACCCATTTACCCACCCAAACCATGACATTTTGTGTTACACAGGTAATGTGCCAGTTTCACTAGTTTACCGTATACCGAGCGATAACGTGATTGATGGTGCCGTAGATAAATACCCGTTCCAGCTAGCGAGTGTCGAAACCCCTTCTTGAGACAGCAAATAATCTTTACATCGCTTACGTGGTGACGCCTGTCAAATGCCACTTGTCCTTATCGCGACGGGGTTGCGTTACACCCTCCAAGCACGCAGAGGTCATTGCGGAACAAAATGCTAAAGAGGGCGGAAACGCAGGCTGTGGCAGACACATTCGGTAGACACCAGTTTTAGACGTTAGACATCGTTCGGGAGACACCAGTTTTAGACGTTAGACGTCGTTCGGGAGACACCAGTGTTAGACGTTAGACGTCGTTCGGGAGACACCAGTGTTAGACGTTAGACTTCGTCCGGGAGACACCAGTGTTAGACGTTAGACGTCGTCCTGGAGACACCAGTGTTAGACGTTAGACGTCGTTCGGGAGACACCAGTGTTAGACGTTAGACGTCGTTCGGGAGACACCAGTGTTAGACGTTATACGTCGTCCGGGAGACACCAGTGTTAGACCTTACTACCACAACAATGGTGAAGTAGATGTGACGGTGTTATTATTTTTATTTAGCGTCCTTTACTGCGGTCATCTCCGTTCACACTCGTGTATTTTAAATAATAATCCATTGTAGGCGTATATAAGTAAACACAAATACATGTTCACTCTTGTAAAACGTTTCACAACCCAGAAACCAGTGCGGGAAGGCTAAACGATAAAAAGTGTGCATATTGTCAAAGAGTCGGCGAATTGAGGTTTGCTTAGCATGTACGATGGACGGGAAAAAGCCTGTGAGTTATACGTCTTGTGTGCCTCTGTGTCCAGTTGCCTTTGATAACAAGAGTTAAAAGCACTTCAGTGATGCCACATATATCGTAAAGCAACTTAATATATACGTGATTTATTCCTATTGTCACGTTCCCTGTCATGACACCACCGCATCACGTACCTGATTCAGACGTCGACACGTACTGCAGCACTCAGTTATTGTTCCAGCTGCTTGCAGAATGTGAAATGTAAGTCCAATGAATGCCCGACTGCACGTGTTAGCGTGTGCAAGTGTACGACCGCCGATGTCCGCAGGCCTGTTCATCGGCCGCGTCGCTGCGGCCCTGAGATGCGGCGACAGCGACGGCAACGACGGCAACGACGTTGGACCGATATTTGAGTGTGAGCGAGCGCTGTGTGCGCCGAGTCGCTCCGTACTGCAAGGAGACCGGTATCGACGGCTTTCATCGCTCAGAGCAACCGCCGCGGTACACTGACCACGTGCACGCACGGCCCGTGTGACCAATCCTCGTAATCCCTTCAAAGGTCAACGTATAACGCCCTAAGTTGGGTAAATAGTTCGGCCCCAAAATGAAACATAGTATTATCGGCGAGGAATGCTCAACGTCGCAACAGTTAGAAAGGAATTTCGACGATATTCGCAACAACGAGAACGGACTTTCGACGACATCACACTGACTTAGATGGAAGTACAACGATACCGCACCAACAAGGACCGAAATTCCAAAACAACGCACCGACTAGGACGGGATTTACACATGAAGTTTCACTAATAATGCACAATTCCATGGTCGTTAATCCTGATTCTGCACGCACGCACATACGCACACACACACACACGCGCGCGCACGCGCTCACGCGTTCCCGTTTGGTTTATTCGTAAATGCGCGTCTGAAAGTATCTGTCTCCAAGACTAAGTGAGACGCGACCCTCTCTTGACTGACTTGCAGGAAGCACGAACCATCAATTAGCTGACTTCAAGGGCGAACCCACTCTACAGACGGGAGACGGGCTGATACACGTGGCGTTCGTCTCCCGACAGAAGGAGGCCAATGTATTCGTTTACCCGATGCAATTTACGGGTGTAAATATTTATACATTGGCGTTTCGCAACCAACAAGCCACGTTACGTTATTTAGCGGTTTCTTCCTGCACAGGGACCTACCTGTATCAGAGTACGGGTAATTCCTCTAAACAGTATGGCCAATTACCGTACTGTTTCATTTTCGGATCATAATAATGGAGCGCAATAGCACAGTTGAATTAGAATGTCGGATTCTCTGGCTATAGAATAATGTATATTATACTATATGAACGAATTTTGTCTTTCGTGTAGTGATTGCAGCGTGGCTGAATACTTCCCGGTGCGTTTTTATAAAGAACAAGTCAGCAAGGGATGAACTGTAAAACTGTAAAGCTTAGCCTCCGGTACTATTGGCACCAATGTTTCCCGCATTTCACGAATACACGAAATCCAAATCAAAACTATCACATGCAATCCACACGATTTAATATAAAATCAAACTGTGTATGTAACCAAAGAGTGCCGACGTTCTGTTGAGTGAGATTGCAAGTTCACAATTCAGTACAAGTTGCCGATTCATCAAAACCGCCGTAAATATAAGCGACATGTCGTAATAACGATTTTGTCAGTTGACCTCATAAAAAACCACCGACACTAATTCGCAGGATTTAGACTGACACCGACGTTAACTTAGCACACTCCGTCACTGGCGAGGCAATAGAGAATGTTCGTTGCGTTGTTACTACGATGTTTCGTTGGCGTATTTCACCCGACGAGTAAACCACACCCGGTGCTATAAGACGTACGCAAGATGGCGAAACAGCAATAACCTCTTATAAGTTATATAGCCGCTAGATCAATTCCACTAACTATGTCTAACGTGTTGCGAACGGTTCATACAGATTACGAAATAGGCTGTGTGTGTGTGTGTGTGTGTGTGTGTGCGTGCGTGCGTGCGTGCGTATACGTACGTAAGCACGTAAAACGTAATGCGCGCGTAAACATAACACGTAATCTAACAATTGCAGGAACCACGAGCGCATGGCAAATATTTCGGGAATACGGCCTCTGCGTCATGGACTTGGCAACATGAAGTAGACGCTGACACAATATGCTTATGTGTACCTTCATGAAAATGGCATAGCAATTCGAATATTATTTGACAATTACATTATCGCGACTAGGACTTATCGATGAACGTGAACTTCACATTCTTTCCGACCTTCGTCAATTATTTTGAACAAACAACGAGTATTTGTGAGCGCGTTATGATGTTTATGTAACGATGCTGTGTGTTTTCTAACATTTGGTAAATATTAGTATCACGACTGTCAACTACCAAGGTATCTCGTCAGGTGACGGGCATTTTTGCCAATATATTTTAATAATGTGATAAACGGTAAGAGTACAGTACGGGAATAGCATCCAAGTTAAATTTGATTTATTTCCTAGCACACAGCATAGTTGTTACACACTATTAAGTTAATACTTTTAGTTTAATTCAGAAACCTCCCGTTGTGTACACATTTCCACCGTATAACTAAATTAAAAATAAAACCTGCGGTATAACCGATGTGAAAATATTGATATCAACTATGACAATATGTTTTCTGTCTCTGCAGTGTTCTTTAGGCTATTCAAAACAACACACTATTGTGTGCACATTACCCTTCTGAATTGCGGTTCGTTCAGGCTGAACATCCTAGTTGCACAGTAGCCTTCGGTTCGATTAGGCACACTACGTATGTTTTTCTTTGGCCCGACGTACTTTGGTTTATTACCACAAATCAACGGCATTGCGCGCCTCCGTCTCTGACGTCTGACTCACACACGAAACAAGCCGCTTCAGCGCACTACAATGACACTCATATATAAATCATGCGATGGGTAAATGAAGACGGCGATAAAGAACCGACCCTGGCTCTGATGTATTGCCGCGTGATATACGTAGGCAGTCGCCGGACGGCACACGGTTGCATGAGACGTTGCAGCTGCGACGTCGACGACACTGCTGCTTGTGTCCTAGCTGTTGTTGCTGATGTTGACATTGCATTGTTGTTGTTGTTACTGGGTACTGGGTTGGGGGGGGGTTGTTTTGCTGTTGTTGTTGTTGTTATTGTTGTTGTTTATGTTGTCGTAATTGCTGGTGTATGTTTGTGGTAGTTGTTGTTGCATTTGTGGCTTTGTTGTTATTTGTATTATTATTGCTATTATCGATATAATTAGTCTAATGTTAGACATTAGACAGTAAAACAGACGTATATTTGGTCTCGTATTTATATAGTAAAATCCTGTTCTCTAGTTTTGTTAAACCATATTATATTACGCGTCTATATTAATTAATTAAAACAAATGTGGTCGTTCGTTCGGCAGACCGAACGACAGTTTTAGACCGCAAGGTTAACTTCCTGATGTAATCATCACGAAGATGTATGACGACAACGAACAGAATCGACGTGAGTATATATATATATACCAATCAGCCGTACTCGTCGGCCGCAGTAACCTCAGATTATGCTCGGTGCCCGTGACTATTACACAAACAAATGCGAGCGAGCGAACACATAACGTGTCACTTTTTAGAGCGACTGAACGACACTGGCGAGTGTTTGTAATACCGTAAGCTAACGGACGCCACGTAATTGGCTCATACGTCGCGCTTTTTTTGGTGGACGCTGCTCTATTTACGGAGATAATAATGGCGTAGTCATGTGGCGACTCGCGAACGGCGGTCGTTTATTTTGGCCAACCTAACGGCTTGGTTTTGCGCTGCATGGTCGCGCTTATGTTGGTGTTTGTTGTGGTTGACGGGCAGTGTGACGTCAAGGGATGCCCGAAGTCGGCACAATCCGACATTATTGTGTCAAACAAATCAGAAATCCGCCGGCCTTGTAAAGGGGATGAACAACCATTGTACTTGTTAATAGATACTGGGTATGTTCGGGGTTTTGTATAAGTATGCTGCCCAAATTGTTCAGTGTTCATAATCAAATCCTCTCACTGAAGTGACCAAATACTGCCACAATTTGCCAGAGAATGTAGTTAGTCTAGAAACCAATTAAAGATAATATGTTATTACCATGTGATTAAAGTCTGTTGTACGAAAATAGCGTGTTACAGCGCGCATTATCCGATCTTCCTTCATATATATCGTATACACGTTGGGACGTATACTAGTGGTATCTCCGGGGTGGTGGTGTTAGATGTATAAAGCGTCAGTGAAGTTGAAACACTACCGTTTTCAAGGATTCTTTTGCATCATGAATTTTAATAATAATCATGAACAGAGACATGACATGTTTGCAGACTTGTCTAAAACGTAAGTTCTTATATAGCGCGGTATCCCGCCATTGGGGCTGATTGAAATCAATGATCATACGTAGCAGGTTGGACAGAGTGCGACCAACTTTTAGAAAGTAAACAAAATCAGTCACACAACAAAAACAGCATCAAAGAGAGACAGCCGTACAAATTGCTGGTCGTTCGTTTGGTGCAGCTGTCGCAGAAAGACCATTTTATGGCGTGCCACGAAGAACGCCGAGTCGCAGATGCGAGTTTAATGTGAATATAATTGTCTTGTGGCGCAAAATGACGTACGCTGATCCCCGAACACCGCCGCAAAAATATGTCAACGGATGAAGGTGACGGCTCGTAAAACAGATATCGTCGCTGTTATAGTTCAAAGCATTAAGCAATATCCGAGTGTGATTTGCAGAGCCAATTTAAATGAAGATTTATGTCGTTGTCCTCGTCACCGCTGGTGCCTGGTTTATTGTACCTTTGCGGCTGTTTCTGTTGTCGAACGAACTCATCAAGACCGCGGATCATTTATAATTAAACGTAATGGAGAAAGACGTTTATGTCTATAGATACAGGAGAAGACATTTTCGACGAGGAAAAGAAAGGTTCGATCATTCACACGGTGATGTATGTTAACTAAAAACTGACTGACACAATGTATCATTCACTCTAGGTCACTGGGTCATAGAACATCGCACTTATCTTAGTTAGAAACCATATTGTCATACTGGACGAAACATATACTTTCACGCAAATCCACCGTCAACAACAAGTGTCCGTAGTGAAACGGAACAACTCAGTGAACGGACTAGACAACCGGGGATAGATCACAATTTAGGTCAGTGTTTTTTCCACATATAAACTGTCGGAGATCATTGCACTTTGATAATTTATATACGGATGTGATCAAACAAGGTCTGAAAGATTGGGTCATTGACCCTTGCCAGTCGCAAACAGTTGCTAAGACACGTCTACCAGCCGCTCTTACTGGAGATTCTCCTAACAATATCAAAGTACATCGGAAAAAAAACAGGAAACGAAATGTGCGAGGCGTCAGACTGGCAATCTACCAGCCTGAAGCAGCTAGGACAGAAGCTAGTCACTACGCTGCAATGGCAAATACTTCGTGATGTTCGTGACAAGATGGTCGACTTAAGGATAATGTCACTTAAGCTGTATACGTGTTAACATTTTTAACGGCTGACTGGTTGCACAAGAGCGAGTCAGTAACGCATGCGTATTTAAATATAGCCAAGTTTTAATGGAGTTTGAAAACGAATTGTTTAATATGATTTGACATAAATATAACGGGAATTTAGCGAAGGCGGGCTACATGTATTTGTAACAGTGGAATATATGTAAACGATAACACCACTTTGTTTACACGCACGCGCGCGCGCGAACACACACACACATATATATATATATATATATATATATTTATACAAACACACACTTATGTGTGTGTGTGCGTGTGTGCGTGCGTGCGTGCGTGCGTGCATGCGTGCATGCGTGCATGCGTGCGTACGTGCGTACGTGCGTTTTGATTGCGCGAGAGTGTGTCATTTTAAAATGCTAAACATTTCTATTACCATTTTGTCATGACTTTGCACATTTTCTTTTGGGTGTTTAATTGGAGTTAATGGTCTTATTAATCCCTATATCACCCTAACCCTTTCAAAGCCTCTCGGTGTTGTCTATTCAAGGGAACACCAACTCAACCACTGCTCGATCCATTCGGCCACGTTGCATTAAATGCGCTAAAACTCTTCGATTAGAAACAATATTATCAGGAACTCGTTTAGATACAACAGAATGAACTAATGCAACTGACAGCATACACAATTGTGAAACCCTTCCAACGGAAGACTCCATCTTTGACTGACTGGACGAAACTCTACAATATGCTACAACGGTCCACATACTGAAAACCACAAACCACACATTTATAGTATTGCATCGACGGAGATTTCTTTATGATGCCAGTCATGGCGCTACCACTGATCTCGTCCAGCAGGCGTTAATGTCTCCGTCACGGCTGCCTCGGCACAGCGCACCGGACCGGAAGTACGTAATCCCGTCGGCGTCTCAGTGTCCCGGATCAGTGCAAATTATCTACTTTCTGCGCAACTGGGCAGTAAACGAGCAGTGGCATACCAACGGTACTTAAGTAGCGTGATTTTTTTGTATTACACCATCTGCGAGAACTGCTATTGGGAAAAGAGGCAATAGAGTTTTACAGTCGCGCATAAATAGTTATGGGTGCATGACCCGAGGTGGCGTTAGAACACCGTCCGGGAAATTTTCGTCTTTTTCTGGGGCACAATACCTAGTAGGGAGTCAGCAGAGGCGATCGGAGGGAGGGGGTGGCAGCTTCCCAATCTCTCCCATGTTCCATCTGTTTTGGGGTTCAACAACCCTCATCCCATTTATCGTTACCACTCTTACCTCTGAGAATGGTTTACGTCGGTCGAAACGTGGGAACTTACTTCATTCCCTGCTCCCTACGTGGGACTACTTAGCAGTAACTGTTCACGGAAGGATGGTTAACTTTCACATATAATTTGCTCCGTGGATGAAAACTTTGCAATGTTGCTTTGTTGCTATTGCTGCTAATAATAATATTAACACTATTACTATTGTTGCTATTGCTGCTAATACTAATAACATTATTATCATTGCTGCTATTGCTGCTAATACTAATAATAATACTGTTATTATTGTTGCTATTGCTGCTAATATTAATAATAATAACATTATTATCGTTGTTGCTATTGCAGCTAATACTAACAATAACATTATTATCATCGTTGCTATTGCTGCTAATGCTAATAATAACATTATTATCGTTGCTGCTATTTCAGCTAATACTAATAATAACATTATTATTATTGTTGCTGTTGCTGCTAATACTAATAATAACATTATTATCGTTGTTGCTATTTCAGCTAATAATAACATTATTATTATTGTTGCTGTTGCTGCTGATACTAATAATAACATTATTATTATTGTTGCTACTGCTGCTGATAATAATAATAACATTATTATTATTGTTGCTATTGCAGCTAATACTAATAATAACATTATTATTGTTGTTGCTATTGCTGCTAATACTACTAATAACATTATTATTATTGTTTCTATTGTTGCTTTTGTTGTTGACGTTAATGTTTCGCCAGAATATTTGTTAAATATTTGTTAAAGAACTGAATGAAACACGGTACTATAGTGGTATTACCTCGGGACAATGACATACATTTACCGCATTAAAGCTACGTAGTAAAATGTAATGGAAATTATAGTATCTACAACGCAAGACGCAATCAAGATTTTGTTATCTGTATAGAGTTCGCCCCTCGATCACGGTTCGATTTGGAGTGTCGACATAAAAAGAATTGCTCAATGCAAAGAGTCAACGGTTAAGATAACATTAATTGACTGAAATCCAGTGGCGTGCACGTTATCTATATTGAAGCATTAAATAATTTATTGACATGGAAGACTATCTTTTGCGACTCAAGTGCCGGAAAGGCATCGACGTACACGCAATTGACGGATAACTGATAGTCGACTTAAACTGCCAAGATAAATTGATATTGTCTATATAATGCCATTTGACTAAACGAACTGCAGTAAAAATTACAGCATAGCAGGTAAAAAGGAAAGCTATACGTTGCCAAATACCAGTACCTCCTCTCTCTCCCCCATCTCTGTCTCTCTCGCTATGTCTGTCTCTCTCTGTCTCTGTCTCTGTCTCTGTCTCTGTCTCTGTCTCTGTCTCTGTCTCTGTCTCTGTCTGTCTGTCTGTCTGTATGTCTCTCTCTCTCTCTCTCTCTCTCTCTCTCTCTCTCTGTCTCTCTCTCTCTCTCTCTCTCTCTCTCTCTCTCTCTCTCTCTCTCTCTCTCTCTCTCTCTCTCTCTCTCTCTCTCTCTCTCTCTCTCTCTCTCTCTCTCTCTTCCACGAAGTGCTTTGTGTTTCGCCCCCTCCGCCCAATTACAGCTGCATGAATGCGTATCTGGCTACATGACTGAATGCTTCCATTGGAAGTCGATATGATGTAAGATTTAGCATGTCTGGCAGGGGTAGGGAGACAGGGAAACAGGGAGACAGGGAGACAGGGAGACAGGGAGACAGGGAGACAGGGAGACAGGGAGACAGGGAGACAGGGAGACAGGGAGACAGGGAGACAGGGAGACAGGGAGACAGGGAGACAGGGAGACAGGGAGACAGAGGAAGAGGTGAGATGATAATTGAGTTGATGAGATGAGTGGACTGGCTTGACTTCTGGCGCCTCTCAGAGGGCGGCAGAAAATCGAAAAAGATGGCGGGAGCTGTCAATTCATCAGTGGTGCCCCAACGACCGCCTGGTTACTGGACAGTAACGTGAGTAAGCAGGGGTAAAGTGTAAAGCAACGACCGCCTGGTTACTGGACAGTAACGTGAGTAAGCAGGGGTAAAGTGTAAAGCGCAAAGTTCTATTGGATGTATATCGAGCTATTATCAGAATTTACCTTGTACTTTTTTACGCACAATATTCAGTCTCGAAAACTATTCATCAACACGACTGAATCGTTTCGTATTGCCAAGCGTCCGTCTATACCATCTTAAATGATGAAGTGAAACATTTATCAATATCAATAGTTGGGAAAGGCAAGAAAACTGGTCGATTAGTGGTATTTGTTCCCAACCATTTCCACGTAAGCCGATGCCTGAACTAGAATGGTTTCGAAACTATTTACTACACAACCAGCAATATGTAGAATTTAATCACGAACAATCACCTTTATAAATTATTAGTACTGGAGTCCCCCAATGTTCAATTCTAGGTTCATTGTTATTCCTAATATATCTTGCAACAGTAAGCACCAGTTTCTGTCCAGTCGTGTATGCAGATGACATCACCCTGCTGAGCACACTAAATACATTTACACCTGATCAAAATAATGACTTGGCTACACTCAACAACATAAATTCAGAATTGACTCAACTAACATTTTGACAGCAGTACATAAACTGTCTCTGGATGATGCAAAAACAAAAAATATGATTTTTCACTAGAAACAGAGACAACTAAAGAACCACGAAATACCTAATATAAAAATCAATAATATTAGAACGGGTACTAATATAATCTAACTTAACATGGTCTCCCATCAAAATGTTATAGCTAACAAACTATCAAGGATGTTCAGTATTCTTACAAGACTAAAACACTACATACCAACATACACCCATGCATGAATTTTTTCTACAGCTGTACAGATGGAACCGTTCCAGAATACTTTAAAGTCATGTTCACTTACTTTTATTTCACCATTGATGATACGAAAACGGCCAAATATAATGCGTGTCTTATATTTCTTTCCGGTTAATTTACATAGTTGCATGTTTCCATCGCGAAACAAATAGACCCTCTACAACCGCTTTGTGTTTCTAAACTTAGAGTCTACTTGTTAAATCCAGCTTTGCTAATTATTCGCTATTCCACAATATAATACTATCCCGATGGCATATGAGACTATCGCAATGGGTTTGCAATAGCTATCAATATATCGCAATAGTTATACAATCGCTATAATAAGACTATCCCCGATATGTAATACGTGACGCGACACCTATGTGGCTGTTCAGACACCAACAACGTGTGTAGCGCCGCCTGTCTGATCAATTAAGTAACTTGCACGATCGAACACGACTTGTCTCTGCTGACACCGCTGGCAATTTCAGTCGAGAGCGGTGTTTATGACAGAACATGTGCGCGGTAGGCATCTGACAGCGAACAACATAATCCTGTACATATTTCCCTCAGGCAGACATGATATACGACGTAATCATTCTGGCTATCGTCTTTAGCAACTCTATTTTTCGTGGCCACATTCGTGGGCGATGTCGAACGAACGCAGTTGACGGCTGACGAGACATGAACTGCATAATGAAAGCCCAGTGTGGCCAAACGCGTTGCGATCCATTTGTACGAACAAGAGCAGTTATAGTAAATGAATGAAATCAAACTATCCATGTATTAAGCACAACACGAACATTAGTGGAACGAGTGTTCGTGTTCACAATTTAGTGCTAAATCTTGATTAAACATATTATTTTCTACCAGCTGTATAATTCAGATCTTTGTTAATAGATCTGTTTTCGTTATTCCGTTCGTTAGTTCGTTGT
>CM034531.1:78434473-78446973 GCA_020002185.1 Paraescarpia echinospica
TGTTATCATACAAACATGTCCATTTTCACGTACATCTATTCCAACATGTTGACCGTCCATAAGTGTTTTAGTCAATTTTGTGTTCAAAACCGAGGGACCAGTACGAGACTATCGACATCTTTTCAACATGAGAAGGGTGTGTTAAATGTATATTAAAAACACTGCATTTTGTTAGCTTAAGTTGAAAACACTCTGGAGTATTTTGAACGGGGTGAGTGCTTGAACGTCCCATTGCGGCGTCCGTTGTTTTCAACGCGAGTGTCCGTTATCTTGCAGCAACGTTTAGGTAGCGATGTACAATGGAAACTCTTTGTTCGTATACTTCTGTCAGTGATGTAACAATGATGTGTAATTTCCCTCGGAAACGTTCATACATTATGCTTTATGTAATTGCTTGTAGCACATCTATCTGTCAACAAAACTAAACGCTGCAGCAACAAACTTAATCTTACATGATATGTCAACGGTCACCTGCAAACGCAGCAGAAATATTTATTGTCATAGAGAGGCAATATGCAATTGTCACGATTTACTCAGATGCAAATACGTTGGCTGTCAAGGTATTGTGAAAGGTCACAAGTCAACAGTGCAGTTCATCCCACACCCATAAAGACAACGCAGTGAAGTATGGGTGGATGTGACACATGCCTATTGGAGCGAGCGGCTCTGCGTTAGTCGATTTAGATGATATAATACGTTTGTGCATTACGGGCTCCGAACGATCGCACTATATCGTCGCTGATCGCCCGCATAATAACACAACGGTAGACAAACTAAAGGCACCAACACATCATGCGCGGTCACCAGAAACGCACTGGCGACGCCGCGTTGGAATGAAATACTACACCTATACTAGTTTTGACACAACAGTCTAACTAATGGACCCCTACCCTGCTGTGAAAATCAGACATTCGCTAAGGATCTGAAGACAAAAACTCATTTTAAAATCCTAACTTGGCACTGTCTATTATACCGGAACGATGTATAATGGCGTAAATTGCGTGGCGTTTTTAATATGCTTTGCACTTGACTTTATAAAGTGGAACCTCTCTTTACGGTCACCTCGGTAATACAGCCACCTCGCAATTAAGGTCACTCTAGCACAGTCCCAAATTAGTATTCGTCCCGCTAAAACGGTCACCTCGCTATTCATGTCATTTTTGTCCAGTCCCAAAGGTGTCCTTTATAGAGAGGATCCACTGTACCTGGGATGTAGCATATAATATATATATATATATATATATATATATGTAATATATATAAATACAGTTACATTACATATATAGATATAATTATATACATATATATTACACACGCACACATACATATATATATATTATACATTTATATATATGTATATAAGTATACATATATATTACACACGCAAACACACACACACACACACACACACACACACACACACACACACACACACACACACACACACACACACACACACACACACACACACACACACACACACACACACACACACACACACACACACACACATACACACACACACACACACAGATACACACACAGACATGTATATATATATATACATATATATTAAACATCCACTCCCGAGGTTGCGTTATCTTGAGAAGCCGCGGTCGACGCGAGATACAAACACACTCCGTCGACATCCTCGACTATCTCAGTGTGACTCGCGTCTGTCGTGCGCCTTTCCTCCATCGATTCTCCTAATTGAACACGTGCTTGGGTTGACGCGCGATCTATTGTTCGTTGACAGAAGATTTATGCGATCTGTGTTGAATTTGTCTGCGCCGTTAACCATTCCGGCCGAGTGAGCGTTGGACGGCACGCGGGCGTGTGTCATCCGGCTGCCTAGACGACCTAGCTTAACGACGGTTATGTCCAGCATTCCGAAGTTACTCCGAAGATGATTAATTATTTGTTGTTTCATGATAACTTCGGTGTATGGCCGAACATGTCTTGTTCTTCTTCTCCTTATTCCCTGTGGGGAGGCGTCTACATCACTCGGCGGCCTTCCTTTCAGTTTGTTACCGTCTCTCTCGTTTTTTGTGATAGTATTCAGCATAATTTCTATCAACCGTTTCGACGTCTCGCTTTAGTGAGAATTGTGCATGTACGTATAGCGGCATGGGGACGCTGTTTGCGAAAAAAACCGTGAATATAGTGCCAAGTGTGGAAATTAATAGGAGTAATTCCATGGGATGTTTTTATGCAGGTTCTGAAGCATGAAATCGATTCCCTGCATGGAGCGATTCGAATCATATCTGCACCGAATCGAATAAGAAAATCCCAGAAGCAACGCCACTACAGGGGTATTTCTCTTTCCGCTTTCCGTTTCTGGAATCTTAGTTTTACACTGTCTTTTCGTCTTAATGTTGTCTTGCTCTTCTCCTTCTTCCCATTTTGCCACTCTCTCTGTCCTCCATGCTCAACATGTGTTTGCCCAAAAATGTACAATAGTATTTTGCATGTCACGGATATTTGATTATGACAAACTAATCGCCAGTGATAAAATGGCAACAAAGCAGACACTACCGACCAGCTGTATTCAGCACGACGCCTGGTGTAATTATATTCAACAGGTAACAGTCATCATAATGTAGCGATCCTAATTATATAGTACAAAATAGATTTTCCTTCCTAATGAATGTCTGCCTAAGCGAGGAGGGAAGCGATTCTTCCCGGGGTATCGCTGCCCACGCTTTGGCAACAGAGCCTACTCCCGAGGATATGTCTACTCTAAAGACTGACATCCTTAATGGTTTCTTTTCCATTCACGAAAGGGCTTGTTGAACATATATTGTCCAACGAGCATTGAAGTCGTCAGTTAAGCAGAGCCGCATATTCTTTAAAAAATACACCGACTCCATCTCTTAGTGATGCTATAGAAAAAAACAGTATTTAGGGCAATTTTTTTCAGAACAGGCATTTAACAAAGTGTTTACTTAGTAGGTCTAAAGATGACCGAATCGCGATTGGCAGCCTAACAGGAATGCTGCTCAGAAGGGTGAACATGGCGTGACCACTGATTAAATAGGAATACCCCTGCCTCTGCTCATAATTTAGTCGTGTGTGTGTATGTGTGTGTATGTGTGTGTGCGTGTGCATGCCTGTGTGTGCGAGCGCTTGCGTGAATATGTACATGATTGCCTGTCGATATGACTCCCATTACTAGACATGTGTGCGGGTATGTAACCTGTCGTATGTGCTTATTACAAGTGCACAAATACATACACATAACTATTACATAACAGTGTAAAACTACCCATATTTGCAGTGCATAATTTAACAGAAGGACCCGTTGAAGTGGCAGCTCGTCCAGCTACACGGGGAGACGGACTCTACAACTTGCGATCCGATTCTTCGTAGACTTCTTCGGGAATTATAACCAAAGACTAGTTCTACCAAGCAAATGTATATCTCCGGTTTCGCAGTGTACCTCGTAGATAAGAATGTTGAGCCACATAGTAGCAGTTTGACGCGTTATCTCCACAGTTGAAGCGACATTAAAACCAATTTACGACATTCTAAGTACGGAGCTTTGTTGATGCCGCTTTTCGCAGCCATTCGGGGTTTATCTGAGGACAGCGACATTCCGCGGCCAATCGTGAAACAATCCGTTTATGATCCCGCAAATGCTGATAAAGCAACAATGCAATGAGCGATAATTCCAACAATTTTTGCGTTGCCACGCAACCGCGTCACGTGATCTGACATAATTCAGTCGCTGTCGATTTTCGCGAATAAACTTCATCGCATTTTAGTGAGCGGCCGTGTGTTTATAGTTGACCCGTGGGAGGGCGCTGTAACTTGGTGGACAGTCAATGGGGAGTGAGAGGAAGTTACTACAGAAATCAATCACAGAATAATGTGAATATAACTGGCTCTCAAACGACAAGGATATCTTTATACAGGCCTCCGGCGGGTGTCTCGATGTCCTGCCGGCGATTTTACTGCGGGATGCTTAGCGACTTTGCCTACCAAAATACGTAAATCACAATCAATCTAATTCTCCGGTTGGCAGCCAAAGCGCATAGCACATATTCATGTCTTAGCGGTCGGTGCAACGACGTTCTTCAAAGTTATTATTAGCGAATTGTTTTTTCTTTGCACACGGGAATGTTTGCGGGTGGCTCGTGAAACTAAGACATATGAGTAATCATTGCATTAATGTTCCCGGAATTCTACCAATTGTATCATGTATACTATTAAAATAGCGTATATATCAAGTACACGTGAAGGAAAAGGCTAGTTCGGTCGATCTTTTTTTGGGATCGACAGGGATCGAATGTTGGGTGAACGGGAAAGAAATAGGTTAAAAGGCAGTACGGTAGAAAGCAGAAGCCGGATGAGGCTTCGAGTTACGAAAGCAAGAAGATATCAACTGTTCCAGTGATGGATGATGGTTTTGACCTTACGAGGTTATCGGTGTCGGGGGTAATGTTTATAACCTACACGTAGAAGTTATTCAACGCAAGTACAATATGTGACCTGTTTAATAAGTTAAACCTTTATGCTGTCTTCTCTAAATCACTACGTCTGTTTCCTTCGACCAAGAGGGGCGCTTTCGTGTCTCAATAAAGATAATTAGCGTGTGCCCTTGGCTAATCTCTGTAAATAAACCTCGACCACTGGGGGAGCTAACAAGATAAGGCCGGCATGGTCTTGGTCAGTAAGATAGGTATGGACGATTTACCGCGTGGACAGAGGCGAGCTTGACGGACACTCATTAGCACTCATAGCAAAAATACTATATCTCAATAGGATAGTCCACTCGGCTCATATCGCGTGATCCAGCGAAAGTGGCGCCATCTACGTAAATGCGTGCTAGCAACACTGTGCAGCTGGTTTTGACAGCTTTATCAGCATTGGCCTGCATCTCTTGTTTTGCTCAGTTGACATTGACTGGATTAATGTACATTACCAGGGTTGGGGTGTGCTTGGGAGATCGCATTTATGTATAGCTACATAATGTTTGCTATGGGTAATCATGTGACATGTGGTGACATAATAATAAAATGCTTGGCGATCTTCGTTTTCACCCACAACCCTGTGTTCTTGTTATCATTGTATGACTATATATGTTTGATATGTGCTGGAAACAGACTTAGTCTTGGTTTCTCCTATTCACCAGTATGATTAATCTGGATTAATGTACATTCAAAACATATTCTTTAAGTGGAATTTTTCGCAAGTGGTATTCTCGAAACAGTTACGATACGAATATTCGCAAAATGTGGCATATATATTTCACCGTTAAGCAGCGCCAACGCAAGAGATCACGTAAATGTTGTGGTACTGCAGTCGGCTGGAGATTTACGTTTTTTGGTGTTAACAACGTCGCCAAAATGTATTTGTAAATTGTGTGTGATTCAGTGACACTGGTGTGTGTTTGTCAACTGTACTGACCACAGTAATTGCCTAAATACCGTCTTTGAAAGCAGCCCACACACCTGCGCACTAGCCAGTGATAAAAATGTCGACAAGCGGGCCCAGCCAATAAAAAGGACCGATTAGTAATACTATATTTAATGCACTCTGTTATTAAATATAGTATTCTTGATTTTACTGCGTGCGATATAATTATGATTTATGTAGGCACATTTAACTACATTTGAATCACAATTTCTGGCATTTCAAAATATTACTTTATTGCAGACATGAATGCGATGGCATGAAAATCTATAATATATTCAAAAACAATTTTGTTAACAAATAACGAAATCTTTGGCTCGTAGATCATACATCTAGGCATAAATAGTATTGCTCCATGTAACGCAATTATTAAGATATGGGAAAAGTGAATATGGCGACCATTTTTTTTAAATGGCCGCCATTTCTGAACGCAGCAAAATCTGGAATGCCTGCAATCTTTAAAATGGTTCCCTTGGTGTATGGAACATATGAGCAAAGTGTCTTGCTTTAATAAAAAAAGTGCACAATTCCGCTGTTTTTCCGCGCATATCCGCTGGACTAAGTGGTATATCCTATTGTCTGTCATCATCACATGTCATAGTTCTAAAACATACATATTCCTATATAGAATATTATTGTTACATATAAATTATTTCAAAGGTCCCAGTTATTTATCTGCTGGCGTTTTGAGTACATTTTATCAATACAAACACAAGTACTGACCATTTCAAACCAAGTTCAAACACAGAAATATTGTACTTACGTACGCAAACATAAAACTATAAGTAAGACTGGTAAAGAGAACATGGACAACGGAAGCGGATGGTAGAAGGAGAATGTATAGATATATTGCTGTTGACCACCTATTCGGAGTCAGCAACGACGTGTACATTGCCTGTTCGGTGTTTCGCACAAGTCAGACCGGGAAGCAACTCCGGCTGCTGGGAGCAAGATCCAGTGGGTTACAGATAGAGACTACCACCCTGTGAGTCCGCGACAGGTTACACATTTACCCCCTATGTTGGATATTCTACTTCCCCTGGCTTAGTGAAAAGATAGAAGGGACCATCAGCTATTATGTCTCTTCCGAAAGGCACGGGAAATAGGAAATGAACGAACTTGTCCAAGTTTCGAAACGACGGCAGGTTGAATCGAACCACCGTCCCCTCGATCGATAAGAGCGACGTCAAAGGGAGAGGGAGAAGACGGAAACGCGTCTAGGAGAGGGCGGAAAAGACCATGTATTTGTTCCCCTCCCAGACCGCAAAGGAAGAAGAACCGGAGTTAAAACACCCGGCAATGGCCTCGAACAACTTTTTAAAACACTCGATACGGTTTTCAACCCAGGTTCTTAACACAGATATTCCATACTATTAAAGTACACACTTTCAAATTTGTTTGTTTTGCATACAACCATATTATTATATAACACTATTATATTATACAATCTTGACATTCGAGATAATGTCAGGCCATGGTTCAAGTGTGAGTAGTTTGTCACGAATATCTACCTAGTTTTTAAACGTGACAGTATCGTTTTGAACTTATGTCCACAATAGTGCAAACACAACGGTAGCAATTGTAATGTCCTATATACAGCGGCAGTGGCCCTGTGTGCGTAGTGATTATACGTTGACGTATTGCTACCATACAAACAGTAACTCATCGTTGTGGAGGGCCTCGAGCCCTGGTGTTACTACGTATTCCCTGGCCAATAATAATTATATTAGCTCTTCTCTTGTGAGAAAACGGTAACATCGTTATCTTAACGAGTAGGGCTAATTTAATAATTTGGCGAAGCTGGATCATCGTTCTTACTGGTTGTTATCGTACGAACATCAGGCTATTTTCTTTGTCAAAACAGCTGAAAAGTACAGGAATAGGAAACACGTGTACTAAGAGTACAATGTGGTTATAAGGAGCTCTTTCGGTTCGCATGATTGTGAGATCGTGCCGTTTCATTTCCCAAAATAATCGAACCAACACACTGTTAAACTATAATTGTAATTTGATTATTTTCTTTTGTGTTAAATCAACGGAAACAATTTCCAATTAAACTAACTTTTAATATAACGTTTATACGCTGGTACGTTAGGGTTTGCTCAAAATCAAAGACATTACCAGACAAAATTTACCAGCCGGTGTCCAAGCCGGTGTCAGTAAATACAACTCTTGCAGACATGTAACTGGAAATGTCCTTATCACCAGCAATAAGTGTGGTGGAAGATGTAGAAAAACGAACCACAAAGATCCGAGAAAAACTGACAACTTATACCTTGCCATCTAGTTTCTTAACGATGAATGAAGTGATACCTTTTTATCCAAGTGTTTGGTGGTAATCTTTTTATACGTAATAGTCAGACTCCGCCTAATCAGACTCCGCCTAACTAATTTGATCTGACGTTGCAAAATCAGTTTGTCCGAGGAACATCGTAAATTGTAATACGTAAAACCATGTATTCATGTACGTAAATTTCTGGTTGGAAGTTTATTTTATAGCATGTTTTATGGATATTCATATGAGAAAATAAATAAAACATGCTATAAAATAAACTTCCAACCAGAAATATTCATATGAGAAAATAAATACGCCGAGTTAATAATTTCTGCCGACTACTGAAACGTGACATCTGGTGATCGAAAGGGCAATTGGCGTCACGAAAGAACATAACGTGAAGACGGATCTGGACATGTCATGCAACCATCTGACGACCATCCGTCAACCACGTCGGGTCAAGACATCATCAGGTTGACCTGATTATCGTTGATCATTCGTGACCCCGCTGATGATGTTTCATGTCGTCACGTCATGTCCGCTATCCTGTGACATTGATCCGGTGACAGGTGTCGCTGTCAGTGCGTCTTCTGTCATGACATGGTGACAATCGTTGACATACGACAACAAGGTAGCCGGTGACGTCTCCCGTTAACACAACATTCATAAGTACAATATGAGAACAATTAACCACCTCCGCCGCCACTTTTGATGCATTCAATGTTATTGTTTTATTCGCTAGGTGGCGCATTAGATTCTTTGATATTGTCGCGGCACATCTGCAATAGACCAGCGCGCGTAATCCAATTCCAAATGTTGCGTCAGCGCGTTTGATTCACCGCAGAGATTTTGTAATAATGCTACAAATGACTAGAGAACGGGATGTAACATACACGACTCCTAAAGTACAGAAAACGCCGCAGGAAATAGCGAATTTGTAATCGGTGGCGAATAAGTCTTAATGCAAGTGGTCCTGGGATAAATGTCGGCAACATGTTTATGAAATGCTTGTGCCGGGCGACGTAAGTTTGAGAAGGCATGGCAACACAACTGACAACATATATATATATATATATATATATATATATATATGTACACATACACACACACACACACACACACACACACACACACACACACACACACACACACACACACACACACACACACACACACACACACACACACACACACACACACACACACACACACACACACACACACACACACACACACACACACACACACACACACACACACACACACACACACACACACACACACACACACACACACACACACATGTATGTATATATATATATATATATATATTTGCCACCACATACTCGTTCCCGTTTCACAATATTCAAATGTCAGATCGATCATCTTTTGACACCGTTTTGATTTCGGTTAAACAGTAAGCATTATTGTTGATACAATGGTTGTACGGTCTCTGCAGACAAAATTAGTCATTAATTATTTACACATTGAGTTCAGGCACGCGGTGTTGGGGATACATCATTGTTTTAACTTTAATTAACATGAAATCACGTTTCGAGAATCCATCGACGCATGTTGTGATACATATTTTATGCCTAGTAATCGCCACGGGTTGTCTTTGGCATAGCATCAATTAAACCATGTTTAGATCAAATAGTTTGGCGGCGTTTAACCATTTCGGTACAATCCAAATCGATTCACACTGGTAAGGTTAATCAATAGTATTTCATTACAGTACTTTTTTCTGTGTAGTAACAACTTCGATTGGTAGCATCGGTTAGGGAATGAAACCCATTAACACACACTTCATAGAATTCACGTACAACGTGATAGAAAACTAGAACCCCACCTAGTGAGCATGATACATTCTAACAACGGACCATGAGATCAGATCTCTCGTATTCAGAATTGACAGGTTTGCGGAATATATAAATGATTGCCTGCACAATTCACTATCAGACATTCAATGTTTACTTGGAACAGATGTGGCGTTTCTACGAGTGTTACGAAGACTTATGGCATTACATTTAATGAGATACCTCACACGGGAAGGGTATCGACGTTGTCATGTCCGGCTTGCCGCTGTCACGTGAATATGAACGTGATTAAAGGAAACATCGATATATCCAGAAATACCAAGAACGTCGTACATAATGCAAATTTTCTGTGTGCGAGTCACATGTCAGACGACACGACGCGTTTAGATTGTCTTTATAGCTAAACCGATAATAGACAGTTATCGTCGATAATAGACGTCCATCCGTCAAAGCCGACCACTCGCAAGAGTCGTAATGAATGTCCTCTGTGGTTGTGGCGAAAGGTCGCGACCACTGTCCACGCGACGATGGCCGTCTTCGTCCACGTTGTGGTCAACACCGAGAAATCAGAACTAAGTAATCGCAATCAGCAAAAACGAGAACATTGATAGTCTAATTGGCCAGAGCTTGGAGATACCAGATAACAGTCCTAACACATTATGGATAACCCAGCAACCGTCACTGTGCGGTTATCTATAATCCAAGTGACCCTTTGCATGTTAAATATATTACTGCGTTATAGGACAAAGGCACTTGTGGCGCGGTGTTGCAATTCCAGTAAAGTTGTGTTACGTGAAATGACCCTCACTAATTTAGTATATAATTGATATACTATCATATATCAGAGGCGTCAGAACTTGGTGAGTAATGAGGGTAGGAGCTGAGCTTCATCAAAGTGCGTTCGCGAGGGGGAGTGTGCTTTTGGAAACGTCGAAGGAGGGGGTACTGTAGAAGGAACGAGTAGTGTTGGGATTTGTCTTTATTGTGTCCATTCATCGGGATCCCAATAACATCCAATTGACACCCCTTGCCGACATTTTTGAAGGTTAAACACATCTTCTGCTCCCACCCTAAATATAAATATAAAATTTCACGTTGCGACGCCTGTGTATATTCTGCTCAATCGTTACCTATTGGGGAAGTGTTGTTGCTAGGCAAAGCGGTATTACGTCATGTGGTCTGACATAATAAGGACGACGGCAAAAATAGGCCGTTGACGTCACGCCTGGTCGGAAAATGTTCTACGATGTTGGCCTTTTCAGCATCTTGTTATTTCGATATACAATAATTTATTCATCATAACAAAAATGCATACGTTAACGTACCTAAATCGGCAATGTATAGAAAGTAATTTGTTTGATTTTAAAACACAAGATTTAAAAAAAAACTAACTGCACTAAGCTGATCAGCGAAAATCGTGATGTTGACGCATCTGAGGATCTGCCATTCACAATTAACAACAAACTCACGTGAAAGCGTCTCATTTACGCTCCGGCCCCGGCTGGCAAATGGTAATGACCAATTAATACTTCGCACCCGTTTCAACTAATCCCGATTAGTTGAAATCTGATCATAAACTTGCACGCATATGATGTATCACGTGATTAATGCAGGATACACAGTCATGTTCACGTTATCACGGATAAGAAAACAATCTCCACGTTTCGACGTTGTTACCCGTTCTTCACCAAAGTTACCAACCTGCATCTAGGACCATCGACCTCAGATCTATAATTTATGTCACACTTTTACTCAGCGTTAAAGTTAGATGTCCGTTCCGCATGTATTAACAGTAATTGTATATGTTGCTGTAAATATCACAATAACTATATTGATGATATACTGCCCACCAAATTCCGTGCAGTATGCCAGAAACAGCGTTCGCAATTAAAGTTCAACAAAACATTCAGTTAGCAAAGAACCACTGTTGGCACATTTTGTTTATTGGCTAGTATTGCATTGCTGTTGGCTCTTTCCTACCCACCGTACTAAACTGGGACTGTGCAACTCATTTTGTCATAATATATACCTTTAAAAACCGTGTTTCAACCAAGGCCAATTTCTATTACACGCTAGAGGCAACGATTGCTGCACATAGAACACGCCCAAGCGTTCCCGTAGACTTACTCTGCGTCACGCTTCATCGTGCTGCTACAAGCAGCGATTTCGTTAGTGTTTCTCTCGCCTTGATCCGGCCGCAGTGAAACGCAACAACGTTCTGCGTCTAGCCGCGAGGACGTAACGTGCCAGGTTAATAACCGGGCCTCCGTGATTCTTCGACTTGTCGCCGAACGCCACCAAAGATTGATCCGGCTGCGTCAACGGAAAGACCTCGTGACGTCAGCTGAGAACAACCAGTGCATTGATTTCGCGCGATTCAGTTGTGCGCCGGTCGACGTTTTTGCACTCGTGGTCAATTATGATGGGGCGACGAATTAATTGTTTGCAAGATGCCAGAGGTAGCGATATTCTTCGACGCCCGGGTTCTATATTGAGGCATCTGGCGATATAATGACACAGTAAAGTTCGCACGTCATTTCTGTTAACGATGAGACACGTCGAAGAAAATACAAAGAAGGAAACAGCGCACAAAAGTTGGGGAATAACACATTTAGATGGCCACTGACAAACAATCGAAGACTGCTCCGTTGTCTATCTGCGTGGTCCACAATATATTTTGCGTCACAAAGTTAATGGTGGTTGTCTGTTCCAGGAATCCACCAGCGTGGTAATTTTTAACCGGAAGTTCGCTGAGTTAGTTGTGCTGAGTATAGGGAAACGCGAATGCGCTGAAACGCAGCGGTTAACGCAGTCGTTGCGGGCAATGTTGCAAATACTGCATGATTAGAATATGAATGTTTGTTTGCATTAGTTATTTGAACATTTTGTGTACACAAATATCAAAATTGCGAACACTTTTACGTGCTTGTTAAACGCTATTTGACGGGAAGTATTCATTCAACATATCAATTCTCGTATTAAGAATTGTAATT
>CM034531.1:78451973-78459473 GCA_020002185.1 Paraescarpia echinospica
CATCTTCACCCTCCCGAGACCTGCAACTGCACCCCCTGAAACCTGCATCTGCACCCGCTGATACCTACAATTGCACTCCCATGAGACCTGCAATTGCATCCCCCTGAGACCTGCAATTGCACCCCTCTGAGACCTGTAATTGCACCCCCTGAGACCTGTAACTGCAAACCCCTGTAAACTGCAACTGCACCCCCTGATAAATGCAACTACACCCCCCCCCGATACCCCCCAGGCACCCCCCCGAGACCCCCATGTACAGCCCCGCTGTGAGGCTCATACACAAATACCCCAACAACTTAATTGTTTAATTTATTAGAAACATTCTCTGGAAAAACGGGAGTTCCTTTTATTGTTTTCATAGGTATTTTCTCAAAAGGGATCTTATTTTTAATACAAAAAATTTGCATTTTAAACATTCTCTTAAAAGGGGTTGCTTTAGAGCGATTTGTGAGGGTCACTGGGACCATAAAAAGTTGTTTTTCTGAATGTTGCCTACACCCTATATGTAAACCGCCGTCACGTAGGCCCGAACCCCAGTCCAAAATTACGGAACATTTCAAACTATTGTGATCATGCCCTCATCAAATCCATACGAAAGCCCCCCCGTTCCGACGCCTATGTACAACTAAAATTACTAGACGGAAGATCTTTGGCCACATTTTATCCTGTAATTGTATATAAGTTTTGATAAGCTTTGACGGGCACAGTGAGCCGTTATATAAAATGGCTGGAGGAGAGAGATTTTCAACTAAATTTCCTCAACCTAATACAGGGATACTGTCAGCTGCTGTGATGGAGTTGAATCATTTACTAGCTTACACCCACCAAAGGCAGCCCCTACCACCGTTACAGTATGTTCCTCTTACACCCACCAAAGGCAGCCCCTACCACCGTTACAGTATGTTCCTCTTACACCCACCAAAGGCAGCTCCTACCACCGTTACATTATGTTCCTCTTACACCCACGAAAGGCAGCCCCTACCACCGTTACAGTATGTTCCTCTTACACCCACCAAAGGCAGCTCCTACCACCGTTACAGTATGTTCCTCTTACACCCACCAAAGGCAGCTGCTACCACCGTTACAGTATGTTCCTCTTACACCCACCAAAGGCAGCTCCTACCACCGTTACAGTATGTTCCTCTTACACCCACCAAAGGCAGCTCCTACCACCGTTACAGTATGTTCCTCTTACACCCACCAAAGGCAGCTCCTACCACCGTTACAGTATGTTCCTCTTACACCCACCAAAGGCAGCTCCTACCACCGTTACAGTATGTCCCTCTTACACCCACCAAAGGCAGCTCCTACCACCGTTACAGTATGTTCCTCTTACAGTCGCCCCGCTGACCATTTCATTTCCGCTTTCGCCAATTACGGCATTGGACGCACCAGGTTATGGGGTCAGCCCACTGTTGGTTTTCCCATAGGCGACAATGTTAACGTTTTGTCTGCTTATAAGAAAACGTGACCTATAAAATGTCTTAAACTTCTCACCTGCTGTTACCATCATCTCATTGACATGCCGATAGATTTTAACACAAATTGCATACTTCCAGCTCTCGTAAAAGGCCTGTTTGTGTGACACCCGTGAATATTTACAAATGCCGGCAAGAATTACTCAGCAAACAGGTCACACAGGCAAATTGCTGCCAAATATCCTTCCGCTTATTCAAATCATCTAGAAATCCACTATTTTATAGTCAATACCTTCTACAAGCACACATGAAAATCTCCCTACTCGAATGCACTTATGTCACAGCATGTGGATTTTGTAAAAAAAATAATTTCTAAAAAATGCACTGCATTTTTCTTCGTGTGCAACGGACAGGAAGTCTAACTACAACATGACTCCTTATAAAGTTCCGGCAAATCATACGGCAGTGACGCCCTCTGGCGAGAGTTGTATCTCCAAGTTAATCCACTGAAAAAGAAACTAACTCTAAATAACTACCTCTGTGTTTCTAATACAACGCCAGTTGGCAGATCAGAGGCCACTGGTCCAATGGCGCGGACGAAACTAAAAAGACGCAAGTGGACCTCGGCACCTTGGAGGAGATGCAGTTACAATACTCCAAAGTCTTATATTGACACAACACATGGTTCACTGTGACCGTAAGCGACCCTGCTCACAGCTCCCGGCGGTAGAGGCAGCGGTAATGTCCCCGCGGAGGAAGCTGCCCATCGGCCGTACGACAACAGTCCTCCTGGCAGCGCGCACAGTGCGATGTCTAAGCCTAATAGGTTACGTTTACGCGAAGAAATTGCACCCGTAACAAAGTTATTATGCACTTCGGTTCCAATTTGGCGTGTACGAATTAGCGGGCTATTATTAACGCGGATGTGTTCGCCTGACCGGGCGGTTCGTCTCGGCCGCGAGGCGTGCGGGGGAGAAAGGGAGTCGCCGCCGTTCTACGGTGGAGAGGCCGCTCGTACAAATCGCTAACGTTATGCACACAGACACGGGCAATACATGTAACATGTTACTGTCTGGTGCGTTTGTATTAACTCGGTGCCTGGAGCATATCCGCGGCGGTTAGCGTTTGTACGCGCTTTATTTAACACACGTTTTATTCATATAGAGTTACGCCGATAGGATGCGCCGGTTTAGCGTTCGTTCTCGTAGAAAACGGAAAAAGCAGCGGCGTCGTTTCAGCAGCTGTGTCGTCGGACAGTCAACGCCTCCAACTGTGTTATTAAATATATAACGAGTGTTCGTCTTTGTCGTAAATTAACATATTGACCGCCCAAATGCATTTGAATGAAACACGACCCTGTTCGTACCAAGTGATCGTTATCTGCTGAATTACAGTGTGTTGATTCGAATATCACGTGTACATTGCTTGCCGGACTGCAAAGAAAATATTATGACGGTCAATACACATTCTCTGGTTCAGTACGACACGTTAGGCTATGTTAAAACGTACAGATCCCTATAATCGTACATGATAAAATCGTTCACACTTTATGCATACCTTTAATCACATGCATATCTGGAAAAATAGTTAAACCACGAATGTGTAGGTTTACACGCGGCACACGCTGCAGCTTGTAGAGAACGTTTGGCAGAGCAAGAACACTACTACTTTAGAAAGCGAAAGTTCTGGTTATTACGTTATCACGGGTTATAGCAACAACGACCATGTCACCCAGCGACAGCGTTACACGATTAGCAATGGCATTTAAAGAACGTTCCACGGTCTTCCGCAGATATAGCGAAAACAACTGCAGCGTTTTCATGAGAATGCTTCGCAATGTTGCCATAATTATATAGTCTTATAAATCCATATGCAAAAATACCTATGCAAATATTTTATATATTCCACGAAGAGTATTCTATAGTGACGTAACATCGAAAAGAACAATCTACCACGAAATACAACTGACTTTGAAAACTTCAGATATTACTAGAAATCACGCAGATGGCCATGGTAGCAAGCACCTCACATAGATAGCCAACGCGTTGTTTCCGGATCCTGTTATTTCCGCCCATCATGACATAGGCGATGCTAGAAATAAACGAGGCGCCCGGTGTTTCTTACTGCTCTGTGAAATATGAGTGCTGGCAGTGGAACATTAACGGCACGCTATTAAGTGGTGGCCGACGTGTTTGTTGCTGGCACAGAGACGGCGGCTCGTCGTTGAACGGCTATATTTGCTCGTATGACGGAGAACACTTCGGTGTGAATAAATCGTTTCTGTCCAACATCTCGGGATTTACAATGTATCGAGAGAGTGTGGGGTGAAACCACAACGACAGGAACGACAAGAGGTGCCGGCGAACCGAGGATACTCGCCTGGTACCGGGTGTTACTGGAATGTACAATTCATTGCAGTCGGTTCTCGGGAAAGGTGTCCGCGAACTTGCGTTAGAAAACGTGTCATATATAAGACTGCCGTCATAAGCAGCGAGGTAGAACAAAACCGCCCGTGGCGTATTGAGAGACGTACGATTTTAGGCATAATTAAATACATATGTACGAGCGAAGATAGCTTTATATTTATTGACTGGTTGGACGAAAATGTTATGTTGCTGGTTTGTATCAAGTTAGCGAACTGCGTGCCGCGGTGGTGTGTGTCCAACTGAATAAGAGCAATTACGGATAGAATCCACAATGTTCTTTTGTATGAGAGTGTCCTGTTTGTGCGCGTGTGTGAGTGTGTCAGTGCGAGCGCGAGTGTGGTTGTGTGCGTGTATGGGCGGTGTATGCGCGCTCGTGTCTTTGTGTACGTGATTGTGTGCGTTGTACACAAAACAAACAAACACACACACACACACACACACACACACACACACACACACACACACACACACACACACACACACACACACACACACACACACACACACACACACACACACACACAAACACACACACACACACACACAACACACACAAATACATACGCAGTGTATATTTTCTAATAATTGTATAACAATCTCTACTGTGTCAGTTGCATTGCTGTTTTTCAATATCATCGCCCTGCACGAGGTAACGCGATCCGTAGAAACAACGCTCCACGCACGCCAATATAGGCTGATATGTGCTCTTCACAAAACCTTCGCCAACGTTTTAACAAAACACAGACATTGTGTAATTTCTATCTCTGTCTAAATGTGTGTCCGTGTTTCAGTGTGGTTGTTTGTTTGTTTGCCTGTCTGTCTGTCTGTCTGTCTATCTATCTATATATCTGTCTGTCTGTCTGTCTGTCTGTCTGTCTTTCTGTCTGTCTGTCTGTCTGTCTGTTTGACTACTGTCTGTCGGTCTATCTGTCTGTCTGTCTTTATGTCTGTCTGTCACATCACAGCTGTCTTCCAGTTGACATAGTGGACATACTATATATTTAACCATATGTATACCTCTCTCTCTCTCTCTCTCTCTCTCTCTCTCTCTCTCTCTCTCTCTCTCTCTCTGTCTCTCTGTTTTTTTCTCTCTCTCTCTCTCTCTCTCTCTATATATATATATATCTCTCTCTCTCCTCGCTCTCCTTTTGTATATTAACATATTTTTTTTAAACTTATGCAAACTAAGATATTCAATCGCAATTCATGTTTTGCCTTAACACGTGGTTACCACTTTAAACGTATAAATAAAGTATAATTAATCCACAATGCCTACAGAATGAATATGTCATCACTGGCAATGATTGATGTTTTCGCAGTCAACTGTCAAACCGGTTTCCGGTTTTCGAATTTTTGTATAACCGAAACACTACCAACAAGAAGGATCACTTCCGGTTGGCCATCGCCGGTCGAGCTGGATAAATATACTGCTTCCCAAATACAAATATAACCCTCGCTTCAAACTTGAAATAGAACCACCGAAAGTGTGCATCACGGTGGCATATTTACTGCTGGCACCATTAATTATACTCCATTAGCCTTGACCTTTGTCCGCGTCCTGCTGAACTATTAATGAATCATTGGAAGAAATGCATTTGTTGTGTTTTTACTAAGGTTAAGAAGAAGGTGTGAAATGTATTGATTACATACTTAATACATGTCGGATCAACTTATTGAGGTATTATGAAACTAAGAATGACCGATTGTTGAACATTCTGCAGGATAGTTAATTCCTATGCAAATTAGTTCGTTTAGACAGAAACCATATGGACCAGAAAGGAAAGTACACTGATCAACAGAGACGAGGGTAATTACGACCTATCTCACATGCACGATGACGTCATACGTCACATGTACTGAATAAGTTATTGTGTTACACCGAAAAAAGCCTCTAGTTAAGGTAAAAATTCACGTATTTGATATGTCTAAAATAACTAATTAGCACAAGAATTACCGAAATGAGAAAATCGGTTAAATCGGGCCTAGGTCTACGACAGTGCGTAGGTTTGATGACTGTTATGGATGATGGTCCACATGCCTGGCGGGCCAGTGTTAGATTAAGTGTTAAGAAGGGTTTAGGAACAATACAATACATCACGAGTTGGGATTCGTGAGGATATTCGGTGGCATTTGGATACGATTTATGTGTAGTTATCGCTGCACCACCAAATCTGCATCGTCAGACGAAACGGCCCAACGTTGTAACCGAGGAACTGTGCCAACAGAGCACGCAACTTACTGTGTCACTGGAATAAGATGGACACTGTTCTTGTTAAGTCGTAACAGAAGTTGAAATATCGCCGCATTTATTATATCAGTGTATTTCAAAGCATGCACATAACTGTTGCTTGATGCTATCTTGTAAATAAAAAACTGATTTATTAGCCATGATAGATTTTATGGGATCACGCATGATTCAGTAAAACGTGTTACGATATAATAAAGAATAGACATTTGTGTCGTTCACCTTAATTCAGACCAGGTACTCTTGTTATTTTCTTGCCATATATCAATTAATCAAAAGATCAAATATATTGCATGGTGAATATAAAGTGCGCGCACGTCGAGTTGCTAGAAAGAAATGCATTCATTTAGCGATTTGGGATCAACACACGAATCGCTCAAAACTGTCGGTTATCGTCAATTGTTTATAGCTAATAGGATGTGCCAAAACAGAATCATATAAATTGTATCATCAGGTGCGGATCCAGAAAGCGAGTCTATGGGGGGGGGGGGGCACACAAACTTCCACTGGTGGCCGAAGCAAATGTTATAGAAAATATGTCGCTATTACGCCCCGTAACTTCTCCGCTGTCTTGGCTCCACTGGTGACATCCGAAGACTGGGATGCTGTTGAAAACGTTTC
This sequence comes from Paraescarpia echinospica, assembly GCA_020002185.1. NCBI lineage: Eukaryota > Metazoa > Annelida > Polychaeta > Sabellida > Siboglinidae > Paraescarpia > Paraescarpia echinospica. The sequence goes on from CM034531.1 coordinate 78,458,684, forward strand.
GCCACCGCGTCGGCATAATGAACCTTAGCACTGGATTGCCAGTCGAGAGATCCGGGGTTCGAATCCAACTGCGGCTGTTTCAAAACTTATATTTCCGGCGTTTATCCACATTTGCCTTACGTCATTCAGAAGAGACGGGAATGTCCTTAGTTCCTATTGTCTGGTGTCTATGTCAGATATGAATGATAACATCCTAACTAAATATACATGTATGCATAGACTAAAATAATATATATATATATATATATAATAACTATGAAAAAGGTGACACATATGTAATAGCTAATATCGAAACTAAATATAAATTAATCAGCTTTGTTGTACTCTTCAAAACGTTCTTATATTTTGCATCAATGTCGACATAAATGAATTTTTTTTACCTATAATAAATATTCCCGTGCGTGGGCTCAACCTGCTCGTACCAGCTGTCCGCCAGTATCGGGCGAGCGTCGCACCCAACCGGATGCTACAAACCTCCCCGGGCGACCCGGAATGTCACTGCGGAAACAGGCCGCGAGACAGCAGACTCGGCCCGTCAGGAGAGGGCCGGGTCAGCGTCTTTTCGCAGAAACCACTGCACCCGATCACGGGCGGGCAGCACTGGATTTGGGCGGCGCATTCACGACAGATAAAGCGACCAGTCTGTTCCGTTACGCGATATCAACACGCCAATTAAAGCGACCTGGTCTGTTCCTTTATGTGCTATCATCACGGCAATTAATGCGACCTTGTCTGTTCCGTTACGTGATATCATCAAGGTAGTTAAAGCGACTTGGTATGTTCCGTTACG
>CM034531.1:78464473-78611143 GCA_020002185.1 Paraescarpia echinospica
ACACAAAGGACAGTTACAATTAAGAAAATCAGATCTTACATTCGGTCACAGTGTCGCCGTTTGGAGTTTTACTCTACGGTTTCAGTACTTGTCCAATAGCTGGAAAAGCAATAATCTAACTTCGTATAAGTGAATAAATCTGAATAACTACCTTTTTGCATTTGTTTAACACATCGCTTGACGTCTTCCTTCTTGTGAACCACGATGCCCGATCATCTATAGAAACTCTTCACTCGGACCGATCCTCCGCGATAGCCAACGCGACAGAAGAGCGGCTTTTTCGCATTCCGTTGTAGTCTCATTATTCATGACATTGGAATCGACGGATCCGTTCTTGGCGTGCAAGGGGCTCGAGGTATTTCGGGCAGACATCGGATAATTCGCGTGTTCTCTTTTTCAGTCGAACCTACTAGCATTTTTCAATTTGACGTTTCGTTGCACAATTATCGTTTTTTCTATTTACAGTATCTGCGACTCCGTACAACTTAGAGACGTGACGCAATGTGCGTTCCGCAGGCGTGGGTGTGTTCCGACGCTGATCTGGTCAACTACATACGACCTTCGTGTGACCTGATTCACCTGAATGGACGAGTCGGCTAAAGTCGCCAATACACGCGGTGATATGGGTTATAGTGTGACATTAGTAGTAGTTGTGATTACGGTTGTTCTTGTTGTTGTTTTGGATGTGATGCGATGTGATGGAGATGATGGTAGCAGCACACAAGTCTATTTTTGTTTCACGTAACACAGTGTTTGTTTGGATTTTCACCAACAAACATGTTGAATAATAATTACACCATATCCAAATAGGATATCGCTTTGCCCGTTAACCTTGCCGAATGCAAACATGGCCGTAGACATCACACATTGTCGCAATCAAATGAGGCTTCGCAAAGGTTTGGACGACGCGGAAATGACACGCATACGTTCTAATAACATTAACGTGATAAATGATGGTATCGTGTTCAATGCGCAAGACACATTTGAGGTATATATCTTACAAAGGAGCAGTAGTTGGCGATGTCTCGAGGGATCGTGTTAACACAGATAAGGCAATCCCATATCGTATTGTGGGTCTACGCAGATAGTTCACTCGCCACAGGGGAAGGTCTTCTCCCAAGATAGAGTTCCCTAAATGCATCGACCACTAGGGAGATTAGCGCAGATCCGTCACTACTTGGAGACGGAAGATACGCACATACATGGAGAGTGCGGGGACGTGGGGTGGGAGTGGGGGAGGGCGAGAGGGACGGGGAGATATAAAGATATGTATATACAGGCGTAGAGAGAGGGAATAGAGGTATAGGTAGATGGATACAGAGAGAGAAGGGGGTAGAGGTATAGGTAGAGGGATAGAGAGAGAGAGAGAGAGAGAGAGAGAGAGAGAGAGCGGGAGGAGGAGGAGGAGGAGGAGGGGAGAGGGATGAAATGGATAGAGGGGGTAGTAGTGGGACGGAAGGAAGTTGGAGAGGGAGCGGAGGGGAGGAAGATGGCCTTTTCTAAATCCTTGAAATCAATATTCGACTCCAGCCATTGTTGCCGCAGGAGTCATGTTTATGTACGGCCATGTACAAACGGCAAAGCTGCGCTCTGATCAGCCGGTACATCGTGTCTCTATTATTCTAGCAGTTTCGTTTTGTTGCTGAATATCCGTTGATGTATATTGTGACATTATCAACAGGCCCAATGTGATGCGCAGTTGAAATGCATTTAGCCAGCTATAACTACGAGGCACAATCCATCTCTGGACACAACCACAATTACAGTAAACATTATTTGACCAGATGGTCACGCGTATTATGCAACAACACAATAACAATTATAATCAAAACCATAACTTAACTATTACCAAAAATACCACCTGATAAATCTTATTATTACTTAAACAATTGTTTCCACTTTAACCCGGTTTATACTTATAATGTATCTTTATCATATGTGTATTCGTTTAATTTGCATTATTACTATTTATATTAAAAATCGTCATATTGTTATTATTATTCAGTCTGTATTTCATTGTGAGATTCTGCTGTCACTGTACAAGACAGACCCAACGACCTCTGTCTAACTGATTAAGGAATTGAATGTCCCATCTGTAGTTTTCGCGCGGCGTTCCACTCTTACGCTCCGCCGCGTCGACAAATGAATTGTAGAATTAACTCGGCTGTGTGATTGTGATTTTGGATGTTGAAAATCCAACCACGTTACTCGGGAGAATATTAGCCCATTAAATATGAATGGCCGCGTTTGTTTACGATCTGTTCGATTCATCATCCGTATCAAACACACGTTCGATCACAAACACGCGCGCGATCTTCCGTTTTTGCATTTCTGTCGGAACGAGCGTGTTGTTGGTCGCGCAGGTAAATGTGTAGTACGATACGCACGGTTCTGCTTCTAGTGAATGATGATTGAACGAGACAGTGACTTATGAGTGGGCCTCTGACGTACATAGATCACGTATTTCCTAAGTAGACCAAGACCGGTGAGGCCTATCACTTTGGAACGTTATACAGTGAGGTCATTATGTTGATGCAAGGGAATAACCCACCGGAGGGGCAACGTTTGAAAAGGTAAAGTTATCATCTTATCTAGCGGTATACCCAGTCAGTTTGACCATGCAATGCCTTTTACACTTCACCCCTGGCAAACCTGCTCATTCCAACGCCAATTTCACTTCGACTTGCAATGTTCTCAGATCGCTGAAGGAACTGAGGCAACTCAGTCGGCTACAGAGTCAGCATTTACAGCCATTGTTCTAATACGATCTACAGATTTTACGGCGCAGTCTCTAGTTGTCATCGTACATCATATTTGCAGCTACTAACTAAGTTCTGTTATAATGTATAGTAAATTCACAGTGAGCTAAGACATATTTTATTTAATGTATTAATCCAGCGGTTAAGTCATTATAATAGTATTACAGTCACATTACAATCGATAAGTCTCATGAGTTTTTTAAATGCAAAAATGTTTCGTATTGGTTCAGACCAACAGACACCCCCCTGTACGTGGTGTGGAACTTGCGATTTCGAGCGACCCAAACTGGATCCAAAACTACAGCCGACACACACGGATTCAACTACTGTGACACGGTTGCCAATGCGTTATCCACCACGCAGCCCGGTTGTGATATCTACAATAGGCACCCACCCACCCACTCATCCACCCACCCACCCGCCCACCCATAATGCTACATATGTTTTGGATTTGGGGAACTTATGCGACAACCCCTAAAATCACCAGTGCATTAAGTAGAGAGAAAATAATTTTCCAGGTGATGTCCCTTTATCCGAAGGGTGGCGCAGTAAGAAAACATTAGGGCGTATTGATTTCAACCGATAGGATCGAATGTCGAGTCAATCTGTTGGAGGCATAAGGTTAGGTAGCTGCGTTCACCGCACATTGCCTTTGTGTTTTCGGACCCTCCACACAAAATCCGTGGTCTCTTCTGGCTAGTGTCTGTGCAAGGGGAAGAAACACTGTCCACGTAAATGTTTCACCCTCCACACAAAATCCGTGGTCTCTTCTGGCTAGTGTCTGTGCAAGGGGAAGAAACACTGTCCACGTAAATGTTTCACCCTCCACACAAAATCCGTGGTCTCTTCTGGCTAGTGTCTGTGCAAGGGGAAGAAACACTGTCCACGTAAATGTTTCACCCTCCACACAAAATCCGTGGTCTCTTCTGGCTAGTGTCTGTGCAAGGGGAAGAAACACTGTCCACGTAAATGTTTCACCCTCCACACAAAATCCGTGGTCTCTTCTGGCTAGTGTCTGTGCAAGGGGAAGAAACACTGTCCACGTAAATGTTTCACCCTCCACACAAAAATCCATGGTCTCTTCTGGCTAGTGGGGTTCTGTGCAAGGGGGAAGAAACACTGTCCACGTAAATGTTTCCCACCCTCTCCACAAACCAGTGTTCTCTGCTAGTGTCTCAAAAATGTGCTGTCACCACCATCCTCACGTAAATGTTTCAATCTCCACACAAAATCCAAGGGTCTCTTCTTAAGGCTAGTGTCTGTGCAAGGGAAGAAACACTGTCCACGTAAATGTTTCACCCTCCACACAAAATCCGTGGTCTCTTCTGGCTAGTGTCTGTGCAAGGGGAAGAAACACTGTCCACGTAAATGTTTCACCCTCCACACAAAATCCGTGGTCTCTTCTGGCTAGTGTCTGTGCAAGGGGAAGAAACATGTCCACGTAAATGTTTCACCCTCCACACAAAATCCGTGGTCTCTTCTGGCTAGTGTCTGTGCAAGGGGAAGAAACACTGTCCACGTAAATGTTTCACCCTCCACACAAAATCCGTGGTCTCTTCTGGCTAGTGTCTGTGCAAGGGGAAGAAACACTGTCCACGTAAATGTTTCACCCTCCACACAAAATCCAGGGTCTCTTCTGGCTAGTGTCTGTGCACGGGGAAGCAAAACTGTCCACGCGGGGAGTAAATGTTTCACCCTCCACACAAAATCCGTGGTCTCTTCTGGCTAGTGTCTGTGCAAGGGGAAGCATCACTGTCCACGTAAATGTTTCCACCCTCCACACAAAATCCAGGGTCTCTTCTGGCTAGTGTCTGTGCACGGGAAGCAAACTGTCCACGCGGGGAGTAAATGTTTCACCCTCCACACAAAATCCGTGGTCTCTTCTGGCTAGTGTCTGTGCAAGGGGAAGAAACACTGTCCACGTAAATGTTTCACCCTCCACACAAAATCCGTGGTCTCTTCTGGCTAGTGTCTGTGCAAGGGGAAGAAACACTGTCCACGTAAATGTTTCACCCTCCACACAAAATCCATGGTCTCTTCTGGCTAGTGTCTGTGCAAGGGGAAGAAACACTGTCCACGTAAATGTTTCACCCTCCACACAAAATCCGTGGTCTCTTCTGGCTAGTGTCTGTGCAAGGGGAAGAAACACTGTCCACGTAAATGTTTCACCCTCCACACAAAATCCGTGGTCTCTTCTGGCTAGTGTCTGTGCAAGGGGAAGAAACACTGTCCACGTAAATGTTTCACCCTCCACACAAAATCCAGGGTCTCTTCTGGCTAGTGTCTGTGCACGGGGAAGCAAAACTGTCCACGCGGGGAGTAAATGTTTCACCCTCCACACAAAATCCGTGGTCTCTTCTGGCTAGTGTCTGTGCAAGGGGAAGAAACACTGTCCACGTAAATGTTTCACCCTCCACACAAAATCCAGGGTCTCTTCTGGCTAGTGTCTGTGCACGGGGAAGCAAAACTGTCCACGCGGGGAGTAAATGTTTCACCCTCCACACAAAATCCGTGGTCTCTTCTGGCTAGTGTCTGTGCAAGGGGAAGCAACACTGTCCACGCGGGGAGTAAATGTTTCACATGTCGTGGACTGACAGAGTGTTTGTCGGTATATCTAACGGTCTAACCCACTAGTTTTGTTTCCTGATTATAGACCGCGACAACCAAATCTGTTGCCCGGTCGAGCCCGTGACCGACAGCAACACCGAGGCTCAATTCCTAAACGGGGATGTAATGATCATTTGGGTCATTTCGACCATTTAGGGAGTCTATTGGTGAATGACCCCCCAACTGACCATTCATACACTGGCGGTTGAGCCAAATTAAATAGCCAATAGTCGAGGATCGACGACAATGTGATATGTGAGCGTAAACCGCCTTGCGAGGTATGCATTTGGAGAGGACAATGCGTCAAGTGAAATGCTTCCATGTCTGTACATTAATCGCTAATTTGGAAGCACTGCAAGTCTATCTCCTCCCAGATGCTGAAGTTCTGTTTCCATCGCCATTCGCCACCTTGTACCGGATGTCATCAGATCTACCACCTGCCGTTGTATTGAAAAACATAAAGGTAGTTATTTTCGTTTTTCAGGAAACCATTCACCAGGCGTAACCACTGTGGAATTACGTTCTGCGTATCGGGACACTATTATCAGATGCATGCAATATCCTAATCGGCGACAGCAGAAATTACACGATTAACTAGAACGAATATATAAGATCAATTATTGCTGTCCCAGGCATGTAGCTCCTTATGGTTATAGTAAAATGTAAGTTCTTATAATAGCACGGTACCCAGTCCTTATGACTGCTAAGCACGCTCGCGGGCAGACTGGGCCAATCAAACATCATCTCGACTCTCTGGGAAGCATTCAGCCACATTGCAATTACTACGCTGTACGTCTATTAATACACAACTATCCACCTCGGACTATAGCCAGTCACACAGCTGGGGCAGCATGGAGTGAACGAACTTGCCCAAGGTTAGAAACTTCCAACCCCGCACCTCTCGATTGAGGTGCGGGGTTGGAAGCTGCCAGTCGGACGCTGTGTCTACGTTAGAATAATGTTTGTCAAATGCTATGTTCGCATTGTAAGCAGCCAGCTGCGCTGTGTCCTCAAAGAGTTAACGGTTTCCAACGAGATATCGGCTAGTGGTCCATAGCATCCACGCAAACCACGGGGCATAGTTGACTACACTACCCCTGGCTGATATCTCGCGCAATGTGTGAACGATCGCTGAATCATTGTACTTTGTCCTAGAACTATATATCTCTGCCGGTAGTGGAAAGGAAACAATGATGCACGGACGCCCGCGTCCCACATCAAAGAGAACAGTTAGAGGAAAACGCAATATAATTACGCGTTCGGCCATTCCCAAGAGTGGCTAAGCGGTAATATGTATTCATAATACACACGCGCCAGAACCTATATTTTTGTTGGGGCTGGGGCTGGAGATAAGTTTAGCACCCCAATAATTAGAGAAGGGAGTGTATTTTCATGTGCAATTGGAGGTTTTAAAAAAGTATTAAGGAGGGTGTTTTGGAGAGCCTTAAGCAACATAGGGTATTTTTGGTGAGACTCAGAGGGTGCAACTGGAAGTTTGCGGAGAGCCTGGAGGTAGATGTTTAAGAGCAGAAGGTTGGAGTTTATTGGGGAGCTTCAAAAATGTGATCCTCACTGCGACAACTATTTAACAGCACCCTCTCTCATGATCCGACAGCCGAGTGGTGCTGAAGCTCCGGCTCAGACTATCCAATTTTAATTTTCTTCCGGCGCCAGTGTGTAATTATTTCTACATCACGAACATTACATGCGATGTCACGATTGGTTAAAACACAAACTGTCTAATTTTGAAAAAGAAACGGCTGATTGTCTCAGATTAACTTCAGCGTTTTTGCAAGGCTATATGCCAGAGGGTATTCAGGCTAATGAATTAGCAGCGCCTCCTGACGCGCGATGGTGGTCCATGCCTGCCATCCCATAAGGCCTATCGTTCTAGTCAACATCGTTTTTATTAATGGCTGTGGTGTCGACAAGTCTTAAAATGCTAACGCCGGCATCCTAACGCCGATTGTTTGATTACGCAATCGGTTTTTCCTGCGTGTTAGCAATACATCCGTGCTCAAGACAGAGTGCAATTACTCGCGTTTTTATATGTAATCGTCGGGACATGTAGTGTTTCTTGCAGGAAAAAGCGGCTCTAGGCCGCATAGATAAAGCATGTAATGACATCTTGTGTAGGATGCACACGGGCTTCAAACAAATTATTAATAGTATCTGGTATAAAAAAAATGCGCATGTGGCTTTAGGTCTGAGACTACTGAACTGAGTCCTGCAGAATGAATTATGATATGATATGCACACGCAAGCTCACTCGCAAACCACCGCCCACGCTCGCCTCTCAAGCTAAGCACGATCTTCAATACGACTCGCTTCACTCCAACTGGCGGCTACATGCATCGATAACCCCGCGTGGATCTACAAAAAGGGATTAATCGCGCTGCGATAAATTGTTTTTTTTTGTAATGTGCAAAATCCAGTGAAAGAGGGACATAGGCCTAGTGTTGTCGACGGGTGAAGCTGGCCTTAAATGGTCGCTGGTCACTTGGGGGACGTCGCATTGTCCAGCCTGGACCGCAAACAAGAGGCGATACTGATGTTCACGATACTTTTCGATATTTAGGATATCGTGGGTTCTGATGTAATGAGCCAAACAGCGAGCTCATGCCTGATTTGTAAATTCATGGCATCGTTTCGTTTAGCGAATATGTTTTATTTGTTATTGTAAAAATCAGAAAGAATTACGACATGAAATGAAGCTGATGTAATAAACTGATACTAAAATGAATGGTAACGGTAACTTGTAGGATGGCGCTTTATCATGTGCGAGCGTGAGCATGCGGTGTACATATATGTATATATATATATATATATATATATATATCTATATATACATATATAAAGTAAAGGTAAGTTCTTACATAGCGCAGTAACCAGTCCTCAGGACTGCTCAATGCGCTCTACATTTTATTCCCTGGCAGACCTGTTCAATCGAACACCATCTCGACTTCTCTCGGAAGAATTCAGCCACGCTGCAATTAATGCGCGAAGACTATTCGTGCACAACTACGCATCATCCATACAGCTGAGTGAACTGAAGCAATGTAGAGTAAACGAATTTGCCCAACGTTTGACACCAACGCACATAATTCGAACTCGGGTTCTCTCAGTTGAGAGTCCGTAGTTCTTAACGCTGCTGCGCTACTGCGCTCCACGCACGCACCCACGCACGTATGCACGTACGCACGCATGGACGCAATCACGCATGCACGCACACACGGACGCATACATACACGCATACATACACACGCACACACACGCACACAATCACGCACACACACACACGCACACACGCACACACGCACACACGCACACACGCACACACGCACACACGCACACACGCACACACGCACACACGCACACACGCACACACGCACACACGCACACACGCACACACGCACACACGCACACACGCAATAATACCACGCACACATTGCAAGCATTACTACTTCACCTGCACACCACACGCACCACACGCACCTTTCACGAGCGCATTACCGCGCAAGCACTCCGCACGCACATCGCACTCACATCACGCATTACCGCACTCACACGCACACACACGCACGCACACGCACAATACTTCCACACACACGCACCACATACGCACACCACACGCATGCACACGCACGCACACGCACACACACACGCACACACGCACACACGCACGCACACGCGCACGCACAATACCGCGCGCACACACGCGCACACACACGCACACACACGCGCACACACGCACACACACGCACACACACACACACACACGCACACACCCACACGCACACACACGCACACACACGCACACACACGCACACACACGCACGCACACGCACACGCACACGCACACGCACACGCACACACACACACACACACGCACACACACGCACACACACGCACATGAACGTAGTGATCCACCAGCGGCAGTCCTACGAGATATAAATATTAAATGACCGTCAGCACTTGTTTGCGCAACAGGGGCGGGAAGAAAAACGTTCACGGAACGCGGCTTGAGAAAATTAACGAAGTCTCCTGGGCTGACATTTGAGGAAATCACACGTCATCTGTCTCAACGCCGGACGTTGCGTCTAACTGAGACTGGTGGACGGCGATAAAACAGCGATGATAGCGCGCTGTTGGGGCAACAAATCATTCCGTCCACAAGGCCGACTTCCCGAAAATTATGTTTAACCATACAGCATGCTTCCGTTACTGTCGCGTTGATATGGTTTATTATTTTATCCGATAGCTACTTGATTTTCGTCTCTCAACGTGGTTTCACAGGAAGTACTGGAAGTGCCACGTCAAAGTAGTCCGAGAATTAAGGAACACGACGCGTCAAAGTCGATTTTTACATGACAAACAAACGTGAAATATCTAGGAGTCGACCTGTACCCTAAAGGGCATAATACTCTCTGTTAGACAACGATCGCTGAAACTGACGTTTGCGTGGTCAGAATGTTCATTTTGGATTGCTGCGATATTCTTGCTAGAAAGAAGAGACAGTCGGGATATAAGGAAGGATATGGTACGGTGTGTATCAAATGAAGTGAGAAAGGTCAGACTGCGTTGGTTTGGAATAGTATTAGGGAGAGAGGAAGATAATGCGCTCAAGAAGGCGCGTACGTAGGCAAACACAGCAAGAAAACGAAATATGCGAATGAGGGACCTGGTGAGGAGAGACATGGAGAGTGCAGAGGTATAAAGTACTTTTGGATGGGATAATTATATATATATACTTATTGGTGTCTGTACTACTGCATTAGAACTTTCAAGCGGCAAGGAATGTAGACGCCGACCTCTTGCGTATCAAAATTTTGTTAAAGCGACATTGTCTGTTCTCATCCTGTCAAACCAAGGGTGGTAATATTATTAGCAGACAGTTCACGGCATCGCTCGAAGTTCGTTCAATTTGAGCAATGATTGATTATGGGAGGCTGACGCGCACACACAACATCAAAGAGCAATTCCCGGAACTTGCGTTCAGCTCGTCTGCTCTAGCTGCTGTTTAATATGTGACTGTTTTCTTGTCGAAACATTCAAATTGCGAACAACGCCTCGGATTTAGTCAAACGAATTTCGCTGGCAATGTATCGTCAATGTGCTTAGACATTAGATTAATATAAATTATTAAATGAACATACATGGTCGGTTGAAAGATCACTCACCGGGCCAGCTATCAGATTAGGTTGGTGTTTTGATTAATACAGAGGGGTATAGTTTTCATATATGTTTCACAGAGGAGCCGGGTTAACAACATACCGCCCTCATTTTGGTGAACATTTGACAGGCACAGCAAATCAAGCTAAATAATAAAATGAGGATATTTAATTCAAATATCAAGTCAGCGTTGCTTTACGACACGGAGACATGACAAATGACGCAGAAGTTAACAAGAAGCATACATACCTTCAACAACAAACGTCTGCGCAGAATCTTAAGTTTGATATAACATAACTTACATGACAAAGAAGGGAGACACATCTAAGCACTCGTACGGCAAAACAAAACGGGTGACTGTGTTGCTCTGCTATGTCGGACATTCGGACTGAACAACACTGAATTGACGCTAACCACAAAACATACAAATTGCGATCGATATATTATCAATATGCATGATTGATTCGTTCGAAACAAGCCAAATATATGTAAAATATTAGGATTTTAAATAAATGTGTTTACTTACATTATCAAATTTGGCTTTACGACTCGGAGACATGTAGGATTTCTTGTGTAGAGGTCAAAATCAATCAAAGGAAGAACGTGGGTAACGCCCGGAAAATGTGGACAACTTTGTCGCAAACATACAAACAAAGATAGCGGATCATAGTCGATGGCTGAAGCGCCCAGCGAGCAAACAGAAGATCAAATAAGTAGTGCAACGACAGCTTACACACAATTGTGTTATCTCCCTCCTTTGAAACGTGAGCAGCGAATAGTTATAACACAGCAGTGAACATTGTTTGATAAACACGTCACGGTTTCTACCGTTATTTACAAACTAGCACCAGGATTTCAACCCACGTACGTTGCTACGTTGCTGTTGTTAAATAATAAAATCCCAAAGACGTAAAGTACCAAGTTTAGTCTATCGCTGGAAAATAAAGGCCACTGTTGTCAACATTAAACGATGCAAGTCCTCCTGGTTTGGCTACGTCTCCCGTCATGAAACCCATCATGGTGTCCCGTAGAGCAAGGGAAGAAACTCGGTTTGAACCACACCCTATGGTGTGGACCAGTCTAAACATGCCGAACCGCAGAAGACAGCCCAGGACGGCGCCAACTGACAGCGAACGTGACGCCCCATACTGTCCCAGTCGAGAGATAGCGGAGGAGCCGCCTGTCAATAGTGGAATGGTGGATTCCCATTCAGGCGAACCAGTTTGTGTTTAGATTTCAGCTGTAGTACGCTATCCGTGAAATGGTCTGCAGCGACGGGGTGCAGTCGTGAAAACTAGCGTGAAATCATTGTGGCATTTCTACCAGGTCCCGTTACAGGAGCAAGGTCAAGAAAACACAGTTAAGTCGTTAGGTGTCTGCTCCTGTTTATAATATTATTATGCACAAGTGAAATGAGGTCAGGTTTAAACATCAGCTGTCAATTAAGAAAAACAGGCAGTGTTATGTTACGTTATTTATTGGTATACAATAAATCATTTCCACTTATTAAAAAAACTAACAAGGCAAGAAAACATAAACCATGGATTACTATGGGACTTAGATATTCCATTACAACCAAACACAAATTGTATAAGTATTACTTTAAAAAAACAATTGTTTACAATGAAACTAATTACTAAAGACATAGACATAAATTAGATTTAACAAGATTTAACAAGATTGCCATCCAGAAAATTACTCTGGATGGCAGGTGGACAAGGAAGCCTTTTGGCTTATCGAGAGTCCAATACTTTTTATCTACATGTATCCCGCCTTTTTAAGGTGTGTGTCGATTTTATTTTTAAACATATTCACGCTACTAGCACCAACACAATCAGGAGATAATCTGTTCCATTCATTTACAGTCCTTTGTGAGAATGAGAACTTTCTTATATCTAATCTACACTGCTCCTTTACTAATGTAGCTTCATGTCCTCTGGTCCTTCTATTTTTCTTAACTGAGAAAAAAATGTTTCTATCAATATTTTCATAACCATTCAATATTTTAAACACTTCTATGTGATCTCCTCTCAATCTCCTGGTCTCTAGTGTTGTTAAACCACATTCTTTTAGGCGTATTTCGTAACTAAGATCCCTCAGATTTGGTATCATTTTAGTCGCTCTCCTCTGTACTCTTTCTAGCATATCTATGTCCTTCTTGCGATATGGCCTCCATGCTTGTATACAATATTCTAAATGAGGCCTCACTATTGTTTTGTACAGCGGTACTATTAATTCTTTTTTTTTATACGCTATATTTCGCCTAATTAATCCAAGGATTTGATTTCCCTTTGACGCTGCAATTCCGCACTGCTCTGAAACCTTCATATCAGCACTAATGGTTAACCCCAAGTCCTTTTCTTTTACAGTAGTACTTAGAACAGTACCCCCCATTTTATATTTTACCTCTTCATTCCCATGACCTGTGTGGAGGCATTTACATTTCCCAAAATTGAACAGCATTTGCCACTTTTCAGACCATTTGATCAACCTATCAAGATCATCTTGTAAATGCTGTCTGTCTCCGTCACTTTTAATCCTTCTAAACACTTTTGTATCATCCGCAAATTTTAACACCTTGCTTGTTATATCATCGTCCAAATCGTTGATATATATTAAGAATAATATAGGTCCTAGTACTGATCCCTGTGGTACCCCACTCAATACCGATTTCCAGTTTGAAGCCTCCCATCAACTACTACACGTTGTCTTCTGTCATTCAGCCATTTTTCTATCCAGTTTATTATACCATTTCCTATGCCATGGGCCTTTAGCTTAAGGAGTAATCTTTGATGTGGTACTTTGTCGAAAGCTTTTTGAAAATCTAAATAGATGATATCTACTGGTGATCCCTCATCTACCCACCTAGTGATGTCTTCCAAAAAACATAACATATTTGTTAAGCATGACCTCGCTTTTAAAAACCCATGTTGAGATGGGTTTATCAAGTTATGTTTAACAAGAAAATCCACCATGTGATCTTTAATTAGTCTTTCTAATAATTTGCAAATCACTGATGTTAAACTCACTGGTCTATAGTTCTCTGACTTGTTTCTCGAACCTTTTTTGAATAACGGTATAATGTTTGCCTCTTTCCATTCTAAAGGAACCACTCCCTCTTCTAATGACAAATTGAAAACTGTTGCAAGCGGTACGCTAATTTGTTCTACAATTTCCAATAGTAGTTTGGGCGGAATCCCGTCCACTCCAGGTGATTTATTATCCTTCATAGCCCTTATTTTCTTAGCTACCATTTCCGAGGTTACAACTAACTGTCCTAAATAGTCTGAATCTGCCCCCTTGAACTTAGCCTCTGGTACTGGCAGTGAACTAATATCTTCCCTGGTAAACACTGAACTAAAATACTCATTCAGGTCTTCTGCCATTAAGAATCCCTCTGATATTGTATTTCCAGCACTATCTTCTAGAGGACCGACCTTATCCTGAACTTTCTGTTTGCTTCGAATATACGCATAAAACTCTTACTGTCATGTTTTATATTACTAGCTAATTTTTTTCATAGCTTCTCTTTGAATTTCTAATTTCAGCTGTAGCTTGATTAAGTGCTTCTTTATAAATGTTGTAGTCTTCATCATTTCCAGTACATCTATATGACTTCCACATCATTTGTTTATACTTAATTTTTCTAATGGCTTCTTTCGATAAGTGTTTCTTTTTAGACCGTTTCCCTTGTTTTTTGAAAGGTACAAATTTATCGACTATGCACTTAATTTCACTATTTAAGATATTCCAGCATTCGGTTGCTGTCTTATTCTTCAGTGTGTTATTCCAGTCTATCTTTGCTAAATATTTCCTCATGTCCTTATACCTTCCTTTGTGGAAATTTCTCCTATACTGCTTTTTACTATTCCTTTCTGATTTTACTTTGATGGTAAAATGTATCTGGTTGTGATCACTACTCCCCAGTGGCTCACATATCTTGACATTGTCAACTAATTCTTTCTGTGAGGACAAAACTAAGTCTAACACATTCTCTCCCCTGGTTGGTTCTAGCACATGTTGAGAAAGGAAACTATCTTGTACTAAAACTAAAAACTTGTGGTCCTCACTCCCCATACTCTGTAGAGATTTCCATTGTATATGCCCATGGTTAAAGTCCCCCATAATAATACAGTTCCGTTTGCTTACTTCCCTTATAGCGTTTTGTATTTTTTCATTCTCTTCTATGCTTATGTTTGGACTTCGATAAACTAACCCAACTGTTAACGTTGAGTTTCCTGTAACTATGTTACACCAAACAGCTTCTTCGCAATCTGCTTCTCTTTCTAATTTTATTTCATAAGCCTGGATAGATTCTTTAATATATAAAATAACTCCACCTCCCTTTCTTCCTATTCTATCTTTCCTAAACATTACATATCCTGTTAGTCCCAATTCGGCATCTGATATATCAGTGGTGGCCCACGATTCGGTTATACCTATTATGTGAGGGTCAATATCTTCTACCATAATGTTTAGTTCACTTCTTTTGTTTACTATGCTCCTTGCATTTAAACAAATGCATTTATATCCTGATTCAGAAGAGTTTTCCAGGCTGTTCTTTGCCGATTTATTTCTGCTGTCTTTATCTATGCCTCCAGTTTCAGGCTTCTCTGTGAATCCCCCCTGCGAATCTAGTTTAAATAGATGCAGCCTGTCCCACTGTCAACAGATTGCAGCAAGTTCTCTGAGAAAACTGCTGCCCCCTTTCCACTTAGATGTAGGCCATCTCTCATGTACATATCTTCCCTCCCAACAAAGTATCCCCATAAATCTACGAATCCCACCCCCTCTTCTATACACATCTGCTCAACTAGTGCGTTGATCGCCATCCTCTTGCAGTTTCTATATATAAATTAATTTGCCTTATTAACATAGCAGAAAGAGCATACTACCGACATGAGCTTCATAAGTACATGGGCAACTTACACGAAATCTGGAGAATTCTAAAGACTATTATAGGAAGGAAAGAACTAATTATATCTAATGACCAGTTACTAATTGATGGTTAATTAATAAAAAGCACACGGCAGATAAATTTAATTAATATTTTACGAATATAGGCCCAGAGTTGGCTGATAAGATACCAGTTGTATGAGGGAGTCCTGATCATTATTTCAAAGGAGAAATTCAATGTTTCTGTCGCCAGCCACTCCAAATGAGATAAAAGGAATTGTCCAAAATCTTAAAAACTCTACATCTGGATGGGATGGAAGAAAATATATAATTCTTAAGTAGGTACTCTCCAACTGACTTCAATCGTTATGTTACACAGTAAACTTATCATTTGATCAAGGATATATGTCCCACGATGGTGTAGAAATAACGTTGCATTATTATTATTATTATTATTTATTAAAGAGAGACGTCTTAATGCACGTGGCCCGGAGACAAAGCGGTGACATATTCACTCCGTCACTTTTGTTTTCTTCTATCAGCCTCTATAGTTATATCGTTGATATATTTATCAGACGATTCCTAGAAACTGTCTTACGAAATATTTAGTACGAATACAAGTAAGCACTTGCGAGAGAGAAAGAGAGAGATATAGAGAGGGGGTACGTACATACAGACAGACAGATACAGATAGAGAGAGAGAGAAGATAAATCGGACAATTAAACGACTTTTCAACCACTATGTAGTTGACATATAAATCAGTACGTTTGAAACAACACCATTGACGAAACAAGCCACAAATATGAAAATGTACGTCTGTGCGTACATGCGTGTGAATATATTATTGTTATTTCTTGAAATCAAAGATTAGTCACATTTAATAATAACTGCATTTAATAATAACTGATTACGAATCGTACCACTAACATATCTCGTATATAAACATATCACTACGCAAATAAGGCATTCACGTCTTCCTAACAGCAATAATTAATCTGCCTTCCGTGTGAACCAGAATGTGCCCTATGGCGACCGTACTCCGGTTTGATAATTAAAAAATCCCCAGCCCGAAGTATCTACACTTGCGCCAATATACTAAGTTAAGGCTGGCTAAATTAGAAAGCTGTATCATTTATTAAGTGAGCCGCAATCAGACGAGAACACGTGAGCGAGGAAGACAACGCGGCATAGTAGCGACCAGCTGAGATGGATGAGATGAATTAGCGATATGTTGCATTTATCTCGTGTCGACCGTGTAACCGATGCTGGTATAATTATTATATCATCGCGCGACTTAATTACATCGCGTAGCGCAGCCCGAGGGCACCTTTTCAAAATAATTGCAATTGCAATTGGGCAACGTAAACGTATTGGTCGAATGGAAGGAGAACAAGGTATATATATATATAAATATATATATATGTATATATATATATATATATATAGAGAGAGAGAGAGAGAGAGAGAGAGAGAAGGAGAGAGAGAGAGAGAGAGAGAGAGAGAGAGAGAGAGAGAGAGAGAGAGAGAGAGAGAGAGAGAGAGAGAGAGAGAGAGAGAGAGAGAGAGAGAGAGAAGCCCTGTATGGTGTGTACAATTAAAAGTACATCAATACATGCCGCCAGTAAACTAACGATATGACCTCTACATATGTACGAAACCCGGTAGCATGTGCGTAGCTATATGATTTTATTTTTCTAGTCGGTACAAGGAACAACAGAATCTGCCGTACATGAAACTCGATTGACCAAAGCTTCCACTCTACTAACGCTTTCACGATCTATTTGGGACATTGCGGGCACTTTTCGGTACTCTTGGATAACAATCTGGCTAGTCTGAACGCGTATACTGCGTTCATTGGGCCACCGAGATGAGAGTTCGACCGATTCACTGACCACACGATAAGCAGCGGCATTCTGCTCCTGATTTCAACGTAGTAGGTGGCGGCTAATCGAACTACGGTGTACTGCTGCACTCACAACCGTCCACAGCGCGCACTGGTCGAAGAAACCGCATATGCACACGCGTATGAACATTGCCCAAAACAGGATCAAAATTGATAGTCATTTAATAGACCAACAATCGTTTTGAGACTTAACGATTCCTACACCGTCAACAAAAACGCAGCATAGATAAAATCTTAACATATTTTTTTAATAACCAGCTCCGATAGTCATAAGCGTCGGAACCAATAATTTGGTTGGGGACTGTAGATATGTTTAGCCCCCGAATATTTCGGCATGGGCATTTCGTTAACTTGGGTGCAGTTGAATGATTTTGGTAAGTCCCAGTCCATCAATATTCACCACGTTCGACGCCTATGATATTGACAGTACATTTCTACATTCTCCGGAAAAAAATTTGTTTTATAATATTAGTAGGCAGTAAAAGGTAATTTGGCTAATAATTCTGCAAACAACATTCACCCTAAAATATCCAGGTTAACACAGGGAAAGAGAAGATAGTAGAAACGTACAAGTCAAGAAAAGAAGACGAAACTGGATTTGGCATATGCTCACGGCCCTAACATTGATGTCAGAAGGGAAGTGGAAAATGCGTCGCCGTAAGAAAACCGTGTGAACAACCGCTGAGAATGAGAGGAAACAGATAAGGTGGAAACACTGGAAAGAAGCTAAACGTGTAGCCAGAGACAGGACAAACAACCTTTTGGGCCACAAGGCACGTGGAGAACCGGCAACGGTAATATAGATACACAGAAAATATTTCCAACGTTCGCCGGTCTGCCCATGTTCTTTTCTGTCAATCGGGCAGTTGCTATCAGACGAATTACCCTAGACCGACACTTCAGAAATGCCTTTGTAGACAGATCCTCTAGCGGGAACTAATTGGTGTAGTCGAGATTGATACTACCCGCAGCTGTCGTATCGCACGGAACATCAAATAACGAAATCGGACAGCGAACAGAATCGAATCGTAAACAAATCGAAGAGGAATTTGGCCAAGGTGAGTTGAAACAATCGTCGTCACGATCGCTGTCGTTGGTAACGTCGTAACCGTTACGATTAACTAAGTGAATTGTAACGGATGCTTCCAAACACGCTGTATGGAGCCCATTAGTACACGAAACCGTCCACAGACACAACAATTATCTACCGGGTGAACAAGAAGAATGACTAAGCTACGAATAGTTGCGCATGTTCAGGTGTATATAATATTATAGCTGCACGCGCGCACACGAATGCAGCAACTGGCGTCATTATATGTATGTATAAATGTATAAATTAATAAGCTAACATTGGAGCAGTTTAACTGTATCGTCTCCATGACGCCAACGCAGCACCTGCTTCTTTCTATGTCCATTCGTTACCAGAAACCATTGACTTCTGATCTACCAATTGGCTATGCCTTTAAGAAAACACAATGATAGTTATCTTGAGTTACTTACTTATGTGTTTTTGATAGGGTATGTTTTTAGAGGGTCTTTCTACTACCTGAGAGTTGAGTGGTAAACTAGCAAACTATCGTAATGGTGATGACTGCTAGCCCTGGTCCGTTGCTCTATTGGTGGGTATAAGTTTGTACGATATCAATATGGGAAATGCTAGCATTTTCGGGTTGCTAATAAACCGTTAAATATGGTTAACATAAACTTTGTAATGGACGGTTGGCCGCCTGAACTTATGTGTATATTGGGAAATGTTCGTCCTCGTAATGACAGCCGTGACGCGTAGAAACAGGGGATAAGACGGTGGCATGTCCGTGACTCATCCGTTTATTACGAAGGTGACATCATTAATTACACCAACACCTCTGCTGGCGCCCCGAAATAAATCGTATAACGTACGTCAATGTATCTTTCTGTAAATACCTGACAGGGACAGACGGGCAGACATCGCAAACTGTCGGCAGAGGTGAACGCACGAAGGCTTGTACCGGGGCACACCTTACAGCATCAACTTTCCCCACATGTACACTAGTTCACAGACCACCGACTGAAACCTGTCTAGTAAGCGTTCAGTTGTGTGTGTGTGTGTGTGTGCATGTGCGTGTGCGTGTGCGTGTGCGTGTGCATATGCATGTGCGTGTGCGTGTGGGTGAGTGTGCGTGCGTGCGTGCGTGCGTGTATGTGTGTCTCTCTGTGAGTGTGTGCTGTAGCTAAAATTGCATAAAAGCTAAGCGTGCACATACTACAGCCGTTGAGTTCTGCTATTGATTCAACCGGGACAGTTTGGAGAAGTTATCATATATTCGAAGTATCGACCACACGATTCAAACACGGGTGCCCTCAGTCGTGAGACTAACTACCTAGTACCTGTCGCCCGACTCTATTAAATAACGTAAACTACGGCGAAACCGTGGTTGGTAAATACAGCACATTACCTTTAACAACATAACTACTTGATCCTATTAAGCAGGTAATTAACCTAAGCGGCGCCCTTGAATACAGCGGGAATACGGAATAATCCCTTCCTGCCTAATACATTTCATTCTATTAAAGAATTAACCTGCTGGCTCTGCCATCTGCGATTCGGTAAAAAGACACGCATAGCCCCGGTTATTAACGTTTGCTTTTGCATTCATACGCACAAGAACCAATCCGAGATGTCCTTATCCGCTCGCACAACAGTCTCCGATACGCGACAACATTAAAAAAGAAGAACGCGGGCCTAAAATAAACGTTCATTCACCTTATGCAGTTGCCCGAGTAGGGAAGAATCCGCCCCGCGTGAAACAATCAGAGTGTCGAGGCTCGCTTGCAATGTAACTACCTGGTTCTCGATCGCTTTAGGCACGCACGATTCACTCCACAGCCGCGGCGTTAAATCATCGCCCGCCTCCTTTTTCCGTCCGTCGTTAATCGCGGCGATTTGCAGCCACTCTTTGTGAGCTGCGCCACGGCCGACGACTGTACCAGATCTGGTCGTTCGGCTCCGTGTAGTGTGTGTTTACTATTGATGCGTTGTTTACGAGATACCCGCTAGGTGGAGCTTGGCGGAAGTATATGCGTCAAAACGACGGAGATGGAAACGTCGTGTTATACTGGTAGACACGTATAATTGATTTGATAGCGCGCGCGTATATGTGTTTGTGTTTGTTTGTTTGTGTGTGTGTGCGTGCGTGCGTGCGTGCGCGCGCGTGTGTTTGTGTGTGTCAGTGTGTATTTTCGTGCGTGTGTTTGCGTGTGTGTTTTTGTGTGTATGTGCATGCGTGCGTCTGTGTACGTGCGTGCGTGTGAATAGATCAAGCAGGTCAGTTATCCCGTGGCTTCAGGCAACTAGAATACTGATTTTGAATATTCTAGTTTGTTATTTTGTATTTTGAAGAAATTGCGGCCAAGACTAGCTGGACATTGATTGATTCCGTTGGTCATGAGCTAACAGGTCTTTAGTTAACGCCGCATATACATTTTCTCAAAAACACTTATTTTATGATGCACCTACCTAAACAAGTACACTGGCTTCCAGTTGCGTATCGCATCAAATTTAAGATACCCACAATTACATATTGTGCAACCGTCCTTTTTGGTTAGTCTTCTTTGTTTTTCAGATATTCCCAGCAACGACAGACCATCTGTATCACAAAGACATTTATATTCCTAAAACTAAGCATAACATGGGCAGATGAGCTTTCCCTGTAACTGCCACACTCTGGACTCTGCACGTTACTGTACAATTATGTCAAACTATTGCCATCTTTCGTAACAAACGCAAGACTTATTTGTTTGAAATCGCCTTCGAACCATATATTGGCGGTGGTCTTTTACCCTGATCCTTTGCTCTAATTATGACTCTAGGTTGAGATTGCTATTCGATATAGGCGCTATAAATGTTTATTATTATTATTACTATTCCTAGTAAAAATGCCTGTCACTTGAGGAATGCCTTGGTAGTTGACAGTCGTGATAGCAATATTTACCAAATGTTAGGAAACTCACAACATCGTAACATAAACACCATGGCGTATTCGTTGTTTGTTCAAAATTACGAAGGGTAGGCCCGAAAGTCGTGATAGTGTCGATTTGTCAAATAATATTCGTATTGCTATGCTATTTGCATGAGGGTAGACATAATCATTATTGTATTAACGTCAACTACATGTTGCCAAGTCCAGGATGCAGGGGCTGTTTTCCCGAGGTATTGCCGCGCATGCGTGGTTCAGTGATTGTTAAATTACGTTTCACGTATTACGCGCACATTACGTTTTACGTTCCGAACAAATGATTTACCCCATAAAAGGTTAGAATCTATATATATATATATATATATATATAATGGGTATTTTGAAAAGATATATGGGTCTTACGTCCTATTCTAGAGTTCATATATTAATCACTGAAAGTTTGGCGTCGAGGTTCAAGCCGTCTAAGAAGAAAATGTTAACCTACCCGCATACGCAAGCTCGACTTTAAGTAGATTATTGACGTACCGATGACAGAAGAACCAATTAATCCCAACAGAACAAATAATACCCATACACTTGACAGACGTACATTGAAGTCAGACTTAAAGGAAGGAAAATCATCAGAGTGGATGGTTCAGATTGATGTACTAATCTCTGTATTGAGCGGCCATCCCTTTTGTAATCGTATAAGAAGGGTGGCCGCTCTACAGAGAGACGCTTAGTCAGAGTGCTACCTTCCTGGCAACACATCACATACATAATGAGTTATATTAATTTACATGGAAGAATGGAAGCACAAACCCTTTTGAACATACACAAAGCCTGTTAACATAACTTAGCCAAATTAAACATGGCCGCACATAGCCAGACCGCGTGGCCTTACTGCACTACAAACGCCTTGGGAAAACGTATAGCCTATAGATAGCGGTTTACAGCCGCTAAGTGGCCGTTGCAGAGAGGTCAAATGGAATGAAAAGCCGACCGCTGGTCGCGTTATGCGGGTGGCCGCTCTAGAAAGTTTGTTTAATAATAAAACAGTTAATGCAACGTAAATCTGTCCGCTGTTAGGGGGTGACCGTTGGTGAAGGGTACAGTGATGAGGGGATTATTGTATTTACATGTATGTCGTAGTCAACCTACATTTTTCCTTGTAACATTTCGATTGCCATCAACAAACTTCTCCAGACAACTACCGGTAGATGACGGTGCTGTAGTCGTTGTGCACAGTGCTGTCAGTGGTGTGACCCCTCCAACCGTGGCCTGGGTGGATCTTCGGGAGCGAAACGTTATAAGAAAATAGGTAATAATAGTTTATGTAGGGGCTCGAGGGGGTACAATTGGAGGTTTTTTTGGAGAGCCTCAATGTGATTTTGGCGAGTCTCGGGGGGTGGGTTGAAATTTGATTTTGGCGATCTCGGGGGTGGATTGAAATGTGAGTTTGGGCTCAGGGCAGGGTTGAAAATTAGGTTGTTGGAGAGCCTCAGCCCCCCTCCCAATATTCACAACGTTCCGACGTCACTGTTTTAATTAGGTAAGGCATAACATACCTTTTGGTAGGTACTCGTAAAGAGTGTTTTGTGCTACCCTGAACCACACATAAACAACAAATAAAGCACACTATTTAAACACCATGTAAAACACGGTCTAAGCAAAATGGTGACGCTGCCTATTCGTCTACAAAGTAGATCTACTGCAGAAGAAACCTGAATGATCGCAAGTCTCAAACAAACCTTCAGACGATATCGAAGGTGTTCTCGGTGTGATTCGTCATTGGGAATTCCTATATGCTCAATCAAATGTTGCCGAAAAGTACCGACCATTTCTGCGCTGTCTCAAGCAATGATGAACATAGGCACTTGTATCGTACATAAAAGCGTTGTCCTTCTTGATGAAACATTCTTCTTTCAAACGCTTATAAATTCTTAGAGTAAAGCTATTTTGTCATCTCCAAATTAGATGATTTCGACAACTTCGACAACGTCAGGCTGGGCGGTAAGCGAACTTGCAAAAAAGAGCGCAGTCGGCAAATCGACCACTAAAGACGGTCTGTATAGGCTGTCCAGCATACCAACAAACACCCAAACACCTTCAATAAGCGCTTCGTCGCCGCCACTAGGATATGTGGTGAACGTGATCGGTAGAGAAATGCTGTTATCGGCATGAATTGTGAAAGGCCACAGCTTTATGTCGAAACTCCTGCATGTTGCTTTTGTATTACCTGAAGCATCATATTCAACGTGTTCAAAAGTCCGAAAATGAAACTCAATATACCTTCCAGCTGAGCGACCTGCCTTCCAATTCCATCAGAAAACTCACAACAATATTATATATCTCGCCAGAACCGCTCCAAAGCTCAGCAAACGAACACTGTTGTATGATAGAGCATTACCATTCTCTATTGTTCATGAACATTTCGCATACTTAGCGCGAGTCTAAAGGACAAACAGGAAAACGTTCGCATACTTAGCGCGAGTCTAAAGAACAAACAGGAAAACGTTCGCATACTTAGCGCGAGTCTAAAGGACAAACAGGAAAACGTTCGCGGGTCAAATTTGGCCCGCGGATGAAGGTTTGCGGAAAGCTGTTGTAGGACTATATGACATGAGTCCTTGATGAACGGGGTAGTTGCTTCATTAAACAGGAGAGTAAGGAAGTGTGAGAATAAATTACATTTCTTTCGTTAATATTTTGAAACGACCCTGCTTTCCAGTTCATATCAACGCATGAAACTGAAAAGAGAACAAGGAATATTCTTTTTGACGAATAAGTCAGAACCGCCGTTTCAGACAATGACCGGTTTGTGGAAATAAGATTATAAATAGTAGGTGACATGCTAACATACGCTAAGATTATGAATCGCCTTTTACTTTAACTAACACTCTGGCAACCCTGTCGATATCCTAGAAAATAGTCGTGTCACGTCCATGTGGGAAACGAGAGCAAATATGCGGATAGTCTGGTGCAAAAATACATCAAAGTATGTTGTTTGCGAACACGGCAGATCTCAATAAGGTCGCAAGCGTCGGTAATCTGACCGATAAACAAAAGGATTGAATAACATGTCAGGCGATATCGAGTGCAATACAGCCAGATGTGTTATGTCGCCGCCAATAAAGGCGGACGGTGAATATCGCGAATAAGAAAGGAAACAAGCTCAGAGGTCTACAAGCCTTGATCGTAGCAATGGCAGTCAATAGAACGTGGCCTGGGCATGCAGCGAAATGCACATGTGACGATTAAAGGAATTATTACGACACGTGTAGCGAGCAAGGATAATGGATCAAATAGTCGTTAGATTAACACATGGCAGATCAACGAAAGTGCAATATTTCGAATGAAGAAAGATGGGTTAAAACGGACGCTTTATGAAGCAGCAATATGAACCATCAACGCAACATTGTTGGGGAAATATACCGAGATGATGGTAACGATTGTAGGCATATTGAATGATTTAAATGAGAAAGTGTTCCATTAACGCGCACTCAGCGTATTTAGGCATTTACGTGCCAATTACGCGCGTGACGTCACGTGACTGTCCGCGCGGCATCCATTAGTGACCTAGTCGCAAGACGGGCGCCATTGCTAATACAGCAAATTTCAGGTGATTGCTTATCAATAAACGGTGTAATATTTGAATGTTAGAGAACACAATTGAATGCACCCAGATATTTGGCTGCGATGAACATCAGACGTTCTCCTTAATTACCTGTTAATTTATATACATAATTTACTTAATA
The DNA here is from genome assembly GCA_020002185.1 of Paraescarpia echinospica. Lineage (NCBI taxonomy): Eukaryota > Metazoa > Annelida > Polychaeta > Sabellida > Siboglinidae > Paraescarpia > Paraescarpia echinospica. Next base: position 78,489,505 of record CM034531.1, read on the forward strand.
ATACTGCTATATAAAAAAAATAATTAGGCCTCATTCAGAATAGGGTATATTAGCATGAAGGTCATATAAATGTTCATATCGTAATGACATAGTTACGCAAGAAATAGTACACTAAGCAGATTCCTTAACGAGATCTAAGTTACCATAAAGGCTTAATGTGGTCTATCAACGATATTGAATGGTTGTGGTGGAAATATTGTTTAACTGTTTTTCTCAGTTAAAAAAATAGAAGAACCAGATTACATAAAATAATGTGAGTGAAGAAACAATGCGGATTAGTTACAGGAAAGTATTCATTCTCACTGAGGATTACACGTGAATTAAACTTATTAGTTACATATTGTGCATGTGACAGCTGAATGAATGCGTTTGGAAACATAATTAACAAATAAATCAAAAGATGTAAGAAGTTGAGTTCTTGATAAGCCAAATGATTCTAAATCTACTGTGGCTTATGCTCTGGGTAGTAAAATCTTTTAAAATCAAGTTAAATATTGCCATTGGGAAAGACCAATCGATGTATGTCCCGGGTTTTCTGTGGTGAAAAGACGAGGTCTGAAACTCTTGACTAGCAAAAAAAAATCACAGGACTCATTCAGGATGTTGGACCAGGAATGGGATCTCTCTCCAGATCTCATTGACAAACTAGAGGCATTTACATGCCTTCTTTACTCACCACTAAAATCGTCTGCTGTGAACGTTTCTCTATCTCACCTTTCTTTGCACAGGACAGGTGGTATATCAGATCATTGACATTCACTGCAGAAGATTTTGGTGGTGCGTAAAGAAGGCATGTAAATGCCTCTAGTTTGTTAATGAGATCTGGAGAGAGATCCCATTCCTGGCCCAGCATCCTGAATGAGTCCTGTGATTCTTTGTTGTTAGTCAAGAGTTTCAGAGCACTTGCCTTACCTTTTCCAGCAAATGCACTGACAGTGTCATGTCCAGTGTATGCGTGCAATCCAATGAGAGCTTTATAAACATCTCTGCCAACAGTAGCTGCTATTTTTCCAATGTGAATGATACTTGTTCGCGTTCTAGTATCACATTTCTGGAACAACGTAGCTACAGCTACAAGTCAATACTGTGTACCTGTATAATTTGAATGTCTACAACAAGTCCATTGCATGTAGGTTAGTGTTACAGTCAGAACTTTAGGTGGCTAACATAAAAAAATGTAAGGAATTTTATCTCAATCACAACAACTGCAAATTTCAATGTCATAATAATACATCTAACTGCAATAAAATGTACAGACTGTGCCTAAATAATAAAAACTTAAGTTCAGTGACCATTCTGTTGCAACAAGAACCTTGAATATGGATACATGAGGTTACTAGCCAGACATTTAAGTGATTTCTTTTGTTGAATGCCTGAATGGCGTGGATTACATGGTGAGACGCGGTAAATAAAATGCCATAAATTCCACATTTCTCTAGGTATTAAAACCGTTTTCATATATATATATATATATATATATATATATATATATGACACAAGACACTTCAGCCATATTATGTACAATTATTGTACCCATAAGATGTATAATAACTACTGTATAATGGTTTGTCTGTAGTTTTCGCAGAAATGAACAAAGGATTAAAAAGAGTGATTTCACACAAAATAATGTATGTACTGCAATGCTGTCATACATGTTCCATGTCTATGGATGTATGCCAACATTCTGGTGCAATAAGAACCACGAATGATGATACATGTGGTTCTTAGCCAAACTTTTAAGTGATTTTATGTTGAAAACTTGAATGCCGTGGATTGCATTTTGAGATGTGGTAGATAAAATACCACAACATCCACAATTCTCAAGATATGAACATATTTTTGATATATATGGAAAGCATGACATTTAAACCACATGATGTCCGATCTTTGTTCTACTGGAATGTATAGTAAATATTCCATAATAGTTTGTGTATGGGCCCCCATTAGCAATTTCATAGAAAACTTGTTGTCGCGGATATGGAGATAGTATGAAAAAGAGTGATTTCTCACAGAAAGCTGGGAGTGCTGCAATGCTATCACATATTTACCATCTCTAGGGATGTAGGCCTAGCCAAAAATCACTACGAGCATTCGTCCCTAAAAATGTACCGGTTGCCCAAATTTTGGGTCCTGGCTGAAAGCCTAATTAGATACTCAACGGACGCTGGATGGCCTAACCGCAAAGCTATTTGATGTTCAGCGCGGTCGCGATGTTCCCTCATTCAAGACAACCAATTCATGCAGCAAACTGCTTATTAATAAGGACCACCCTGGCTGATTATGGTTATAGGACTAGATAGCCTTCCTTAAGTGGTTGAATGAACGTGTAATCCGTTTAACTACAAGTGATGAGTCATGGTCAGGATCTGTCCATCGGATTCCAGTTACGAAGAATGATAGCAGAATCCTCCAACACTGTGTTCGAAACGGGAAGTTGTGTCACAATTGAATATGTTAGAGATTAGTGAATTGCTGTGTGTATTTGCATAAAAGCTACATTTCATCTCGTCTGAAGTAACTGTTGGCGGAATGAAATTATGAAACTCACCTAATTTAGTATGACAATTAGGCTTCGTGAGTTGACGTTTTAAAGACATTTCGGCTGTCAGGCGGCGATTTTATTGGGTATCATTTTAGTAAAGACCAATAATAGCGTAACTTTTCTTGTATTAGTATGACCACTACACCAATAACACTTTGGTGTACTGAGTAATCATGGAGTATAAAATGGACAGCGCTCTCATGTGGCATCATATACATGTGATACTATTCGGTTTTCCCGTCTTCATGGCGACTCGATCAGCTAGCAAGCACATGCACACTATCACACGCACCAACGCACACGCACTCACGCACGCACGCACACACGTCCGAACCTGCCTGTGGTTCATCTCCAGCAGGATTCTCCTTCATTCCAATATCTCAACTTGACACCTCTACATTTCCAGTTAAAAAACTGCAACGAAGAAACCATGTTTATTGCGTACTGTACACCGCGGGAGAATGACTGATCTACTACACATGGTTCCTGTTTCCCGGATCCCAGTACACGCTGCATTCTTTCTTCCAGATACGTCGACTCAACATACAATAATTTCCTTGACGACTTTGTAGCTCCATGTGTTTGCTACATTTGAAGAGTTTTTAAATGTGTTTTAAGATGTTTGTTTTTGTCCGACATGTCTAGCGTTGGTTGCGCCACGAGACGCGGTGAGGCGGTCGAAAGGCAAAGGATCCTGCATAAGTAAGTCAGACTTTCTCTGGCTGACAGACATACAGATAGGCAGGCAGGCAGGCCTGCCTGTCTGTCTGTCTGTCTGTCTGTGTGTGTGTGTGTGTGTCTGTCTGTCTGTCGTATAGTTTAGTAAAACAGTTAATAGGCATTCCTCTATTACACTTTGTCTTAGCCATAAACAAACCCAGAGCTCTGTTCGCCGTAGTAGCTACTGTTTTACCATCACCTTATAATCAAGGTATTCAGTTAAAATCAAACCTAAATATTTATACTTATTTACGATGCATATGCTTTGATCACCTACTAGCACATCGTAAGTAGTCTCAAATATCGATGGATTACGAAAATGTACAATTTGAGTTTTGTCTTTGTTAATAGACATGCCCCAGTCATTGCACCATTTCCAGATAACATTTAGCAATGTCTGCAGTTCTTCTGGTGATTCGGCCAGCAACGCAATGTCATTTCCCCTTGTATGTTAAAGTTCCTAATTATGTTCCAGAGGAAATTTCTATTGATACGGTCATAAGTTTTACTAAAATCTACGAAACATGCAAACGTTTGCTGTCGGCATTTCTTTCTAGAATTGATTATGTTTGTAATGGTAGATAGGTGGTCGAGACAACTGCGACCTGGTCTAAACCCATTTTGCTCATCACACGAAAGGTTTTTGCCCTCTACCCACGATATAAGACGATCATTTTAAATAGAGCAGTATATTTTATGCACATGCGAACTAAGCGTAATTCCCCTATAGTTCAATGGCACGTATGCATGTGTGTCTGTGTGCCTGTCTGTCTGTCTGTTTTTCTGTCTGTCTGTCTCTCTGGTACGCTTGTTAGCATGTGGAAAGTTACCTTTATAACCTTGCGTATCCACCTTAGCTCACTGGCGTACCGATCCATCTGTTGACGACTTTAATATGGTTTATCGATTCTGATATTGACTAACCCTTTTTTATTGATGGGCCTCTGAGCTTGGTTTCCGAAGATTTAGGCGGAAAAGAAATTACTTTATTATTATTAACACAAATTGGAACTATTGTAGAAAACACGTGTTCCATGGCGAACAATTAATTTTTGGATATCCTCACTCTATTCTTCCACGTCTCGCATGGACATATCGCTATTGGTATTGCAATTGACATGCTGAGACGTAATTTAATACCCTTACTTGTGGTGTTGCTGGACCATACAGGACGTAGTTTTTGGAACACTGCTGAAGCCTTACCTAACCTCATTCGCACATCTACTTCCGCGTCACCCTCGCTAGAAATGTAGCTTCCGAGGTAGGGGAAGTTCTCTACGCACTGCAGGTCATGTTGACCGATCGCAATGTCGGGTTCAGGTACATTACCAACTGACAACCTTTTTCCTTCTCGTAGCTGATCCGTAATCCGACCCTCACTCCGTTATCATTCAGTTCAGTTCATCCCGAGACCTGTCAGGTCGTAGGGGAGACATGAGGGACACAGACGCAGCGAATGTTCTCCAGCCGGGACGGTCTAACGCAAGTCTCAGTAGCGTTTGGGTGTCAAGGTCGGTCCATTCCCGTAGGTTGTCCATCCAGGTCTTCCTTTGCCTGCCTCCCCGCCTTCCAGAGTGTCCTGCATGATTGTCTTGGTAAGGGAGTCGTGACGTGTCACATGGCCTTACCATGCCATCTTTCTCCTCTTCACTGTTACGAGGAGTGGCTCCTGTGGGCCTGCCAGGGCAGTGATCTGTCTTCGGACAAAGTCATTGGTCTTGTGCTCGGCCCAATATATGTGCAGCAGGCATCTGAAGCACTTGGTCTCAAACGCCTTTATCTTCTTCATTGTTGCAGCCGTCAGTGTCCAACTTTCGCTGCCGTAGAGAAGGATGGAGACAACAAGGGCTCTGTAAAGTATAATCTAAGTTGGGAAGCTGATGTTAACGCTTCTCCATATCTTACTGAGTTTGGTCATTGCTGCTGTCGCAATGGCTATTCGGATCTGGATCTCGTTGTCTGACCGTCAATCGTTGGGGAGTGTGGAGCCGATATATTTGAACGCATCCACTTCCTCCAGCTTCTGGCCGTTCATCGTGATGTCAACAGTGATGTTTTCAGTGTTGCTGGCCATCACCTTGCTCTTTTCGTTGCTTACTTCCACGCCGTAAGCGCCTGCTCTATCCACTAGTCTGTTGGTGAGATCTTGGAGCTCGTTGTGTTGCTTCCTCCAAGAAGACCTATATCGTCTGCAAATCGCAGGTTGCTGACAGATCTGCCTCCCACAGAGATAGTTGTGGAGGGATTCTCTCGTGATGTTCCCGATGTAGATGTTGAAGAGAACCGACGACTGCAAGCATCCTTGACGGACTCCGACTGTGGCCCTGAAGTACTCCCCTATTTGGCTGTTGATAAGGACCGCACTGCTGGCGTTGTTATACAGTGCGCTGACGACTTGAGTGATGCCTTCTTCAATGTTGAAGCGCCTTAGAACTTGCCACAGACCTTCGTACCACACCCTGTCGAAAGCCTTCTTGAAGTCTATGAAGTTGTGGAGCAGGCTCTTCTGGTGCAAGTGCTTTTCGATCAGAATTCGGCGGTTGCAGATTTGCTCTTCTTCCGGGTTTGAATCCGGCCTGCTCTTCTGCTAGTAGTTCTTCTGATTGCTTTTTAAATCGGTTCATTATTATTATTATTATGAGTGACTGTGTCCATTCCTTTGGCCACTGTTTGAAGTCCCAGATCGTATGGCAAATCGCTGTCAGTGCAGTGGCCATTCCCTCGCCACCATATTTGAGCAGCTCCGCTGGAATGTTATCTGCTACTGTTGATTTCCCTACTGATATACTGTGGATGGCTTCTTCCACCTCTTCCCTTAAGATAGGCAATGTTTCTGATTCTCTCTCTGGGGCCAGTTCTGTCTGCAGCACGCTGGTACAAGGCTGCATGGGGTAATTGTGCACCGTTCCTCAATGCACTGTTCTTTGGCTGCTTTCATTTCCTTCCGTATTGTTCCGTTGACCTAGCAATACTGTTCCTATGAGTATGGGCTGTACTGTCTGGTCTTCTTCAATTCTCTTCTTTCGTTACAGAGGCCAAGTATGTTGTTTGTGACCCAGGGTTGTTTCCTCTTCATCCATTAACCCAGTAGCTCCTCAGCTGTATTGCAGACTGCCTCATTGAAGTTGTCAGTGAGGACAGTGGTGTCATTGTCCTGGAGGTTGAGTGCCGCAAACCCCCCCCCGTCTGAGCATGAAATACTACAGCCATTTCGGAATATTTCAGCTCGTCGACATCACACCTAACATGTGGCTGTGCCGCGTGATGTTTCTTTTTCAACTTGAGCTTCATTGTAAACGTAACAAGGTCGTGATCGCAACCTATGTCTGCTCCTGGGAATGACCTGGTCTGTGCTTTGTTAATGCTGGACTTGACGCGACGGGGTGTCAGAATGAAATCAATTTGATTGTGAATCAGGCCGCTTGGTGAGTGCCATGTTGTTCTGCGAGAGAGCTTGTGTGGGTATAGAGTATTTGCCATGGTCAGTCTGTAGCTGTCTGCAAACTCCAGGAGGCGTAGTCCCCTTTCGTTGGTTTCTCCTATACACAATTTTCAAACTGTTCCAGACCAGTGTACGTGGGCTGATACATAAATCTGGATGATGGATATATTTTTAGGTGTAGCTGAGGCGCGGGTGGAGATGATTCAGCTGGCTATGGGGGTGCAGTTGATAATGCACCCTTTAACTTCCTTCCGTACGATGAAGGCGACCCCCATGCTCGTGCTTAGTCTGGTCTCCACCGTACTATATATTGTGTCCGTCCTCTGTTGTTGTCTCGCCAAAGCCTAGCCACCTCATCTCAGAGAGTCCAATTATGTCCCAGTGATATATCTTGAGTTCATGTTCCAATTCGTCTAGTTTGCCGCATGCGTGAAGTGTGCGGACATTCCAAATAGCGATGGTGACCTTCTCAGTTGGTGTTTTGAAGTTGGCCTTAGCACCAGTAACCCATTTTGCACTTTCACCCTGGTGCACACCAAAGGGTAGCGCGGTCGTTGGTAACCCGGGCCTCGACCGATCCGGTGTGCTATCAGCTTGTGTTTTATCCATCATGTCTTTTCTGTTGGCGATTGTGATAACCTGGTGGCGCCAATCTCTTCTCCAGGCCACATACTGGCAGATGAAACGCGCCATCCCCTCACTTCGTTTTGCCCGCCAGCAGAAGCGATTACCGGGGTGTGGCTGGGAAATGGTCCCGGAACCAGAAGTGGTAGTTGAATGCCAGTGTTCCCGTCCATCCCGTTATCATTCAAATTATTGGTACTCTATTGCAGGATCTCTGGCGTGTGGCTGAGCAGTGCAATGTCATCAGCAAAGTCAAGGTCTGTCAACCTAGTATTTACCCTTGTAACACCGAAGTTCGGACCATTCATCGTCTTCCTCGTGATAAAGTCAATAACAACAACAGAGAGAAAGGGGACAGGATGCATCCTTGATGCACACCTGTCTCTATATTGAACATGTCTTTGTAGCAATCGTTGGTCTTGATGCAGCAGCTGGTATTTTGATAAAGCGATTTTAAAATGTTTATATAGTTGTTTGGCACGCCTACATTTTTACGATTTTTCACAACGACTCTCGGTGTACACTATCTTAAAGTCAATGAAGTTGACTAGAACCCTCTGCTTTCCTCAATGATGTTTCGCAGAGTGAAGATATGTTCACATCATGATTTCCCGCTTCAAAAACCAGGTTGCTCTTCCCGAAGGTGTTGGTTAATCAATGTCTTCAGCCGGTTGAAGATCACACGGCAGAACACATTTACATGCACTGACATCAATGGTATTCCTCGCCAGTTGTTGCAATCGCTCAGGCACCCCCTCTTCTCCAATCGTCCGGGACTTCCCCTTCGCTCCAGATCAGGCTGAACAAGTAAGTTAACTCACCTACAACCCCGTCCTTGCCATGTTTCAATAGTTCGGCGGTTACATCATCAAGCCTCGCTGCTTTGTTATGCTTGATGCTGTCGATGTCTTTGAAGAATTCGCCTTGGTAATGTCATCAGTGGCGACATCAAGCTGTTCTGTGTTTGGTTCCTGCTCGAAGTCGAAGAGTGTGGTAGGTTGATTTAACACTTCTCGGAAGTGCTCCATCCACTTCGTTGCTTGTTCCTCGCTTGTTAGAAGTCATCTTTGATTTTTACTTGTATGTTGGAGTTGTTTTTTGCTTTTGTTAACTCTCTCACAATCATATACAGCGTTTTCGAATCATTCCTTTCTGCTGCTCTTTGCACTTTTTTGCCTTTCTCTTCTAACCATATCCTCTTAGCTGTCTTACATATCTTTTTTTTACTTCCTCACCCAGTCTCATGTATTCCGTTTAACGTTTAAACAGGTCAGACTTTAGTAAACCTTGAATCGCTGACATTTTGACTTGTTTGGCTGTGAACAACTGGATCTCTGTGCGAATGTGAACTCAAAATAAAACGTAGTTTCTTACAGTGGTTTAAGCGCGGTGTAATTCCCGGTGGCTTTCATGCCTGTCGTTCACACGATGACGTAGAATCGTACAGGAGTACACGAACCACCTGCACAAATATACCTCTAATAGAGTGACAGAAAGAACAGGAAGTCCTTCGAGCAGGCGGTATCCTATCGGCCTTGCTAGCCCCGTTGGCATCCTCGGTCTATCTACCGTTGCTCAGACGGGTCACATGGTAAGTGGAGCACGCGAAGAAGAAGGCCTTGGTAGACCCGCGTTTGGTGGAGAGTCTCCTACCGTGTCTCGTTCAGCAACATCAGCAACAACATCCGTACACGACCACCATGCGCATCCTCTTCCTCGGTAGGAAATCCCCTGTTTGTAAGACTTTCCTCTTCTTCTTGAGGGTCACTCGCTTGAACGTCAATTTGTGCTCCGACATGTCGCAAACGACGAGTACCGCGACGTGTTTCGGCTTTTATGCTCTCGGTATGTAGACGTACTGAACGAGGTTGTCGGGGAAGATGTTCATGCGCCCGAATTCGAGTCTCCTGTTTCAGGTCGACCATAAGATCACCGATGTCGCGTCTTTGCATGTATTTCACTCGATATCTGTCTAGCCAGTTGACCTACTTGACTTGCATCTCATGGACTCTTGAACAACACCACGTACTGCGCGATCAGACCGATAATGCAGTTTTCATTCCCTTTCGGAAACAAGTCCTGCAGTAGATACACGACGGACGTGTTACAGTGATGACTTTTTTTAGTGAACAAGGTCGTCGCGGGGACGAAGAGTGTCTTCGTTCGCGCGTCAATGGTCGAAGGCATAGTCTCTGCCACAGACGCGTAAGCGGTTTGCCATTGACTGTAACTCCGCAAGACCTTCTCGGAGGGTGGGTCTGTCGTAAACGTGGCGAAACGCAAGAGCCGGGTTACGAAAGTGGTCTTACCACACCCCGTAGGACCAGATACTTTACACGTAAGAGGATGCTTCAACGACGTGTCCATCTCAACGAATAACACGCACACGAGGTATGTTACCCCGTTTTATTTTTTGCACATGTCGCGCACCTCGCACGACACTTCCAGAGAATATTTCGACCTTTCTTTTAGCCGTATTCGACTCCCAAAAATCTTCTTTCGATGGCACAAACTCCACCAGTTCAGCGTTTCCAGTGGTCACCAAAGCGCTTATCGAAGCTTCCGAGGTCGTTAACTTGATCATTAACAACGTCTGCATACAGTCAGTCTATATGGATAGCGTCCCGTTCGGAACCAGTTCTCGTCTTTAGATTACTGAACATTCTTCAGGATAGTTCGTTTTCAAATTATAAACTTTCATTTTTCATATCCAAGAATCATGTTAAATTACCTGGTAGAGGCTTTCGTTGATGTGTCACGCCGACTTCATCAGTACCTATGACGCTGAATGACGTCATCGTACACGTGAGGCAGTTCGTAATTGACTACACACAGACAATAGCATACAGAGTATCCAGAGAATTGGCCAAAATACTACAACCACTTGTTGGAAAAACAGAACACCATACGGAAAATTCACAAGAATTGGTGAAAGAAATGACAAAGCTGAGAATGGAAGAAGGAGAATCATTTGTGTCATATGACGTTGTGTCACTGTTCACGAAGACCCCAATTAGAGAAGCTTGCAAAGTCATCAGAAAAAGACTAGAGAATGACAAGACACTAAAGAAGAGAACAAATATAAACGTAGACGACATCATGGAGTTGGTGAAATTTGTCTTGGAGACGACATACTTCAGATTTGGAGGAGAAATTTACCAACAGAAGTTTGGGGTAGCCATGGGCAGTCCAGGGTCCCCCATTGTTGTGAACCTGTACATGGAGGACCTGGAGCAGAAAATCATAGCCACAGCACCAGTCGATTGCCAACCGAGAAAATGGAAGCGATATGTGGACGATGTAATTTGCCTGGTACACAGAGGAAAGGCAAAGAAATTACAACAACACATGAACACTGTAGACCCCACAGGTAGCATAATTTTCACGCGGGAAGACGAAGAGAACAACAGCATGCCCTTCTTGGATGCAAAGTTCACCAGAAAGGAAGATGGCAGTGTGAAGTCCACAGTGTACAGGAAGAAGACGCACACTGACCAATACCTGAATTTTGCATCCCACCACCCCAAACATCAGAAGTTGGGAGTTGTCAGAACCCTTATGAACAGGTGTGAGACAATAATTTCGGAGGAGGGGGACAAGAAAGAAGAGATGGAACACCTGAGAGGAGCTCTAAGAGTATGTGGCTATCCGTCGTGGGCCTTGAAAAAGGTGACAGATAGCAGTAAGAGGAAAAAGACCAACAAAAAGACTAAGGACAAAAACTATCGGAGCCAAGTAGTCATTCCATACATAGAGGGGGTCTCAGAGAGAGTACATCGAGTACTGAAAAAGTATGGAGTAGCAACGGCCATGCGTCCCCACACCACCCTCAGGCACCTGTTGGTACATCCCAAGGACAAAGTACAACTAGAAGAACAGGGCGAACTGGTGTACCAAATACCGTGCAAGAATTGTGGTGGGGAATACATTGGGGAGACAGGAAGACTACTCAAAACAAGACTGGAGGAACACAGAAAGGACGTAGACAACACGAAAAATGAGAAATACACAGGGAGCGGGAAAAAAAGGTTGATGTCTACCATCAATAAATCCGCCCTTACAGACCATACGACAACTGAAAACCATATCATAGACTGGAAGGGAGTGAAAATTGTAGACAAAGAAACCGACAGAAGAATTCGGCATATCAAAGAAGCCATCTGGATCAGAAAAACCAAAACACCCATCAACAGAGACGAGGGCAATTACGAACTGCCTCACGTGTACGATGACGTCATTCAGCGTCATAGGTACTGATGAAGTCGGCGTGACACGTCAACGAAAGCCTCTACCAGGTAATAATTTAACACGATTCTTGGATATGAAAAATGAAAGTTTCTAATTTCAGTTCTCGTCTTACTTTTGTCTCTACTTATCCGTACTTTCTGGTGTACGCCGATTTCGCCGCTTTGATACGTTCTCCACATTCGGCGTCTTCGTTAAATATCGCCTTCCTACACTGATGGGCGTGTTCGAATTAGTTAAACACCCGACCGTACGCTTTGAATTGACAAGGGTAAAAGTTTAACAGAGGGAGGCTGACCCAACAAATCTAATACATCCTACTGGAACCATCGCCTCTCCCTTTAACCGATCACGAAGGTGCCGACCCTTAAATAGACGAGTTCACCACTGACGTCATCATCATAGTTTGTAACCCATAGCAACGTGACGTTACTATACAACAAACATAGCGTACGTCTTCAGAAGTCTTAGGCGCTTTCGATAGACACGTCGTGAGGTCATGGCTGGCAACGATGTTGCACTTCCTCACCCAATGCTACGTGATAACTACTAAGGAGGTTCTCATAAAACGATGCATGGTACTCGGTCATTTATGTTTCTTCTTGGAAGATCAACGCTACGCAATTACCACCCTCTAGTTATGCAACATATCTGCCGCGAAATGTTTCGTGATCGGAGAGGGGAACCTTGTGACGCGCATAGGGTGGTCGGATATGGAGCCACTATGATAATAGTAATACAAAACTAAACAATATTTTGTTGAATTCAAGGCGACGCAACATAGCTTTCATAAGAACTTCACTAAAAGTCTCCAGCGCGTCGCTACTACAATATACTACAACCACTTACAGTAAAGCGGGACTAAGTGTGAATTAACTTTCAACATCAGTGGCAATGGAAACTCAAAGAATCGTTGTTTACTTCAATGCACTGCATTGCAGTTATACACACGGACATCGCTGGGAACGTCCCTAGTTTCTTATAAGCAGTAAGGGATGTTCAAAACATCGATGTGAGATACAAACTAAAGGGGTCATACAAACTAAAGGGGTCATGCAAAACAACGGGGATCATATAACAATTAGTATTCACTACAGCACCTCTCCGTCATGCACTGCACTGGGCACAGCCCTCCTGGTCAGCATGTACCCGACAGTTGTGCTAGCACGCATTTAGGAGCTGGGACTGCTATCCCACTCCTACTCAGGAAGCTAATTTCTTCCGAGTCTGAGAACCGTGTGCTTGGTAGCACTGTAACAACGGGTAGAAACCAACATTCTTTTAAAGCTCTTTCCAAGAACAAGCTGATCGAATGTAAGGACTGGAGTAATACCGTATGGCATAAATCCCACTGCCATACTCTCCTGACCCCAAATTGTTTCGATCAGCTACCTCAGAGCGAACATTCCGTCTGCTGTACCTCTTCCTATTCTGTACCGGCTAAACGTGAACAACAGGATGCGCGTGTTTGCGGATACAGCAGCGGTCATTACGCATACCGAGGAGGAACTACAAAACCTCACGCACCGCTTTGCAGAGGCATGCACGGATTTCGGGCTGACAATCAGCTGTAGGAAGACTAACATCATGGGGCAAGATGTGGTCACTCTCCCAGCCATCATAATAAACAGCTATGAGCTAGAGGTCGTTCACTTCTTTGACTACCTCGGGTCCATCATTATATACAACCTCTCATTAGAAGCAGAAATCAGGGGAAGGATTGGAACAGCGTGAACACTCGCCCGGCTTACATAGAGAATCTGGAACATCAAAAATCTGACGGAGTATACAAAGGTGACAGTGTACAGCAGTGAGTCCTGGACAGTGTACTCCACTCAGCAGAATCGACTGAACGCATTTCACTTGCGCTGCCTGCGGGGTATCTTCGGGATAACCTGGAAGGACAAGTCCCCAACACAGAGGTCCTCTCAAGTCTGAGAGCCTGTTGACTTTGTTCAGGCAACGCCGCCTCCGCTGGCTCGGCCAGTTGCATAGGATGAAAGATGGAAGACTCCCAAAAGATATTCTTTATGGAGAGCTTGTCACTGGAACGTGAGCCGCAGGGATCCCCATCTGCGCGTCAAAGACGTATGCTAGCGATACCTGAAGGCAATAAACATAGATGTTGACAACCGATTCAGATGGAGACATGATGATGCTACTGATGTTACTACTACTACTACTACTACTACTACTACTACTACTACTACTACTACTACTACTACTACTACTACTACTACTACTACTACTACTACTACGTCTCCCTCTCGTATTCATACCAGAACTATCAACCATGTCCTCCATTCCACTGGGATTTTCCCCTCTCATGCAAGTGCTCAGCTAACTTCTTGCCCACCAAATTCCAACACGTTCGGACACCACCTGCACTTCCTCAATGCAAGCGCTATCGTCCAACCTTTCGTTATCTCCTTTATTGCTCTCTCTCTCTCTCTCTCTCTCTCTCTCTCTCTCTCTCTCTCTCTCTCTCTCTCTCTCTACCTCAGCTTCCACAATAGGTTCCACCTTTTCTTCTCTGCACTTGGGAGATCTATTATTTCTCCCAGACCTGTTGCACATCTTTCCTGTTTCCGTATCTAGTTTTCCGTTCTTGTCTTTGATCACTGTTCCAGCTTTTACATCTTTGCATTTCTCTCTTTGCTTGATCCACAGCCTTCCTAGCTTCCTCCTGTTTCTGTCCATAAAGAGTTGATATATTACTATATCCGGTTGGCCACCGTTCCCCTTGATCACTTCTATCTCTTTCCATACATCTTTCTTTTCTCCAGTTGCTTTTGCTTCTTCTTCAGTCAGCCGTTTGGACTGAAGAAGATTATATAAAGCAAAAAGAGAAAGGCTGTATTGTAGTGTCCTCTGTGGTACCTCGGAGGTAACTATTGTAGTGTCCCTGTGGTACCTCAGAGGTAACTATTGTTTGTGTTGATGATAACCCTTTTCCAACAACCTGCTAGAACCTTCTTGTGAGGAAGCTAGCAGACCATGAGATTATTCAACCTCTAATGCTATATAGCATTTGAATTTGTGGATTATTTGTTTTTGTATGGAACATTGTCGAATGTTTCATGAAGTCTGGTATTGCCGTGTACTACTTTTCGTCAAGGAACTTGCTTATGTCATAAAGTGCTGGAATTAACTGTATTTTGGTTGACCACAGAAGGCATGCTGGTTTCTTGTTGGGTTGTGATGCTGTTCAAATTTAGACTTTTTGAAGATATGAATGGGTATGCTGTATTTAAAGAGTTTGGAGAAAGCAGAACGATGATAGCTCAAAATAACGAATGTCTAGATTCGTCTTTCTGTATTTTGGCGGTGCCACCGCATTTCAAAAGTATTCGTTAATAAACAAAATATAATCTATGTTGTATACCTTTTTTCTAATATATAATATTAATACTTATTGAGCTCAAACAATTATGCAAAATACAAACATAATAATATTATTCTTTCCCCACAACAGGTTTGCTTTTGATGTCAAATATATGTACTGTGTGAACAGATTAATAAAAAAAAAGTAATTCTATTTAAATCATCGAAAGAACCGAGTTCAGTTGTTACAACATGTATTTTGCGAAAATCAATTTCCGCGGCGATGTTTAGCTTATCGCATATGTCCGTCACCTGAGTTTCGCGAGAACAAGGAAAGGCAACCCCTCGCGGATGTGTGACAACATTACGATTTTGTACCGACATTACGAGAACTGCTTTAGCTATTTTATAGGCGAAATATTAAATAGTTTTCTGATCAGTTTACGGTGGGTTCGCCAAGCCTACATACAAAACCAACTGCATAACACAGCTAGCATGTCGTAATTGATAATGACTATGTTTACTTTTCACAAAATAAATGTTAACGAGAGGAACGAAACAAATAATTTGATAGATATCTATCAAATCATTTACGTATGTAAAGTGCACACATATTGATTACATCTATACATACACGCTCACGTGAACAGACAGGAAACGCACAACGCAAGACTTCTACGCCTTCAAAATACCTTACAATGGCAGACACTATAAGCGCCGTTAACCTTTCAGCGTTGACCTGTTTACTTTATCATGTAGCATTGTGCCAGCTTACATGTAAACCAAAGGACTGTATCGATCTGAAATGTTACAGAGTATCAAAGGCGAATGATGGACCTCACACAATCTTCCCGGGTATTGCTAACCTTAGCAATCTGACCGTGTCATGCGACCAAACTAATTTCGGAAATACACATCAAGGAACGGAGAACTACGGATTGAAGGTATTGGTTACACCGGAATCAATTACGGCATATCGGCTGAAAAATTAAGTTTGGGTTCCGAAGCGGAAAGGTGTGCGCTACGTTTGGGCACCGGACATCACAACACCAATACATTCGCTGGACTATAGCTTTATCACAAAAACAAATCATTCACGACAGGAAATCTGGGGTGCCTCAATCTATATGGTGGAATACGTTGGTGACTGCGCTCGGTTCTTCTTATTCGGTTCTCATTGTAATACCCAAACTGCCATTCAGCACCATGTATTTATGATTGGACCAGCAGGGAGGCCTATTCCGCTATATCGAGTTCGTTCGTATATTGTTCCGTCCATTCGGCGACACTCGTGCAACAACCCTTGCCTGAATGGTGCAACTTGCGATTACGTAGCTAACGGCGACACTCACCGTTGGGTCTGCCCGCAGACCCACTGCGGCAGCAAGTGTGAGACGGCCAACATGTGCCAGAATGGCGGCACGTGTCTATATAACGCTACGACGTGCAAGTGTTCATGCCAATGCCTGCCAGACTTCCCGGGTTCGAATTGCTCTGCAGTGGACGACATGACGACACATCGCTTAATACAGTTGTGGTCATCGTATTCATAGTTATCGTCGTCCTCCTCGGTGTGGCCTTAATTGAATATTGCATGTACAATGAGATAGATAAATTTAACAGACAAGAGGAAGAAGATGCAAAAAGAGAGCAACTGAGGAAATAAGTAGAAACAATGGATCATTGTAAACTAATTGCTTTGGACACACTAATGTAGACTTGTCACCAGTGTATTCTGTGCAGAGTACTTCACATGTAACGCACATATACATTGCAGCATTTATAATGTATTAGTGCCTTATTTTGGTTAATTACACTAATAAATCAACAGCCCAGTCAGGTGTATTGGATTTTTTTGGGTAATTAGTGTATTGTTTTTTCAAAGAGTGTAGCCTTCTTTACTATCTTTTGATGTCTAGCATTGATACCGATCATTAAGTAGATGGGCTTAACGCAGTGCATCGTCTCAGCATTAATGACAATAATAAGGTAATTTTGGAATTTATTATTATTTATTATTATTATAAAGCACTTATAGCACGCACTTTGGAAAATATTGAAGATGCCGTTCGCATCCATGCGCTGTCAACAACAACAAGGCTCCAATCAACTTTGGAAGACATCCCCAGACCTGACGTACTCGTGGATTTTGGGGACTTCAATGCACGCATGGTCAACTATGTAGCATTCATTGACTTCGGAAATGCACTTCACAGAGAAATCTTATTGAATATATTACATCACCACGGGACCCCAGAGGACGGTAAATATTATCGAGATACTCTAAATAGACGTTCAATGTCACGTTTTTTGTAACAACCAGCTGACTGACAGCTTCACCATCAAATCTGGAGGGAAGAAGTGATGCATTATTTAGTCCGGGAATCAGCTCTATTAAATTGGTCCGAACCTTGTTTTTAATATACAAATTAGTTTTCATACTGCATTCTAGCAGTATTTTGCATGATGATTTCAAATATGTCTGCAGCCATGCACGAAAACGCTTCAGAAAATAGGGATGCAATATTTAACCGTTCTGAACCTTGTCGTTTTTTCCCCTGCATTCTAACACTATATTACTAGCTTATTACAAATCTTGCCGCTGCCAGTCTCAAAACAGTGAGCATTTTGTAAAATAACCTTTTAAGTGTGCCGCTTCTAGATTCGTCTACCCATTGTTTACCGCAAGAATTGATTCAGTCAAAAATGCGCAGTGAATATAGCTTCGATAGCAATACAGTTGTTTTGCCCTAGTTGTTCACTACTGCGCGTGACAACATTTATTGAAACAAAAATGTATCACTTTGTACTTCTGAGAAAACAGAACTAAATAATATTATTCAAAATAATAAAACAACTAAGATCAACAGAAAGCCGACATCCCTCTGAAAAATGACATATCTGAATAACGCGGGAATATCGAATGTGTTTCCCTAAATATCGACCTCAAGATAGTTTTAATTTAATCGAGTAAAACTATTTGGGACTCACAAAAGACCAGTGATGACCATTATTAAAAGTTTATCAAAATATCTAGAGTGGAAAAGGGTAACATTCAAGACAAACTGAGAAACTGTTGCAGACCGCCACACTCGATACAAATGACTGCTCCCAGTCTAAGTTGGTTGCTCTTAATGCACGAAAACCCGTGCTTCAATAACTCAAAAAAACGTATTAAACCGAATCACATAAATTATTATAGTGTCTCCGCTTGATTATGGGGGTATTTTAGCTCAACACTAACCCCAATGAAGAGCTGCTCCGCCAGACAAACTCAACATCCTTGGCGAAGAGATCAAGAGACGAAGATATAGATGGCTAGGGCACATTTACCGAATGCCCACTACCCAAGATAGCCCTATGCTGGACAGCGGAGGGAAGACAGAGAAGAGGTCGCCCGAAAGAGACACGGAGACGAACAGTGGAGAAGGAAATGACGGCCTTCCAGTTGACGTTGTGTACGATCAATGCACGGGCTGTCGATCGCCAGCAGCGGCGCTCTCTTGTTGATGCCTTACGGACCATTTACGGTACGAAGAGGGATGAGTGAGTGAATTACACTTGAAACGTACTTGTTAATATAAATTATATGTTGTATACTTTTTGTTCATACTATTAATAAATAATATCACACAATTGCATAGCAATATGTTTTTTCACTGACCAGTGCGCCTCTGATGTCCAAATTATGTGGTTATAAATAGTTTATGTAGCATTCCCATTCGTTTTATTAAAAAGTGCGACGTGTTTAAAATCTTTGAAAGATTTGAAATCGGTCATTGCAACAGGTCTTTTACGAAAACCAATCTATGTGCCGATAGCAAGTTGTTTTCGCGAGAGCCCGGAAAGACTGCTCCTTTCTGATCACATGACATCATTCGGGTATTGCACCAGGTATGAATATCGAAAGGCGTTTATATTAAATGATGTGCCAAATACTAAATACGTTATACTTTCTCGAAGTGTTTTGACGAGTTCACCAAAACACATACATAACATTGTACTGGTACTCACGTACAAAGCCATGCACAATCAGTGGCGTAGCCAGAGGGAGGCCAAGGGGGACATGCCCCCCAATCACGGAAAATTAGGAGGGTAGGGGACTGAAGATATATAACTAACTGCCTGATTTATAGAGTGACAAGGTGCAGGGGTTATAGGTGTGCCTGTGTAGGACTCCCAAATCTTTGGCAGAGAAATTTGTCATCATTCAGATGGGATTGTGCTACCCAAATTGGAGGAATCCGAAGCTTCTGCGGTAGGTGATAAGCATCCAGCAGACTGCAGCCCAAGAGGTGACAGGGCAACGAAAATGTCATCATTCACAATGTGCTTGATGGCTAATGCCTATTTATATATCAACATAAGGATGCAAAATGATAGTTGCCCGGCAAGATGATTAGTTACTGGACTAAGATAAAGTTGCACGTTACGGCCAAAGCAATTTATCTAGATTTTTCACTGGGTAGTCGGAACTTCGTATCGTGAATTAATTAATTTTGATAAGCGACAACGTTACACATGACATGGACATTTCTGTGAAGCTCACTCGACGCCGCCGCCTCGGTAGGGGTTTGTTATGAAGTCACTGGTTGAACGCCAGCGCCTCATCACACACACATACGCACGCACGCACACACACACAAACACACATGTATATATACATACATACGTGTGTGTGTGCGTGCGTGCGTGCGTGCGTGTGTCATATCCCGCTACTCATTACTTGCGTGAATGCTGGATGGCCCCCTCCAATACAAAATCCTGCCTACGCCACTGTGCACAATGACGCGCCCATGTACCTGTGTGGACTCGTCGCCCATATCAACCGGCAAGAGCACTGCGCTCTGCGAGCAGTAACATGTTGGAAGTGAAACGCACTCATATCAAGGCTGGGGACGGCTCGTTTGTTGTAGCTGCTACGTTCCTATGGAACACTTTACCAAGTGTTGTTAAAACCTGTGACACTCGCCAACTTCGAATGTCGTCTGAAGACACATTTCTTTTGTGTTTCATATTAGTGTCACTCTAGATGACCACTGCCCTCTACTAAAACCAATTTTAATGAGTTATCGTATTCGTATAATGATTATTCATTATTCCTCACGTAAACTATTTTATATCAAATGTTTTACTAAATTATTTATTATTATTAATCATATATATATATGATTAATAATAATAAATAATTTAGTAAAATATTTTATATCAAATAGTTTACGTAAATATATATATATGTGTATATATTTAGTTATTAATATTATTTTTATATAGTTATTGTGCTAGATTGATTATTATTAATATTATTTAATTTTGATGAATAACTGATATTATTTAGTTCTTTATTTAGAAATTCTACATTATTCAATATGTATGTATTTATTTATTTTATTCTTTACCACTACTATTTATTTTAAATTAATATACACATACATAATTATTGCAATTCTACAATTTTTATGTATTTTAATATGTTGTGAAGCGCCACGAACAATACTGGATGTGGCGCTATACCAAATAAAATATATTATTATTATTATAATGCTGTACTCAAAGTAGGCATATTTTTAACACAGTGAATTTTTAGAGAGAGAATCGAAACAATCGAATTTACCAGGCATCTTTAAAAGCTTAGATATCCGTCTTCGTACGAGCTTTCGAATAGATGACGTAAAGTGCGCAAATACTGCCTACGTCTACATTTCATTTGCTCACGTAAACAGACAGGAAATGCAAACGTCAGGACAGCGATGCTAAACCTTCCCATGGAAAGCGCCAGTATTGTCGTTTCCTTTTTATCAGTGACCATTTTACTTTTTCATGTCGCGTTGTGCCAGCTTAACTGTAAACCAAAGGACTGTATTTTCTCGTTCTCCTCTGTTTGTCTTATGTGGGAAACGTAATGTTTCAACACATGCAGGCATTGGACAGAGTGCATGAACATGCTGATTATATGGAAAGGCGAAGGATATTGCGGAACAGCATAGCGTACGAGGAGGGAACTTATTTACTCAAATAGTTGGAGAGCGGTGTACACTGACTTATCCTCCGGAGATTCAGTGAAAAATACGGTATTGGCAAAACTGATAGGATATCCTGGTATTTCAGGCCCGTGTTAACGGCTTAACATCTTTTTGACTTAGAGAAAATAATAAGGTAACTACCCGATGAAAAGATAATAGTATTCGTATGCATTTTGTCATACAACAAATATCAGTTCATAAGAAATGTCCATTGTTCTCTTGTGTGCCTGGTTGGATGAATATTAATTGAAATCACTGTTATGCGTCGAATGCATAGGATTTGTGGCAGGTTATAGAGGCGTGCATACACATACACATACACATGTACGCGCACACGCACACGCACGCGATCAAACACACCCACACCCACACCCAGAATACATAGCAAAGACGTAGAAGGGATTCCTGGAAATCAGATTATATTTTCCCCATTCGGCCTATGTGGTCTATCAAACTATATGTATGGTAACAAATAACAACACCATAGATCAGTTTCGCGTCATGTTTACACCTATTCTTTCATGTCAGTCCGTTGTGTGAACGTGATATCACAATACAGCGTGTATTAATAAAGGAATAACTGCTACCTCGTCTCGGTAATAATACACGGTTGGTTTGTGATGTGTTTGTTTCGATATAAAACATAATTATTATATCAACTTGGCCGACATAGTGCTTGTATGTGTGCGTGTGTGCGCGTGTGCGCGTGTGCGCGTGTGCGCGTTTGCGCGTTTGCGCGTGAGCGCGTGTGCGCGTGTGCGCGTGTGCGCGTACATGTGTTTATGTGAGCATGTGAGTATGTATGTATGTGTGTACATATCATCATCGTTGTCATCATCATCATCATCATCATTATCATTGTGCAGCCGTATTGTCCCGTGTTGGGCGAAGGCCTCAGCATGTCGTTTCCAGAGCTGCCCTTCTTGCGCTATCCTCTGCCAGACGGTGTCCTTCCAATACTCGTCTAGTTCGTCTCTCCACTGTCTCGCCAGTCTTCATCTAGAATGTTTCCCTTCGTAAGGTCTCCTGATAGTGATACGCGATGTTCATCGGTTTCCCGTAGCCTACTGATGTGCCCTGCCCAGGTCCACTTCTGCCTTCTGATTTGTTCTGTCACATCTATAATCTTTGTCTTCTCTCTTATCCATATGTTTGTTTTTCTCTCCCGATATGTGATGTTTAACATATTCTTTTCATCTTTGTTTGTGCGGCTGCTAGCTTGGTCTTTTTCTGGTTGGTGAGTGTCCATGTTTCCGCGCCGTACGTCACCGCTGGAAGTACGCATGAGTTGTACACTTGTCTCTTCAAGCAGGTTTTAAAGTTACCCTTGAAGATGTTGCGGTGCTTGGCGAATGCTGTCCAGCCAGCCGTGATTCTTCTTTGAATCTCCTTGTATTGGGTTTTGTCTCTGATGTTGTATCACTGCCCCAGGTATACGTAGCTTTCAACGTTCGCTATCTGTGTGGTGTTAATATATATTGGTGTTTCGTTTTCTAGCATAATTTTAGTTATCGAAATGTTCATCTTCAGATCTTTTTCACTTTCACGAGCTAGCTCCTGCAGCATTTGTTGTTGTTCTTGAGGTGTAGTAGCGCATATGGGTATGTCGTCGGCGTAGCGAAGATGACTGAGATATCCTACAGGTCAGTCTTCGGAAAGTGCTTTCGAGTTTTGTTGTAAACAGCTCGGGCGATATTGTGTCACCCTGTCGTACTACTCTCTTGATGTTGATCTTGTTGCTTTCTTTGTATAGCTGGACAGTCATCGAGCTGTTGGTGTAGATGACTTTCAGGAGTTCGATGTACACGTCTCTATCCCCTGTTTTTGAAGCGAGACATTGCAGCTAGTCGAAAATCTTCTCGTAGTGGACGAACGCGGTGCAGAGCGGGATATTATATTTTTGGAACTTCTCCTTCAGTTGGTTTACGACGTGGATGTGGTCTGTCGTAGAGTACCTGCGTCTGAATCCTGCTTGCTCTCGTTGTTGGTTTTCATTGAGTGTCTTCTGTAACCTATTCGTCAGTATTTTTGTGAGCAATTTGTAGATGTTTGAGAACAGACATATTGGTATGTAGTTCTTTAAGTCGTTCTTGTTTCTATTTACATTATATATATATATATGTATATATATATATATCTAAATATTAAACACATACACACAGACACACACACAAACACACACACACACACACACACACACAAACACACACACACACACACACACACACACACACACACACACACACACACACACACACATACACGAATTGCGCATGCGTCAGGTGTAGTCGAATCCGTTTTTCCGTTTTACCGCTCTGATATTTACCGATATTATTTACGATTTCCAAACGTTTCTTTCGTTCACAAATGAATGAGGCACTCTTATAACTACATCGGAATACAATCCCATGGTTGTATTTGCAATCTGACATACCTAAACCAAGTTTTTGACAAATTAGCTTCCCTAACAACCAGCCTAAAACCTACAAAACAAGATGGCGAACTAGTAAACAACGGGTATAAAGCGCGCGAAACCCAAACCACCCCCAAATCAACTCATAAATCGGTGCATTCTCCCAGTGACAAAGTGAAATCTATGTTATTATCATTACTAGTTCTGTTTATATACTATCAGAAATCAAGCTGAAATAAATAGTAAACACAATCAACTGTATATCAATAAGTGAGTGCATAGACCAGTCCATAGGCATAGTCGTAGACTGCACACAGGGAAGTGTCGTGTTAGTTGGGTTTCAGTTTGACTCATGCACCAGTGTTAGCTTGGTTCAACATACGCACATGTAAATATATACTTTCACATAAAGCTTACGTATCATACTATTACAAATCCGGATTGTAGGCTGTCAAAAAACAGCAACAACAACAACTAGTCACTAAACCTTTTACACGGACAGATATTTTATAATTATTTATCTTTTATTTTTTAATATTATTTCAGCACACTTTTTAAGTGTGGGTGAATTTAAGTGTGGGTGTGTTTCTTAATAACTACTTGACCGTTTTATCAATTCTTAACCACTACCACTCGAGTTGATGACATGGCAGGCTCCGTACGACAATATGCACTTTTTGATGTACCCTGTTCATGGATTTATGTCTGCAGATCACTTTTAGGCTTTTAAATGATCCCAATTTCAAAAGGTTCGAGAGTTTCCAGAGCAACACAAACGAGACTTATGTCAACGCCAACGCTAGACAAGACATCCATTATGTCACGTCCTAATACATCTACAGTCCCATATGGAAAACCATAGCCCAATTGAAATGTCTCAAATCCAGCACCTCCACTGGATTACTGATCACTCCTCTACCGTACAAACCCAGGACAACAACAACATTCTCCATACTTCTATGCATCATGCTGTCAGGAGATGTTCAACTAAATCCAGGCCCCTCTAAATGTCACTCATGTAAGAAATCACTAAAGTCTAATGCACTCATCCTAATTTGAAATGTTGTAATAAATCAACACACATCAAATGCGCCAGGATATCCAGACACGAATGTAACAACACTTACAGAAACCTAAATATACCATGGCACTGTTCAAATTGCTCAGCACCCTGTAGCATTTGCCATGGGGATGTCCCAAATGACCATAATGCAATTCAGTGCGACCACTGCCTTAACTGGATCCA
Organism: Paraescarpia echinospica; assembly: GCA_020002185.1. NCBI lineage: Eukaryota > Metazoa > Annelida > Polychaeta > Sabellida > Siboglinidae > Paraescarpia > Paraescarpia echinospica. Next base: position 78,514,084 of record CM034531.1, read on the forward strand.
GACACAATGCTGTGCAATAGATGACAACGAATACAAACGATTAATAAATTCCTCATGTTCGTGGGCCTGCCCCGAAAGCAACAACTTCAACTTCAAAAATGTTTTCTTCAGAGATACAGAAATCCCAACGGCAAATCCCTTTTATTCTCTGGACAGTAACAGTCATAACCTAAACGAAATCGCCAATAACAATACAACTAATAGCAAGAAAGCATATAGACCGAAAAAGAGACCAAACTTCAGATGCAAAGGGGGGTATTTCAAATATCAAAAGATGACCTCATCACAAGCCACCTACCAGACCTAGACACTAACAGTGAGAGCATTTGGACTGAAATCCATATAACAGGAATGAAACCAATAATCACGTGTACCCTCTATCGTGCCCCAAATGACTCTCATGGAACTCAAATCGAAGAATTAGACCTAGCCCTTTCTAAATTAGGTAACAAGATCAACACACATAATATCATCATTACTGGCGATTTGAACCTCCCCAACATCAATTGGGAAATTCACCAAGTCACACCTAACAATGGATACAATACAACTGCTGCTAATAAATTACTCTCTCTTACAGAGGAACATGGACCGATCCAACATGTCAAGGAACCCACGCACAGACAGGGAAATGCCAACAATATTTTAGATCTTGTCTTCACCAATAGACCTGGGTTGATAAAGAAGATAAATGTAGTAGACGGAATAGCAGACCATAGTACAGTCATCATTGATGTAAACATCTCGCCCAAACGCAAACATCATCCGAAACGTAAAGTCTTCATTAGAAATAAAGCCGACAACATTAACATCCAGAAATCTCTTGAAAACTTTATACATGAATACTTCTCTCAAAACCAAAACATGACAGACAATGACAAGTGGAATCTTGTTTCCACGAAAATCATCAACATTATGAACCAATATGTACCGCACCGTCTTACTACTTCAAGACACAATCTTCCCTGGTTCAATAGAGATTTAAAGAAAATGTGCAAAAGAAAGAAACAGCTATACAACAAAGCAAAAAGAACTACAAATCTAGAAGACTGGAAATAATTCTGTGACATTAGAAGAAACATGCATAAACACCTTCGTTCTGCTAGACTATCCTACATCAGTCAATTCCTGACAACAACAATAACAGAGAAACCTAAATCATTTTGGAGCTTCATTTCTAAACTTAGACAGGACAACCAGGGCATTGGGGACCATTGCGGGTAACATCATTAGCGACGACAAACATAAAGCAGCAGCCTTGAACAATCAGTTCCAAAGTGTCTTTACACACGAAAGAAATTCCACCCTACCAGATATGGCCAGAAGTCCACATGGAGAAATCCCCAAACTAACAATCTCACTTAAAGGAGTACTTGATCAACTTTCCAAAATTAACATTTCTAAATCGCAAGGACCAGATGGCATTCCACCATGATTCTTAAACAGATATGCCTCTCATCTAGCACCAGTAATACATGACATTTTCCAATCATCTGTTGACTCTGGACAAGTCCCCAATACCTGGAAAGAAGCCAATGTAACAACAATTTATCAGAAAGGAAGTAGAGCAGAAACATCTAACTACAGACCAATATCCTTAACACCTGTGGTTTCTAAACTTCTTGAACACATCATACATATTATGAAACATCTGGAACAGCACCACATTCTAACTAACCACCAGCATGGTTTCCGTGCCAAAAGATCAAATGAAACGCAATTAATTCAAACAATCCACGACATAAGCAAATCATTTGATCAGATGAAATCTGTAGACATGGCCATCCTTGACTTCACCAAAGCATAAAGTTCCACATAAAAGACTAATCCACAAACTCATACACTATGGCATCACAGGCCCAATATCATCATGGGTAAATAGCTTCCTTACAGGAAGGACTCAACAGGTTGTTATAAATGGATCCAAGTCAACATCAGCTCAAGTCATTTCTGGGGTACCACAGGGCACAGTAACGGGGCCCCTACTTTTCCTACTTTACATAAATGACCTGCCAAACAATCTTTCCTCAACTGTTCGCCTTTTTGCAGACGACTGCCTGTTATATTCACCGATTAAAACTGACCAAGACACATCTGTCTTCCAAAACGATCTGCTCAAACTTGAGAAATGGCAACACACGTGGCTTATGAAATTCAACCCAACTAAATGTTATACAATGACAATAGCCTCAAGAAAACCGACACCAAATCTCTACACCTTTTGCGGACAACAACTTAAATCTGTTGACTCACACTGTTATCTGGGCATAGATATATCAAATACATTAAATTGGACAATACAATGCAATTCAGTCACAAAAAAGCACAACAAACATTAGGAATTATTAGAAGAAATTAAAATATTTGCCCAACCCAAATCAAGTCCATAGCCTACACAACCTTTGTCCGCCCTATACTTAAATATGCGTCAGCATCATGGGATCCACATTGCCAAAGAAATATCAAACTCATAGAAAGAACCCAGAGACAAGCCGCCAGATTTTGTAAGAACAATTCTAGAGAGCCAGGAACGGTAACACAACTCCTTAAAGATCTCCTGTGGGACACCCTCCAATCAAAATGAAAAACCCAAAGACTTAGCATATTATATAAAATGGAACATAACCTCATATATATCCCACTAGATCAATACACCAAACGCAACACCAGATGCTCACGTAAACATAATAAACAGTTAGTACAAATCAGGCACTCGACAAACATATTTGGAAACAGCTTTTCCCCAGTCACAATAAAAGAGTGGAATTCTCTACCTCCAAGCATTGTATCAAGTACATCACTGAATTCATTCCAGATTAGTCTAGCCCAACATGTAAAAAAGTAATCCATAAGAGCCACCATGCGTAGGACATTTTGCCAGTCAAAATACAGATACAGATACAGACACACACACACACACACACACACACACACACACACACACACACACACACACACACACACACACACACACACACACACACACACACACACACGCGCGCGCGCGCGCGCGCGCGCGCACACACACACACATGATGGAATGCTCCCTATTCTTCTGCATACTGTGTCTACTGTCTGGATTACACCGATATTACACCGAGAGATATCACAAAGCAAAACTACCTTTACACGATGTCGAATGTGTTCTTGGTGTGTCTCGTCGTTTGCAAAATCGTCCCTTTTATCGCTAATTAAACAACGAGGTTGTATTTTATAGTAAAACATTCTTCTTTTAAACCCTGTGTAATTCTGTACTCTTGGAGATTCTGTTACAAAGCAGATTTTTAAACTGCAAATGGTGGATTGCTGCAATTTCGAAAACGTCAGGTTGAGCAAGAAACATACCTGTCAAGAAGCAATTATGGATCGAGCACTAAAGTCAGTTTGCAGGCTGTCTAGTACACTGACAAACACCATCATTGTTGGCATCTTCGATACGAGCATCGTCTTCGCTGCAATGTTATCCATTGAACTTGACATGTAAAAGTTTGTGTTTTTCGGCACTAATTGTGAAAGGCGATAGCTTTATGTCTCCACTGCTCCTTACAGGTTGCTAACCAGCTTTTGTCTATCCAAAAGCAGCATATTCAGTGTGTTCAAATGTCAGAAATTGACTGTCACAAAGCAAAGTTGAAATCGAACCTCAACATATCTTCTAGCTAAGCGACCGGCCCGCTTATTCCATGGAGAAACCCGGAAAACGTATTTCTTGTAAGTCGTTTCAATTATTTGTTTGAATGAATGAATGAATGAATGAACGAATTAACCTGTATTTCAACAACAACAGCCATAGTAAAGTAGCTCATTATTAAATTATAGATATATACAATTGTCGAAAAATGACAAGAGGAAGTGTAACAATTGTAAATACTTGCCCTGTTATACCGGGTTTCGCACTGACCACATGAGTGCCCGCAATAAGCACCGTTGCATTTTTCAATCAATGTCTGTGAACTGATGGACGTTCACCGGTTTTTATCGTTGCCGATGAAGACGTCGCTGCTACGCGCGAAAGTTCGATTGGAGAGATGTCCGGTCTATAGGTAGGCCCTTATAATTGTCAGTACATGCTGCGGCAAGTACGCATGCACACGAAGTCGACCGTTCTGCTGAAACAAACGCAGATGTTGGCGTATGAATGGTACCATTTTATCTCGGTATCTCTTGGCATTGATATTGCCACCGATGACGATCTGTTCGGGCCTTGCATTGGTAGAAGTACCAGCCCACACTGTGACGCACGGTCCACCACATATATATCGTGCAACACAACTGCAGCCTCCGAGTACCGCTCCCCACGACGTCGGTACAGTCGTACCCAGCCTTCGGAATTATAAATCTGAAAACGGGATTCATCTTAGATGATTACCTGGTTCCATATTCTCTTGGTCCAGAGCCGATTTTTGTCCAGTGCGATCTGCCCACTGTAGCCGCAATTGCTACCTATCCGTTGTGAGGGCGAAACCACTGTACGGCAGCAAGTCAACGATTTATTTCTGTGTGATGGCAGTCGCTCAACCTCGCTCCAGCTCCACTTGCCGTGGCATGATGTCCTGCCTTCTAGCGTGGCGAGCTACACAATACTCAAATTATGCCACCTATACATAATAGTCTACGGTCAGCCCCAGTGCATGCCGTAATTCGCCTTTTATTAGAAAATAATCAAGTGTAACGAATTATTCGCAATGCGATTACCTCCATTGGACATATATGCTGCAACACCATCAAAATTATTGATACAACTTAAAAAGGTCAAAGTCACATGCTAAGGCAGACTTCAAGGTCATTTGTGGTCCCATAATCTTGATAATGCCATAGGTAGACCAGTGGTAGGTCAAATTGTACCATCTCGGAGTCTACAGTAAGCTGCACTTGTCACAATGTTATCACTGATATGAAATCGGAAGGAGAAGCTTAAGCAGTTTGAGAGCACCTGGCAAGAAAGATTTTATGGCATGCTCTCCTAGTGCGTAGTGACCTTGTCGTCCTAGAAGAAAAACATTTTCTTGTCGGAGAGCACAACGTTTTTGACTAGGAGGCGATCTACGCCAGATTCATAGGTCTTCTATTCAGCAATAGAGATCTGGACTTACCACAAATACTCTCAACCGAGCTGCCAGCCTACCCACCCTCCATATTCCATCCAGATGGGAGTATGAGAATGGCGATCGGCAAATCAACGCTCAAGAAAACATTGGTGTGGAAGTTGCATTGAGGACCTGCTGATCTCTGGACAATTGATTTGCCTGCAAAGGGCTCAGTCCAGACGATTGTTCAATGTTTCAAAAGTTGGCTGGCCTCCAAACTCTTTGAAAGTGGCGTGCACCTGGCGTTTGACAGGTATATGGAATACTCAACCAAGAGCAGCACCCGAATAGCGCGAGGCACGACGTCTTCAAGGGTCCATAAACTCAACCTGAAGTAATCACTTCCAGCCCGTGATTCAGTGCTCGAATGTACGCAGGCAAGGAGGCAGAGGTCATCATGACCCTACAAGCCATTTTTATTGGCCAGGATCCACATTCAAGAGTCTCCATCGTTGCTGATAACACGAATGTTTTTGCGTTACTTCTCTACCATTATGCAGCCCAAACATGCAGGGTCTCACGACCATGCAGTCTTCTATCTATGGCCGAACATATGCTGACATCCCAACGACAGTGAAGAAGTACTCCGATATCATCTCACAGGTTCGTGCACTGCATGCCATAAGTGGATGTGATACTGTGACGGCCACTTATGGAGTTGGAAAGGTAACTGCCATATCAACAGGAAAGAATGGATTAAAACTTGACACTATTGTTAAAGTTGATGGTGATTTGGAGCAGGACAAGACGGTGGCAACTGCATTTATGGTTGCACGTTATTGTAGCCAGCTGAAGTGTGACTCCATGACAAAGTGCCTGCAGCGCATGTGGGCGCTGAAAACTGAAACGAGTACTCCCTCTGCCCCCAAACTATGCTCTCTCTCCCCTCAGCAACTCAGGCATTTGTCCAGAATGTGTTCAGATGCCATTATCAGGTGACAGGTTGCACAATGGTATGACGCCCTAAATCGAACCCTCCCGTCAACCCAATAGAGTTCGGATGGGAGACAGACTATGCCAACAAAGCCCTACCTCCTCGCACTGTTATTGGTGGAGTACCCCTAGCTCATGGGTCTCTACTCAAGCTCACACGATACAGTCGTGAGTCAGAGCGAGCCTGTAAAGGCAAAACCTGCGGATGTACTGGACTTCAAGTCGCATGCATCATCATTTGTGCCTATGGAGGAGGACTTGAATGCAGCAACCCATTCAGTTGGAAGACGTCTATTGAGGATGGAGGTGACGAGGATGTGTCAGATGAGTGTCAGCATGTCTTTGATGAGTCTAACGAGGATCGAGAGTAACTGTCCCATAATGTTAATGAGCCATACACAGAAGGCGTTTTGGTATAATGTTTGGTATAATTGTGTCCAGTTGCTCATCTAATAGTTGTATTGTACTTGAATAGTGTCGGTTATAGTTACCTAATAAGCTCTATCATGAAGTCGAAATAATATTTTAATGTCTGCATCAGTAATTTGAAATTTATTCTTGATGTGTAGGTTTTCTGAAACGGTCACAAGTCACATTTTCGTGTTCTGCCCCCATTTCGTCATGCTGAATTTAAACAAATTATCTTGAGAGGGTTTGCTTTCACAAAGTTGACTATTTTAACCACATAATACAAAACACTGCGTAGCTCTTCGTTCATATATTTTTTTCCTAATGCCTAACGGTGCAGTATACAGCGAGTGGCGGTAATATTGGGCGTAATTTCCCGCGCTCGAGTAGAGACCTCTCTTCGCCTTCCCGTCATCGCTGGTTCGGTGGTTCCTAACATCCGTAAAAATGTATAGCATAGTAGGTTAGGTCTCAGAAAGGCATATGGTCTGTTATTATTAACGAATATGCATGCAGGAAACGACGATACAGTTTTGCCAATCCAAACGATGTCGTTCAGTAATTTGCATATCTAGCAGCAGTCGTCTTCCCTGGCAAATCTTTGCAGAATAAAGCGTACTATTTTTATATGCAATGTCAATAAATGTTTACTGACAATAAGATGAGGAGTTCATGATGGATTGTAATTAACACATAGCCTCTTCATTTCGTATGAATGTTTAAATATTAGGTACATTACTTTTCGTCCTATATATAAATTATATTGAATATGTATCGGATGTTTTAAATACTATACTTTTTGCAGATGACACTAGTCTTTTTCATGCCCATACATGGTTTGACACACTTATTGAAAAAGCAAATGTGCAATTAAAAAAATATCATTATGGTTTCATACCAATAAGCTTTCATTAAACACAAAAAAGACTAATTTTATTATATTCACAACAAACGGGAAGAAATACAGTATTGACAAATCTGAAATAAAATAGATGGAAACAAAATAAAACATGTCCAATTCACTAAATTTCTCGGTATAATTATAGATGAACATTTAAACTGGAAGACTCATATTGACAGTAAAATAGCACGTAATGTAGGAATGCTAAACAAACTAAAACACTTTCTCCTATCTCCATTATGAAAACTATTTACACTGCATTAATTTCACCACATTTACAATATTGTACTCTACTATGGGCAAATTCATATAGCACAAACTAAAAATACTACAGAAGAAAGCTATTCGAATAATCACATTATTCCAATATATTGCACACTAAAATCCACTGTTCGAGAAGTTAAAACTATTAAAATTGGATGATATATACAAACATCAGTTAGGTATTTTTAAGTATAAAGCAACAAATAAACAACTCTCAGATAATATGTCATCGATGTTATTGCGAACTGATAATGTACATAAACACAAGCTGAGAAACAATAATGCATATTACATCCAACAAATAAGAACAAACACAAGGAAATTCACAACAAATTATTCAGGACCAATATTCTGGAATGTAATACCTAAAAACTTACAACTAATTGCATCCATCAATCAATTTAAGAAGAAACTCAAAGAGCTGTTATTGTTCAAATATCATTAATTCTTCTTATAATTTTTTAAATATCGTACCTTATAAATTAACCATAAGCATCCATAATTTTATCATGGTATAAATGATTAAGTTTGTATTCATGTTTTACTTGAAAATTAGGTAATATCATATATCATTATGTTATAATGAGTGCAATTTAATTAGTAGTCAACCTGTTCCATTTATGTATTTTTAGTAATGTATGTGTATACATTAACTGCATCTATGAGAAGATTGATTCACTTAGTTCCAGAAGAACTTACTGTCCTACTTTTACGCTTTAATTTTATGGAACAAGGAAACTATTGCTAAATTATTATTTCTGGTGGTCCTCGCTGTAAGCCCCTAGGGGTTTCTAGAGGATCTCCACGGTTGCAATATTTGTTTTTTTCTTCTGTTTTTATAATCCATTGTACATGTGTTCACTAATTTGTACTTGTAACCGAAATAAAGTTCATTCATTCATTCATTCATTCAAATTTGAATATTATTATAAACAGACAAATACCAACAATAGTTGCTGGCTTCAAATATTTAGCCTTCAGGCACCCATTTTGGGGAACAAATAATAATTTGGCAACATAGGGATTAATCAAATCGTCACACGAGAATCGGAATCCCTGACTCCAGACACCAATATCATCGGTCATTGTCACGTAGCTCCAAAATTGTGGCATTTTAAAGGATTTTATAGATTTACAGCATTTCGGCAGTCATCTTGGAAGCCATATTGGATTTTTCTGCAATAAGTACTCAATTATCTTGATGAAAACTTAAGGAATAGATTCATTGCCCCTTAAAAACCCATGTCTAGACCCCAAGATCACCTCCCATCTTTGATTTTGACAAAAGCAAGCGGGTGTGAAGTCCACACCCAGTGAATTTTGTTATTAGATGATATTGACTAATCAAAAATGCAAATAAATGATTTTCGGGGGACATTGTAAGGTGTTCTTGTTGAGTCACTGGACTATTGTTTTAGATAATAGATTGCTACTAGTCAAGCATGCCTGGTCTCCGTTTTTAAAAAATATGTTAATATTATGCTTATGAAAATATACGTTTCTTCAGCTAACCTAACAACACTTAAACATATATCATATCTGTATGTTTAGCCGCACATTCCAACGCCCAAACACATTAGTAGTGACACCAGACACGTCGCAGGAATGTCCCACTATTAACGGTACAAAGTAAGATGTTTGTCTGTATTGTAAGATCATGTTACACTGCATACGACAGCACATTGACCTGCTAAATTGGTCTTAGCCAATCTCAACAAATACATAGATCTATTGTTATCTGGGTAATTTCAATGTATTGTTCAGGGTATAATATGTAGGCCTACGTTGGACGATGAAAGAAATTGTTAATATTCATACATATGATAACCACCATTTATAATACATAGAATATGATAGAATATCTGCGTTTACGACAACAATTATTAAGTCAATTGGACGTATATTAAACTAGGCTCTCTTTTTCTCAAATGTTTAATTATTATGGTACATGTGTATATATATATATACATCATAGTTACGCAACCCGCCAACTTGTGTTTGTGTTTGTGTTTGTGTTTGTGTTTGCGTTTGCGAACCTAGTAACAATGTTCGCAGTTTGAATATCTCGACCGCAAAATGTTCAAATTGTAAACAAAACGTTCAGTTTCTAGACACAGTCTATTGGCAATGTTGCGGATGGTGGCGTGGTTAACCAAAAGGCCAATTTATGTACAACACCTTCGCGCGGTCCCCACTTTCAAGGAAACTGATCGAATTCCTACTAATAACTATCACAGCGACTGTTACCGGGTAACGGGACAAAAAACACGCTTTAACGCAATTCCACTTGATCGAGAAAGATGCAGCCGCAAATGCCATATCTGCATAACTCCAGAGCAATCTGTTTGCGGATGACCACGAGCAATTATTCTATTGCACTATGGAAGACGCTGCGATATTGGCAAGACAGCTTGGCCTGTCCAATCTCCTCGTCTTCAGTTGCTGCTTTCCAAAAAGGGCGTCGTCCTCAGATTGCAATACTCGTCGAGTTCTAAATATACACCCGCGCGCCACAGCCGACTATTAGTAACGTTGTCACAACGTGTCGCGCATACTGAATGGTTAACGGAGGCGTTATTTGAGAGTTATTGGTCAACCGCGAAATGAACTCATGTACATTCAAAGATGACGCGAATCCGAAGCCCGGTTGTTGCAAAATGGGCAGTTTCCGTGTTTCAATGTGTGTCCACATGAGTACACAATGGTTAACTGTAAACCAAAAAAGGGAAACAGGCAGAATAGAATGGTAACGACAAAGCCTACATAGGATCTACTTATAATCGAGCTTGCGTATGTATGCGGGTAGGTTAACGTTTTCCTCTTAGACGGCTTGAACCCCTTGAGCGCTAAGCTTTCACGGATTAGTCTACGACCCCTAGAATAGGACGGAGGACATATATCGTTTCAAAATACCACATATTCGTTAAACTTCCCACCTTTTATGGAGAACAGTACTGTTCGGAATGTAACACGTAATGTGCGCGTAATAGGTAAAACGTAACACGCACACACACACACACGCACACGCACACGCACACACACATATACACACGCACGCACGCACACACGCACACACACACAATATATATATATATATATAGGTTATAGTCTATATACACAGTATGGGTGTAGCTGTATCATAGAGCAAAATATTTTATTTATACATATATATATATATATATATACACACACGCACACACACATATACACATGCACGCATGCACGCACGCACGCACACACACACACACACACAATATATATATATATATATATAGGTTATAGTCTATATACACAGTATGGGCGTAGCTGTATCATAGAGCAAAATATTTTATTTATACATATATATATATATATATATATGTATAAATAAAATATTTTATTTATACATATATATATATATATGTATAAATAAAATATTTTGCTCTATGATACTAATGGTTGTAGCTGTATCATAGAGCAAAATATTTTATTTATACATATATATATATATGTGTGTGTGTGTGTGTGTGTATAAATTAGCGCACATTAATATTGCTCATTGACCAGCTGATCTAGCAGTCTCGGTTCGACAGATATAACAAGAAATACGAAAATAGATCCATATTAATATATATTATTATTCTCAGACAATCCCTTGCGACGTATGCGGGTTGCGCTGACTGGTGTTGATCGGTCTAACGTAAATGCCAGTGGCATCATCAATAGAATCCTTCCTCTTGCGTTACCTCAGCAGCGTGGGTTTGTGTTGTTGGAGGTATCGTTGTTAAGTCGGTGCACCGCGGCTGTAACACTACAGAGCATACGTTGTCAACGCATTAGGCAATTAGTAGTAAAACAGAGAATGTCAGCCGGCGATATGGCGTCGACCGCGGCTCAGATGTAGGAAAGCTGCGTCTACGGCGCATCTATTATTTAGACGGGCACTTTTACTGCCGGGGTTAAGTATCGTCTCCGCGCAGACCGACGGACGTAATCGACCTTAAACGTCCAAAAATGACGTCACACGGGGAATGTCGCTTCCGAGCTACGGCGCATTTCATAACGTCATCGGTTGGGAATGTAAAAAAATTGTATAGCATGTATAAAAATGCAGTGGCAGCAGCATCAGTATCAGTTATGCATTCCTGCATTGCGGGTGATTTAAAACTCCTCCCTGCGTTCCATTTGTTTTGTTCCTCACGTTTCAGAGTTCACGGAAAAGCAAGTCTACCAAGCATTCGCTATGACATGCTAGTTCGTTTCTGGATGTTTTGTATTTCGTCTTGGTAACACGAGCAAAGAAACAATAAAATTAAGTTCGAACCAATCGGTTCGAAATTATTTATAGGACTTGATTGGAGAAATTATGGTATAACAGTCTCGTCGCAGTTGGACTTTCGGCCGGACTCAACCTACTACGCTATACATTTTTACGGATGTTACCACCGAACCAGCGATGACGGGAAGGCGAAGTGAGCTCTCTACTCGAGTGAGGGAATTTGCGCCCAATATCACCGCCATTCGCTGTATGCTGCACCGTCAGACATTAGCAACAACATATATGAACGAAGAGCTGCACACTGTTTTGAACTATGTGGTTAAAATAGTCACCTTTATGAACGCAAACCCTGTCAAGATAATTTTGTTTCAGAATTCAGCATGACGAAATGGGGGCAGAACACGCGTGCATCAGCAAGGTGAACTGGTTATGTCAAAACCCTGCAGCTGCGTTTCAACGCCACGCACTCGATAGAATTTTGAGGACGTATTCAAACCTAATTCTCGACTCTCTCTGATGAGGTATTGAACGTTCTCCTGGTTGTCGTGACTAGTTATCTTTATGAGGCTGGGTTTTTTCAGCAACGGCAACAACCAAAACCAACTGCAACACTCGACGTTGAAGGTAACACCAGGCTGAGTCTGACAGAGACAACACCGCAGGTGCAGGCGCTCCCATAACACTAAAACCAGCAATGTGTAAGTCATTTCATGAACATATTATTGATATTAACATGGGTGTGAATGTGTACTTTTGACAGAACACAATTTCTCATTCTTAAATGTTTAGCGCTGCCGGAATATTGTGCCAAATATAACATGGTGATATAATTATAATTTTAATATATTTTGATTTAATTAATTAAAAATGCACATCTTCCATGGTATTGATAATTATATAATATATTAATTATATTATATATTAGACAACTGGATATACAAATACGCATTCACAAGCGAGCTGATGAAGCATATTTACTCTAAGTAGGAAATATCAAGCTAATTGTAATAAAATACCTACTAACGAACGACAACATTGGCTCAATTACGATCGCATTCGCTGTATTGGTAATTTAATTATCTGGGTCAACGATACGTCGATTTGCTGTAATGTGCGTTGGATTGGTTGAAAGGTTGCACGGCGTTACATAACCAAAACAGTGCTATTACAAGGTATACTATTTTTTTTCATGTGCTCTATAACATGTTGATCAAATTTTATCTCGCTTTAATGTAAATCAGTGTTCGGAAACGTTGAATATTACGGGTTATGCAACTTAACGTACCGTTTGTAATTCAGTTAAATTGTTGTGCATGAGTTTTGTCAATATATTCCTACTTAAGAATTTGTTTAAATGCATCAACTTAAATTGTATAAACGGAAAACGTGTGACCATATTTGATGTCTGAAGAAATGTAGATAGCACTGAAGACTGCACTAACGTCGCCAATCATCATTATTATTTGGTGGCCAAACAAACATTCCCAGATGTAACATTATGGATGTTTCGGCATTGTAGAGATAGTATCGTATTCCAAAATGGTGAGAGACCAATAGGCGAACGACAAACATACCTAGTGTATAACGGCAAATATTGCATAAATAATAAATGGCCAATATAAATAAGCTCCATCGTATTAATTAACGTCACGCCACAATTAACCTTTCACCGGCGGACCCCTGGAACGATCCCATAACGTTACGTGTTCAAAGTCATTCTGATTGCCTCTTGACCTGTCTTTGAAACATTAATGTGGAAACGGACTTTCATATATGTGACAAATCTTCCAACGTTGCGTTGACACGTATCGATACAACATGCAAAGTTTGGCTTATGTTGCTGTAGTTTTACGAATGCCTCATCTAGCTGCAATCACGCTGCTTTTTTCCCCAGCATCTCAGCCTCAGCAAACCTCCACCGGCTTCGTTTCCGGGTTGTATATTCGTAAGCACAATGTACAGGCGAACCGCAGGACACTTCTAACATGTGTGGCACTTAACCTGACATAGATCTAATTACCTTCACAAAGTAAAGGTGAGTTTTATATAACACGGTATCCAGTAATTTCGACTGCTTGAGGCACATTACTCTTGACTTCCTCGGAGACCGTTTCATTCGAACACCATTTCGACTTGTAGAAAGTATTCATCCACGCTGTAATTACTGTCAGAAAACTGTTCATTCACATATATTCAACACTGTCTCTAGTCACGTAATGATGTATGTAGCTAAATGAATTGAAACAAAGTGGAGTGAGATAAATTGTCAAATTTTCGATACTACAGATCAAGGTTTCAAAATCTGTCACTCAAGGTTTCAACACCTGTCAACCGAAGCAGTGTGGGTGAAATAAATTGCCCAGATATCAATACGGCAGCGTGACGTTTCGAAACCCGGTTGCTGTGATTGAGAGTTCGCTGTTTTGAATACTACGTGACCGCGCTCCACACAAAGACAACGGAACTGTATTGGGCACGTGTGTGTGTGTGTGTGTGCGTGCGAGTGTGTGTGTGTGTGTGTGTGAGTGTGTGTGAGTGTGTGTGTATCGTCGCTGGAAATTGTGCTTATTGTGTCGTATGTTATTTGGGAGGATAATATATGCCTGGTGGTAGCAGATGTTGTTTGCGGAGGCAGCCATCAAGCTTGTTCAAATGTGTCACTGGAGTTGCTGACACATCCTCAATCGTCTGTCTCGCTACCATTCCTGTCCTCTTTAATTGCTCCGGTTTCTGTCTTTACAGTACATCCGGATGAATCTGCACCTCCTCCAAAGTGTCGACATCTACTCGCCTGATTCTACTTTCATTCGATCATTGACATCTAATTTACCAGAGATAGTTATTTAGATTTATTTATTTTATCCATGTGGCGACACGTCCAGGTTACTCGCAAATGTGTATCGGTTGTCGTGTCGTAACTGGTGACAGCATCAATAAAATAGTCATCTGAAACGGACTGAAAATCAAAATACTGCAATGTCGATAACTGTTGTCCTTGGTTTGTTGATCCACTCGTGAGTGTAAGGTAGTAGCTACACAACTAGCTGTTCAACAGGTCCATCGTAGGTGTTGTCTTTCTGATCCAGATGGCCTCATTAATCCATCGCGCACACCTGTCTGTTTCTCTATCTACCACTCTGGTCACTCCCAGTCTATTACACAGTTGTTTCTGTTGGCATGGTTAGTTATCGCCGACTTATCTTCAATGTTTGTTGAATTTTTCCTTTTTTTCTCTAGTAAAATGTATGTTTTTTATAGTTTCAACTTCTGTCTTATATTCTTCAAGCAGGGTATTTGGTTTACACAGTCAGTTGCTGTCTTCCATTTTGTCTTTTGGGTGTACCAATATTTTTTGAGGTTTATGTGTTGTCTGACAGCTGATGATATATCATGTTGTTTTAGTACACGTTGCACCGGTTCTGTCACTCCTTGGATATACGTTAAGGTGATTATTCCTCGGGACTTGTCTGTGTTCTTCCTATCCTTAGTCGTTTCCCTCTGGTTTTGTTGTTGTTCCCTCATCTTCCGTATGGTCCAACTTGGGTACCCGCACTGCTGCAGCGCCTTGGTGATGTGCTAGCCTCTTTCTCTCTGTCCTCTGGCTCAGGTAAGATGTTGCATCTGACCAGTAATGTTTTGATGACACCCTCTATATGTGAGTCGACAATTTCATAATTTCTAGTAGTATATTAAGAAAATGTCGTTATTTAATTTCTTCCAACTTGATGAACATTTTCACGAAAAAAAAGGTGTTTGGAAATTGTTGAGTCGTTAATAACAACTGTATTGCGTAAAACTAACCATCTTGAAAAATGTTCAGTAATACCGAGGACTCATTTTCCAATATTGCGCTTCTGTTTCTGTCGGACCGAATGGCGTTACACAAGCTACAGCGGTTTACGTAACCGACCTTGGCAACGTTTGCACTTCGAGAACTGGACTGTCATTCGCGTTTTACATCCTGCGGTGCGGAGTTTGTACCGCGATCCCGTGACCCGATTAATGAGACGAATTAGTACATACTTCTTGTAAGCGTGGACGCACCAGAGAAGGCGCACACAGAAATGGCCCATTTGTCAAGACAATAAATTTACAAGATATTTAACAAAATTGTTTTATGCTCCAGATGGTTTATTGGCTAATCTAGGATCAAACAAGTTCCATTTATGTATGCTACGCCCTTGCCAGAAATACGTCAATTATATGTTTAAGTGTATTCATACAGTTAACATTTATATGGTTCGCGGAAGAGAAACGGCCCATTTATCGACACAATATAACTATAATCGACGTAATGTTTCCCTCTTAGACGAGCGCCAAACTTTCAGGGATAAATCAACAACCCCCAGAGTATGATGTAATACCTATATTAAAAAAAATACCCCATATATGTCACGATACCTTTATGGGGTAAACAAGTTCGGTCCTTGACGATTCTGAACTTAAAATGTAGTGTGCAAGTAATACATAAAACGAGTAATGAGCGCGTAGCATAGTACGTAAAACGTACCCATACCAATCGCACGAGACAAAAAACTTCGGGAAAACAGCTCCTGCGTCATAGACTAGGCATGTTGTTCAGATATACACGGAATATCAACCCAGCAGAACAATAGATATGACATGTCTCAACTAAAATGTATGTATGTATTGCGTAAAACCGTGTGTATATATGTATGTATGTACGTACGTACGTACGTAGGAACGTACGTGTGTGTATGTGTGTATGTGTGTATGTGTGTGTGTGTGTGTGTATGTGTGTATGTGTGTATGTGTGTATGTGTGTATGTGTGTATGTGTGTATGTGTGTATGTGTGTATGTGTGTATGTGTGTACGTGTATGCGTGTATGTGTGTGTATGTGTGTATGCATACATGTGTGAATACGTGTATGTACATATGTATAATTATATTATAGTATTATATGTGTGTGTAGCTTGCATTTGGTGGGCGAATAGGATATCGATAAATTATGTATATTATTATACTGAGACATCGGTGTGAACCGAAATGAAGAAGCAGTGTGTCCTAACGTGGCGGCGTACTGTTGTTTCTATGTATCAAACTGGAATCAGTGACCCGAATCAAGAATTGCCTTCCGACAGGAATGGTGGATTCGCTACGTCACTGTTTGCCTACGCCAGAATAACAAATATGCACGTGACCTTCGATAAACGTGGCCTTGCCAACGTTTTTGATAAAAGTAATTTATGTTAATTATATTACTAAGGCGGCATGATCGTTGATAGATCAAACATTCCCGCATACAGTAGTCTCTTAAAAAAGTTGCCTTATGTTTTTTGTCTTAACGAAAATCCAACAAAATATATTATGGAATGTCAGAACTCTCCACGTGTTCGGCGTCAGTTTTTTTTATGGTTTGACGGACCAATTGATATGTAACTGTGTTAGTGTCTCGCGAACATTAAAATTAAATTAAAAATACAGTCTATAATAACTTGTGTTATTATTGTAGTCTCTGGTATAGATTACCATATGTTTAAATACACGATTTCGAGATTATGCATGTTTTGTGAACTACAACTCTTAAGAAAACTGATGTGATCATATTTGCATCAGCAGTCATGATAGCTGTATACATTCAAATCAACAGGTGAACTATTACATGAAGTAACAAAGACGAAATACATTGGTCAAAGCATGAAATATAACACATCCGATGATAAAAGCTATAAACTGACATGTCAGAAAATCATATGTTCAAGGTAAGTTAATAGTACTACGGCGTTACTTTATTTATGAATAAATGGGACGTCAAAATTACTGCGTTTTACTATGATTTATCTCCGTTGTGGAGGAATTATTAAACATTATCGAATTTTGTGTAGGAATGTATCATAATCGGTTCAACATATTTTAGTACTTAGCGTACTATTTATGAAAAACCAGGGATACGTTTCTTGATGTTTCTCGTTATTTATTAATTTTATAAATTCATGAGTGGATTAGGTAACTATCAATGTTATATTGTTATGTGTTTGAGAGCTTCTACTTCACACTACATATTCAGACTATGCCAGCTTGTTGGAGAATGTTACACATCGCCATTCAGACTGGACTACCATTACGGAAAGCAATAACATACATATGTGTTATATACACGAAGCACTGCTGTATACAATGGCGCATGTATATGTGCGTGCGTAAATGAGACTACAACAAAGGGTTTTGATCGATTTCACTGAAAAAACTAATAAAACATGCTAGTTTTACCACAAACGCCTGCACATTACGTACGCATACACACACTCCCCCATGCACAAACACACACACACACACACACGCACACGCACACGCACACGCACACGCACACGCACACACACACACAAACACACACACAAACAAACACACACACACAGGCGCGCACACACACACGCGCGCACGCGCGCACGAGCACGCATGCACGTACGCACATTCAATAAATGGGTGACTGATTAAACCACCCAATATAAATCGTTGCGTATTCTCCTTAAATGTGCCTAATGACGCTATTTTTGCAGGTACTCGAGGTCGGCGCGTGACTATAAGAGTGTCTTCCACACAACTATTATCTTCGGTCATGACGGAGATAAAGACAAGTAATCATCGGTATACCCATAAAGAGATGCATGCTACTCTCGCGATTACACCGGTAATTACCCCAGCATAATTACAGCCTGCAGTGTTAATTATCAATCATCTTACGAATCCACGTTCTCGTTAATGCATAATATGAAATCGACTGAATACATAATTAGAGGCTGCAGTATTTTGTTGTTGGTCTACGCTACACAATCCTGTACGCGTGACCTCCTGCAAACTATGCCTAGCAAAAAATAATTTATACATAAACCAGTAGGTGCATTACAATAAATGTGCGGAATGACATCTGCTATATAAATCATTTCCAAATACACACATACATATATGTGTATATATATATATATATATATACACATATATGTATATATATATGTATATATATATATGTACGTATATATATATATATTATATATCTATCTGGTGAAGAAGACAACTAGAATCATGCAGGCCCCTTTTCTTTTTTCCAGTTAGGTATTTATAATTTTTTGCCACCTTCAACCTTTGTAACCGTGAAAGTTACACAAGAATGCGGAATAGTATCATATAGTGCAATTTTTACGATTTTGCTCCAACGTTTTTTCTGTTTTGTTTTACCCTGTGTGACGATGTCCCCCGGAAGCTTTCTTTGTTAAGTAGAAAGTTGCACTGTTTGCAACGAGAAGAATGCTCTCGCATATTTGCTGCTAGATAGTTGTTTAAAAAAACTTTTTTAATAATTTTTCGATGTTCCCCTTAAAGTGTTTTTTTAAGAAGATGCTAAGTTTGAGAAATGGTCACAGTAGCCACTTTTGATGCAATTGGCCTAATTCGACGCGGATTTTGATCACAACCGGTTGGCTTTTTTGTGTGGACAAAAATCAGTATATTCCTCTTAGGAAGTTGGCGTTTAAAATAACATTTGACCCGTTACAACAGACAGTGCCCGTTCATGAATTTACTCTTTGTGTACAATGTTACCTTCCGAAAATGTGTAGGACTGATAACTTGCGGTAAGATAGGGTGTAGGCAAAGTGACAAGATTGGGGGTAAATAGACGGGCCAGAGGAAATGCACGTTTTGTGTTTTTAGGGATACTCCAAAAATGGCATAGTGTGTTAATTAAAGGGATATAATCTGTTCCTTTTTATGTATTATTCAATATAATGTTCTTAAGACTATACTAAGTTTGTTGAAAGTATACTGCGCGCCAAATTGAGTTTAATAAGCCTGTAACAACAGTCGCAATTTGAAGGCATGACCACGTACGGGTGCATTTTCAAATTGTAAACAAAACATCAAGTTTCAAAACAAGACGATGGCGTGTCGTTACGTACCACGACGAGACCTGCGGCGCATCAGCAGGACACGACCGACAGATCGTACAGGCTAACGAGGAGCAGTACGATGATGACTAGCCTGACTCCTGCTGCCACGACTACAGGTAGACCCCGCTTTATTACGCACTATACCCTCCGGCCAAGCGGTTCACCTCTTTAATGGTTCATTCCGCCCACCGTTGTTGCCGCACGAGCGAAGGAGTGAGACGAGGGTTTGGCTCCCGTTCCGCTTCTCGGCCGAACGATCGAGGTCGACCAGGTCGACGAGGTGTCGGTTCCTGCTCTCGCATATACGTCCGTCGATCCAAGTTGTCGACAAATTCCATAGGCATATTCAGACGGCTAAAATTACGCGCGAACGCCTCCCACCCTACCAGCGAACTCACACGAGGTTCACCATATTGATTACTCGGATAGGTACACCTTCGTACACGAACTCCCCACAGTCGTTCTACCGGGTTGACGGGTCCGCCTTCAGTTTCTCCAAACAGGAGGCTGACTCTTCTTTTCATACCTTTCGGCGCGCTTTCCACAATTTCAGCCTCTACCCCACCCAGCACCGGTGTCTCTCTTGCCGCTGGCGTTGCTGCTGCTGGTGCTGGTGTCTCTTCTGCAGTCACAATATATACAAGAACAGGCTGTTGCAACTGTTTCTCATCCAATGTATTGTAACACTCCAAAAATCGGTTGTACAGCACCACCTTTTCACGTTCGAACAGGTCTAGTTTTAGGACGGTCTTCATGTCGTCGTCCAGACTAGTCGGGACGCTGGCTGAGGTCGTTGTCGGCTGAAGCTGGGCGAGCAACGGTAGGACACTCTCCACCAAACGCGATTCTACCAAAGCCATCTTCTTCGCGTGCACCATCTACACTATGACCCGTCTGAGCAAAGGTAAAAGGATCGAGGCTGCCAACGGGGCTAGGAAGGCCGGTAGGAAACCGCCAGTCTCCGTCATGAGGTCGTCGAGGACGATCAGTGTCCTCGTTCGCTCGTCACAGGTCGACCATCCGACATCCTATCGGCTACTTCGACGTGAAAATCTCCGAGTATCTGCGATACAACAAGGTGGTCATAAACCTGGTGAAGGATAGTCACGGTAGACCCTACACCGATAACCTGTGCCTCTTCCGCTGTCTGGCATTACACCAAGGGTGTGACGTAATGGCTTTGAAGGCGCCGACGTTTTAACAAGATTTAACAAGATTTAACAAGATTGCCACCCAGAGAATTAACTCTAGGTGGCAGGTGGACAAGAAAGCCCTTTGGCTTATCGAGAGTCCGACTCTTTTATCTATGTGTATCCCGCCCGTCTGAGGTATGTGTCGATTTTATTTTTAAAAATATTCACGCTACTAGCACCCACACAATCAGCAGATAATCTGTTCCATTCATTTACAGTCCTTTGTGAAAATGAAAACTTTCTTATATCTAATCTACTCTGCTCCTTTGCTAATGTAACTTCATGTCCTCTAGTCCTTCTATCTTTCTTAATTGAAAAAAATATATTTCTATCAATATTTTCATAACCATTCAATATTTTAAACACTTCTATCTGATCTCCTCTCAATCTCCTGGTCTCTAGTGTTGTTAAACCGCCTTTTTTTAGGCGTATTTCGTAACTAAGATCCCTAAGTTTTTGTATCATTTTAGTTGCTCTCCTCTGCACTCTTTCTAGCATATCTATGTCCTTCCTGCGATATGGCCTCCACGCTTGAATACAATATTCTAAATGAGGCCTAACTATTGTTTTGTACAGCGGTATTATTAGCTCTTTTTCCTTATACGTTATGTTTCGCCTAATTAATCCAAGGATTTGATTTCCCTTTGAAGCTGCAATTCCGCACTGCTCTGAAACCTTCATATCAGCACTAATGGTTAACCCTAAGTCCTTTTCTTTTACAGTAGTACTTAGTACAGTACCCCCCATTGTATATTCTACCTCTTCGTTCCCATGTCCTGTGTGGAGGCATTTACATTTCCCAAAATTGAACAGCATTTGCCACTTTTCAGACCATTTGATCAACCTGTCAAGATCATCTTGTAAATGCTGTCTATCTCCATCACTTGTAATCCTTCTAAACACTTTTGTATCATCCGCAAATTTCAACACCTTGCTTGTTATTTCATCATCCAAATCGTTGATATATATTAAGAATAATATAGGTCCTAATACTGATCCCTGTGGTACCCCACTCAATACCGATTTCCAGTTTGAAGCCTCCCCATCAACTACTACACGTTGTCTTCTGTCAATCAGCCATTGTCCTATCCAGTTTATTATACCATTTCCTATGCCATGGGCCTTTAGTTTCAGCAGTAATCTTTGATGTGGTACTTTGTCGAAAGCTTTTTGAAAATCTAAGTAGACGATATCTACTGGTGATCCCTCATCTACCCACTTAGTGATGTCTTCCAAAAAACATAACGTATTTGTTAAGCATGACCTCGCTTTAAAAAAAACATGTTGAGATGAGTTTATCAAGTTTTGTTTAACAAGAAAATCCACCATGTGATCTTTAATTAATCTTTCTAATAATTTGCAAATCACTGATGTTAAACTCACTGGTCTATAGTTCTCTGACTTGATTCTCGAACCTTTTTTAAATAACGGTATAATGTTTGCCTCTTTCCATTCTAAAGGAACCACTCCCTCTTCTAATGACAAATTGAAAACTGTTGCAAGCGGTACGCTAATTTGTTCTACAATCCCATCCACTCCAGGTGATTTATTATCCTTAATAGCCCTTATTTTCTTAGTTACCATTTCTGGGGTTACAATTAATTGTCCTAAATAGTCTGAATGTGCCCCCTTGAACTTAGCCTCTGGTACTGGCAGTGAACTAATATCCTCTCTGGTAAACACTGAACTAAAGTACTCATTCAGGTCTTCTGCCATTAAGAATCTCTCTGATATTATATTTCCTGCACTATCTTCTAGAGGACCGACCTTATCTTGAACTTTCTGTTTGCTTCGAACATATGCATAAAAACTCTTGCTGTCATGTTTTATATTACTAGCTAATTGTTGTTCATAGCTTCTCTTTGAATTTCTAATTTCAGCTGTAGCTTGGTTAAGTGCTTCTTTATAACTGTTGTAGTCTTCATCATTTCCAGTACATTTATATGACTTCCACAGCATTTGTTTATACTTAATTTTTCTAATGGCTTCTTTCGATAAGTGTTTCTTTAAAGACCGTTTCCCTTGTTTTTTGAACGGTACAAATTTGTCGACTATGCACTTAATTTCACTGTTTAATATATTCCAGCATTCTGTTGCTGTCTTATTTTGCAGTGTGTTATTCCAGTCTATCTTTGCTAAATATTTCCTCATGTCCTTATACCTTCCTTTGTGGACATTTCTCCTATACTGCTTTTTACTATTCCTTTCTGATTTTACTTTGATGGTAAAATGTATCTGGTTGTGATCGCTACTCCCCAGTGGCTCACGTATCTTGACATTGTCAACTAATTCATTCTGTGAGGACAAAACTATGTCTAACACATTCTCACCCCTGGTTGGTTCTAGCACATGTTGAGAAAGGAAAGTATCTTGAACTAACACTAAAAACTTGTGGTCCTCACTCCCCATACTCTGAAGAGATTTCCATTGTATATGCCCGTGGTTAAAATCCCCCATAATAATACAGTTCCGTTTGCTTACTTCCCTTAAAGCGTTTTGTATTTTTTGATTCTCTTCTATGCTTATGTTTGGACTTCGATAAACTAACCCAACTGTTAACGTTGAGTTACCTGTAACTATGTTACACCAAACAGCTTCTTCGCAATCTGCTTCTCTTTCTAATTTTATTTCATAAGCCTGGATAGATTCTTTAATATATAAAATAACTCCACCTCCCTTTCTTCCTATTCTATCTTTTCTAAACATTACATATCCTGTCAATCCCAATTCGGCATCTGATATATCGGTGGTGGTCCAGGATTCGGTTATACCTATTATATGAGGGTCAATATCTTCTACCATAATGTTTAGTTCATTTCTTTTGTTTACTATACTCCTTGCATTTAAACACACACATTTATATCCAGCTTCAGAAGAGTTTTCCAGACTATTATTTGCAGATTTGTTTGTGCTGTCTTTATCTATGCCTTCATTTTCAGGCTTTTCTGTGAGCCTCCCCTGCGAATCTAGTTTAAATAGATGCAACCTGTCCCACTGTCAGCAGATCGCAGCAGGTTCTCTGAGAAAACTGCTGCCCCCTTTCCACTAAGATGGAGGCCATCTCTCATGTACATATCTTCCCTCCCAACAAAGTATCCCCATAAATCTGTGAATCCCACTCCTTCTTCTTCACACATCTGCTGAACTAGTGCGTTGATCGCCATCCTCTTGCAGTTTCTATACCTTCCTCCCATTACTGGCAAAATTCCTGACAGAATAACCTGTTCAACTATTGTCTTCTTTAGCTTCCTCACTAACTGTCTATACTTCTGTACTATCGCAGTTGTTCCCTCCCTGTCTGCATTATTTGTTCCTACATGTACCAGTATAGACCCCCCCTTGCCATGTCCCAATACCTTCTCTACCCTGTCAGTGACATGTTCAATTCTAGCCCCCGGTAGACAAACAACGACGTCTTTCCCCTCGCTCAGTGTCTTGTCCGTCTTTCTCATAATGGAGTCGCCCATAAACACCCTCTCTTTCCTCATTGCCCCCTCAATCACTGCCTTAGAATAGCTCCTTCTTCGGTTTGCATCTGTCTGGTTGTTGTCTTTCCCCCTGTCGTCTTCTCTCCTGTCCCATTCTCTTCCGATCCATTCTTTCCTGTCGCTTTTTCTCTTGTCACCTTTCCTCCTGTCAGCGTCCCTTTTATCGACTTCTCTTCTATCACATTTGCTCTCACTTCCTTTCGCCCCTTCATCTTTCGTCCCATCTCATTTTCTTCTTTCCTCTCCCGTCCCATCTTCCCTCCCTCCTTCTCTACGGTCACTTTCTTCCCTGTCACCTTCACGCTTGTCACGTTTTCTGTTGTCGATTTTCCAATGTCTTCCCCTCCAATCACCTTCCCTCCTCTCAATCTCCTTTCATCAGTTTTCTTGCCACTGCTATTCTCCTTCAGTCTTGCAGTATTCTCACCTCTCTCCCTGTCGTCTCTCTCCATTCGACCTGCCTCCTTGCTAATTCCCATCTCCATTCCCTTCACAATATCTGTCAACCTAACTATCTCCTTCTGCAGACACTCCACCTTCCAACACCCAATGCACTGAAAGGTGAATCCTTCCTCCATGGTTTCTGCCCATGACTTCCCACAGCCGGACAATGCAAAATCTACCCAGCTGTGGCAGTGATCACACACCAAGTGTCGCTTTGCCTTCACTTCCCGTTTGCAAGGCGCCATATCCAAATCAGAATTTATTTAATAAATTAACTAACTTAGTCTTTATAAAGACTGTTTCCTGTGTACTACAGCACACTTTAGGTTACAAATTTCAGTCACACAGCCGACTATTTATCCTGTCACGAACGCTAACATTACCGGTAGTGACCTAATTTAAATACAATCAATTACGTTACGCCGCCCGACTATCGCCCTTGCTTAGTTTTAACAACAATACTACCTAATCAAAATATCTAGCGAGTGCTGGCTTACACAGATATTATCTTAGGTAAGAAGTTTGATGGTTGTTACTTTATCTCCTATATATTCTACCACATAATCAGGTTTGTTAAATCTTGTTTACAACTTACCGAAGGCTAAGTGAGTTATTATACTAAGGTGTTCTAAAATACTTTAACTAACTAACTTTAAGCACAGCTGCTACTCAATATGTGTTTATTGCAACTTTATGAATGATATTAAGGCAAGAATTATACTTATCAATATGTAATTCCACTTGTTTGTCAACTTTTCTGCACCACCAATTTCTACGATCTGTCTCCGCCAAATTTCTACGATCTGTCTCCGCCAAATATAGCCTCGAATTCGTTGAAACTCTATATCGACTACTCCACCGAAGGTGACGCCTACTCCTTCGACGGTGTCAGGGGCCAGGGCACTGTTGGACTTCCTGCTTGGTTACAGAAAAAAAGTGCAATTTATTTTTGAGAAATTATTTTTTTACAAAATTCACCTGCTCTGACATAAGTGCATTTGAGTAGTCAGATTTCCCGGTGTGATTGTAGAAGCTGTTGACAGTAAAATGGTGCATTGGTAGCTGATTGTACTAAGCGGAAGCAATTTGGCTAGTTGACCCTGTAGCCGGATTACTGCCTGCATCCATTCGTAAATATTGACGGGTGTCCCACATACGGGCAATTTACGAGAGCTAGAAATATTAGATTTTTACAAAACTCGACCGACCAGCATGTCAATAAAATGATAATAACAGCAGGTGAGAAGTTTAAGAAACTTTGTAGGTCACGTTTTCTTATAATCACACGCAACGTTAACATGGTCGCCAATGGGAAACTAACAATGTGCTGAACCCGTCACGCTACACGACCTCGACCGGTCTCCGCGTGAACACTTATATCTCTAAACATTGCCTCACGGTAGAATACCTATTCAACAGCGACCTCTAGCGACCGCGTGAGCACCTATATCTATAAGCCTTATCTTAAGTACTCAATAGCGACCACGTGAGCACCTGTACCCCTAAGAGAGGACGCCACCGTGGGTTATACATATAGACCGTTTATACGCTTACTGTACTTATTAACAAGCAGACGCTGAGGCGGACGGATGCTGCGGTAGACGAAGCAACACTGGCGGGAGTTCTGTACAGTGCTGATCCCTTCTGGCGTCCGTTACTCGAGCCCTACAGCGCTGGCCCCCACCGCTGCCCGATTCATTCGGTACTCGATACCTGGGCCTGGGACTCAACGAAATGTCGTCATCGAGCAATCTAGTCTGTGCGACGTGCGGCATATGCAACTGTATTTGTTTTAAAATATATGTATTCATGCTACATAACCGTTTATAAAATAGCGGTAAGCCTACTTTGTTTGTGCAACGAACAAAATTTATTTGTATCGAATTAAAAAAGATATGTATATTCATGCCGCCTGATACGTCGGGATTAACACCCGTTTTTGAAATGGCGGTAGTGCAACTTGATTTGTTTTAAGATATATGTATTTATATAACGGTAGCGTATATGCAATTTTAGTTGTTTTAAAAACAGCTGTGTTCACGCTACGTCTGTATTAATAACCGTTTATGAAATAGCCTCTTTGTTTGTATACATAAAAACTTAGTTGCATGTGTATTATAAAACATTGAAAAACTGATGAACGGTGTTGACCACAAAAGCACGAATCATTCACTAACGCAGGCTGGCTACAGATACCCACAGGGTAGCGCCCTCAATTTAGTCTCGGTAGAAGACCTCTAGCTATCGCGCGAGTTCCCACCCACATCCTATGTCTCTAAGCATTAGCTCACGGTAGAAGACCTATTCAATAGCGACCTCTAGCGACCGCATGAGTACCAGTATCTCAAAGCATTACCTCACGGTAGAAGTCCTAGTCAAAAGCGACCTCTAGCGACCACAGTAGCGAGTAATAAGAAGGGGCGGGGTATACATATATACAGTAAGTACGCTTATTGTAGTTATTAACAAGCAGACGTTGAGGCGGACGGATGCGGCGGAAGCACCACCAACTCCGGCGGGCGTTCTGTACAAATGGCAAAACCCTTTGATCTTTGAATCATTTTGGATAATAAAATGCAAACCTATACTACTTACATTGTATTAAAATAAATTGTATAAACAAGTTTGATTACTCTATGTTATACGCATTCTTCAAAAAATTCATGTGTAGGCGTATTGCCCCAATGGTGGGGCAATACGCCTACAGATAGGGGCAAATCGCCCAGTAGTAGGCAGTAGTAATATAGGTGGTCCAGCGGGGACGTTGGATTCGGATTAGAGGAAGAGGAAAGACGTCATAACTAGGTCAAGGTCAAATACCCGGATGTATGTCAAGGTCTAAGGTCAAGGTCAAATACCCGGATGTAGGTCAAATTGCACCACTAGCGGATTATTTCGGAACTAAAATAGTACAAGTATCGCCCCTTAGCGGATTTTTTCGGAACTGTTTTCCTCTGGCGGATAAGTCGTGAACTACAAGTGGTGCCACCTTACGGACAAGGGTTGGACTAAATGTAGGAGTACTGCCTAATTTGGTGCGTCTTATTTATGAAAATTGGCGCCCCTTGGTGGAAAGGTTACGAACTGAAAGAGAAGTACAAATAACTCCCCCTGACGGATTTCAGTGAACCAAATATCGATACTGCTTAAGTTCGTGTCTCTTGATTTTTTTTTCTCTTTTTACTATAAAAATAGGTCAAAGACGTCGTTAAATAGGTCAGTGATGTCGTTAAATAGGCCATTGCGCATGCGCAATGGTGTCATTTATTATGCCCCTTAGATTGTCGACCATTTGTTTAGATGTAGGCCTCTCCTAGCATATACATTTACATCTTTAACATAGGTCCAAACCTGACGATTAGATAGAGAGAACTAATAAAATAAGTCGAATTATGTCATTTCTGGTTACCATACATATCTACGACCTTCCCCTCACCCTGTTCGTAAATTTTTGCCTATCAAGGATGTTGAACATACCCTATTACCATCCTTCCGATGCGGCAGACTCGAGCGATCAGGACGACCCAATGAACCAACCCATCAATCGACCAAGATACACAGGCAGTTTCAGGCAAATTCAGGAAATCGACCAAGATTTCAGGCAAATTCAGGCAATTGACCATGATTTCAGGCAAATTCAGGCAAATCGACCAAGGTACACAGGCAGTTTCAGGCAAATTCAGGCAAATCGACCAAGACACACAGGCAGTTTCAGGCAAATTCAGGTAAATCGACCAAGATTTCAGGCAAATTCAGGCAATCGACCATGATTTCAGGCAAATTCAGGCAAATCGACCAAGGTTCACAGGCAGTTTCAGGCAAATTCAGGCAAATCGACCAAGATACACAGGCAGTTTCAGACAAATTCAGGCAATCGACCAAGATACACAGGTAGTTTCAGGCAAATTCAGGCAAACTCACCAATATACGCAGGCAAATTCAGGCAACCGACCAAGATACACAGGCAGTTTCAGGCAAATTCAGGCAATCGACCAAGATTTAAGGCACATTCAGGCAATCGACCATGATTTCAGGCAAATTCAGGAAAATCGACCAAGATACACAGGCAGTTTCAGGCAAATTCAGGCAATCGAACAAGATACACATGCAGTTTCAGGCAAATTCAGGCAAACTCACCAATATACGCAGGCAAATTCAGGCAAATCGACCAAGATACAGAGGCAGTTTCAGGCAAATACAGGCAATCGACCAAGATACACACAGGTAGTTTCAGGCAAATTCAGGCAAACTCACCAATATACGCAGGTAAATTCAGGCAATCGACCAAGATACACAGGCAGTTTCAGGCAAATACAGGCAATCGACCAAGATACATAGGTAGTTTCAGGCAAATTCAGGCAAATTCACCAATATACGCAGGCAAATACAGGCAAATCGACCAAGATACACAGGCAGTTTCAGGCAAATTCAGGCAATCGAACACGATTTCAGGCACATTCAGGCAATCGACCATGATTTCAGGCAAATTCAGGCAAATCGACCAAGGTACACAGGCAGTTTCAGGCAAATTCAGGCAAATCGACCAAGGTACACAGGCATTTTCAGGCAAATTCAGGCAAATCGACCAAGGTACACAGGCAGTTTCAGGCAAATTCAGACAAATCGACCAAGATACACAGGCAGTTTCAGGCAAATTCAGGCAATTGACCAAGATACACAGGCAGTTTCAGGCAAATTCAGGCAATCGACCAAGATACACAGGCAGTTTCAGGCAAATTCAGGCAATCGACCAAGATACACAGGCAGTTTCAGGCAAATTCAGGCAATCGACCAAGATTTAAGGCACATTCAGGCAATCGACCATGATTTCAGGCAAATTCAGGAAAATCGACCAAGATACACAGGCAGTTTCAAGCAAATTCAGGCAATCGACCAAGATTTCAGGCAAATTCAGGCAATTGACCATGATTTCAGGCAAATTCAGGCAAATCGACCAAGGTACACAGGCAGTTTCAGGCAAATTCAGGCAATCGAACAAGATACACATGCAGTTTCAGGCAAATTCAGGCAAACTCACCAATATACGCAGGCAAATTCAGGCAAATCGACCAAGATACAGAGGCAGTTTCAGGCAAATACAGGCAATCGACCAAGATACACACAGGTAGTTTCAGGCAAATTCAGGCAAACTCACCAATATACGCAGGTAAATTCAGGCAATCGACCAAGATACACAGGCAGTTTCAGGCAAATACAGGCAATCGACCAAGATACATAGGTAGTTTCAGGCAAATTCAGGCAAATTCACCAATATACGCAGGCAAATACAGGCAAATCGACCAAGATACACAGGCAGTTTCAGGCAAATTCAGGCAATCGAACACGATTTCAGGCACATTCAGGCAATCGACCATGATTTCAGGCAAATTCAGGCAAATCGACCAAGGTACACAGGCAGTTTCAGGCAAATTCAGGCAAATCGACCAAGGTACACAGGCATTTTCAGGCAAATTCAGGCAAATCGACCAAGGTACACAGGCAGTTTCAGGCAAATTCAGACAAATCGACCAAGATACACAGGCAGTTTCAGGCAAATTCAGGCAATCGACCAAGATACACAGGCAGTTTCAGGCAAATTCAGGCAATCGACCAAGATACACAGGCAGTTTCAGGCAAATTCAGGCAATCGACCAAGATACACAGGCAGTTTCAGGCAAATTCAGGCAATCGACCAAGATTTAAGGCACATTCAGGCAATCGACCATGATTTCAGGCAAATTCAGGAAAATCGACCAAGATACACAGGCAGTTTCAAGCAAATTCAGGCAATCGACCAAGATTTCAGGCAAATTCAGGCAATTGACCATGATTTCAGGCAAATTCAGGCAAATCGACCAAGGTACACAGGCAGTTTCAGGCAAATTCAGGCAATCGACCAAGATACACACAGGTAGTTTCAGGCAAATTCAGGCAAACTCACCAATATACGCAGGTAAATTCAGGCAATCGACCAAGATACACAGGCAGTTTCAGGCAAATACAGGCAATCGACCAAGATACATAGGTAGTTTCAGGCAAATTCAGGTAAATTCACCAATATACGCAGGCAAATACAGGCAAATCGACCAAGATACACAGGCAGTTTCAGGCAAATTCAGGCAATCGAACACGATTTCAGGCACATTCAGGCAATCGACCATGATTTCAGGCAAATTCAGGCAAATCGACCAAGGTACACAGGCAGTTTCAGGCAAATTCAGGCAAATCGACCAAGGTACACAGGCAGTTTCAGGCAAATTCAGGCAAATCGACCAAGGTACACAGGCAGTTTCAGGCAAATTCAGACAAATCGACCAAGATACACAGGCAGTTTCAGGCAAATTCAGGCAATCGACCAAGATACACAGGCAGTTTCAGGCAAATTCAGACAATCGACCAAGATACACAGGCAGTTTCAGGCAAATTCAGGCAATCGACCAAGATACACAGGCAGTTTCAGGCAAATTCAGGCAATCGACCAAGATTTCAGGCAAATTCAGGCAATTGATCATGATTTCAGGCAAATTCAGGCAAATCGACCAAGGTACACAGGCAGTTTCAGGCAAATTCAGTCAAATCGTCCAAGATACACAGGCAGTTTCAGGCAAATTCAGGCAATCGACCAAGATACACAGGCAGTTTCAGGCAAATTCAGGCAAACTCACCAATATACGCAGGTAAATTCAGGCAAATCGACCAAGATACACAGGCAGTTTCAGGCAAATACAGGCAATCGACCAAGATACACAGGTAGTTTCAGGCAACTTCTGGCAAACTCACCAATATACGCAGGTAAATTCAGGCAATCGACCAAGATACACAGGCAGTTTCAGGCAAATTCAGGCAATCGACCAAGATTTCAGGCAAATTCAGGCAATTGACCATGATTTCAGGCAAATTCAGGCAAATCGACCAAGGTACACAGGCAGTTTCAGGCAAATTCAGGCAATCGACCAAGATACACACAGGTAGTTTCAGGCAAATTCAGGCAAACTCACCAATATACGCAGGTAAATTCAGGCAATCGACCAAGATACACAGGCAGTTTCAGGCAAATACAGGCAATCGACCAAGATACATAGGTAGTTTCAGGCAAATTCAGGTAAATTCACCAATATACGCAGGCAAATACAGGCAAATCGACCAAGATACACAGGCAGTTTCAGGCAAATTCAGGCAATCGAACACGATTTCAGGCACATTCAGGCAATCGACCATGATTTCAGGCAAATTCAGGCAAATCGACCAAGGTACACAGGCAGTTTCAGGCAAATTCAGGCAAATCGACCAAGGTACACAGGCAGTTTCAGGCAAATTCAGGCAAATCGACCAAGGTACACAGGCAGTTTCAGGCAAATTCAGACAAATCGACCAAGATACACAGGCAGTTTCAGGCAAATTCAGGCAATCGACCAAGATACACAGGCAGTTTCAGGCAAATTCAGACAATCGACCAAGATACACAGGCAGTTTCAGGCAAATTCAGGCAATCGACCAAGATACACAGGCAGTTTCAGGCAAATTCAGGCAATCGACCAAGATTTCAGGCAAATTCAGGCAATTGATCATGATTTCAGGCAAATTCAGGCAAATCGACCAAGGTACACAGGCAGTTTCAGGCAAATTCAGTCAAATCGTCCAAGATACACAGGCAGTTTCAGGCAAATTCAGGCAATCGACCAAGATACACAGGCAGTTTCAGGCAAATTCAGGCAAACTCACCAATATACGCAGGTAAATTCAGGCAAATCGACCAAGATACACAGGCAGTTTCAGGCAAATACAGGCAATCGACCAAGATACACAGGTAGTTTCAGGCAACTTCTGGCAAACTCACCAATATACGCAGGTAAATTCAGGCAATCGACCAAGATACACAGGCAGTTTCAGGCAAATACAGGCAATCGACCAAGATACACAGGTAGTGTCAGGCAAATTCAGGCAAACTCACCAATATACGCAGGCAAATACAGGCAAATCGTCCAAGACACACAGCCAGTTTCAGGCAAATTCAGGCAATCGAACAAGATTTCAGGCACATTCAGGCAATCGACCATGGTTTCAGGCAAATTCAGGCAAATCGACCAAGATATACAGGCTGTTTCAGGCAAATTCAGGCAAATCGACCAAGATACACAGGCAGTTTCAGGTAAATTCAGTAAATCGACCAAGATACACAGGCAGTTTCAGGCAAATTCAGGCAATCGACCAAGATTTCAGGCAAATTCAGGCAAATCGACCAAGGTACACAGGCAGTTTCAGGCAAATTCAGGCAATCGACCAAGATTTCAGGCACATTCAGGCAATCGACCATGATTTCAGGCAAATTCAGGCAAATCGACCAAGATACACAGACAGTTTCAGGCAAATTCAGGCAATCGACCAAGATATACAGGCAGTTTCAGGCATGTTCAGGCAATCGACCAAGATACACAGGCAGTTTCAGGCAAATTCAGGCAATCGATCAAGATTTCAGGCAAATTCAGGCAATTGACCATGATTTCAGGCAAATTCAGGCAAATCGACCAAGGTACACAGGCAGTTTCAGGCAAATTCAGTCAAATCGTATAGATACACAGGCAGTTTCAGGCAAATTCAGGCAATCGACCAAGATACACAGGCAGTTTCAGGCAAATTCAGGCAAACTCACCAATATACGCAGGTAAATTCAGGCAAATCGACCAAGATACACAGGCAGTTTCAGGCAAATACAGGCAATCGACCAAGATACACAGGTAGTTTCAGGCAACTTCTGGCAAACTCACCAATATACGCAGGTAAATTCAGGCAATCGACCAAGATACACAGGCAGTTTCAGGCAAATACAGGCAATCGACCAAGATACACAGGTAGTTTCAGGCAAATTCAGGCAAACTCACCAATATACGCAGGCAAATACAGGCAAATCGTCCAAGACACACAGCCAGTTTCAGGCAAATTCAGGCAATCGACCAAGATATACAGGCAGTTTCAGGCAAATTCAGGCAAATCGACCAAGATACACAGGCAGTTTCAGGTAAATTCAGTAAATCGACCAAGATACACAGGCAGTTTCAGGCAAATTCAGGCAATCGACCAAGATTTCAGGCAAATTCAGGCAAATCGACCAAGGTACACAGGCAGTTTCAGGCAAATTCAGGCAATCGACCAAGATTTCAGGCACATTTAGGCAATCGACCATGATTTCAGGCAAATTCAGGCAAATCGATCAAGATACACAGACAGTTTCAGGCAAATTCAGGCAATCGACCAAGATACACAGGCAGTTTCAGGCATGTTCAGGCAATCGACCAAGATTTCAGGCAAATTCAGGCAATTGACCATGATTTTAAGAAAATTCAGGCAAATCGACCAAGGTACACAGGCAGTTTCAGGCAAATTCAGGCAATCGACCAATATACACAGGCAGTTTCAGGCAAATTCAGGCAATCGACCAAGATATACAGGCAGTTTCAGGCAAATTCAGGCAATCGACCAAGATACACAGGCAGTTTCAGGCAATTGACCATGATTTCAGGCAAATTCAAGCAATCGACCAAGATTTCAGGCACATTCAGGCAATCGACCATGATTTCAGGCAAATTCAGGCAAATCGACCAAGATACATAGGCAGTTTCAGGCAAATTCAGGTGTCACAAAATCGAGTGTAAGTATTAATAAATTGGCGGTACCCGATTTGACATAGCAAGTTATAGGTTCAGGTGCACTAGGATTCGGAGTGAACGAGAGACATAACGTGACATCAGATATGTATGTACGAGAAGCCAACTGGCATTCCCATTTAATACATCAACAATGAACAAAAGCGGTTCAGTGATAGTTGGCCAACCGTTACTCTGCTACGACATTATATTTATAACACCATACATTGTACTCAACGAGTATGCATCCAAATACGAAATAACATGGGAGACAATTTAAACAGCTGGTCACTTACATGAAGACGGGTATACACCGTTGTAAAGTCTATGAACTGTAACCAATGAATGTCTCGTGATGTGTGAATGTCAACGTTCGCATCGGTCGCGTTCGGCGAGATGTCAGGACGAAGTCGAAAGTCGCTCGGCGTTCGGCGAACGAATTCACGTAGATGAAAGCAGACGACTCGGGAGATCAAGTAGACGGTAAATTTGCCTTGTCGATCCCACGCGAATCACCAGGCGACAACACGGAAACGATGTCACGACATCGGCGATGTCGACAAGGTCTGTCACGGAGTCTGTGTTATGACAGCTAGCAGACGAAACGGTGGTGGCCTCGCATTCGAAGATCACGTCAAAACGGAACTGCAGTCGGTTATTGCTCAGTCTTCTTCAACGCGTCAGAAGTGCAGCGTCTCACAACTAATCAGTACTGTTGAAATCGTAGAAGTATTTACTACAGGCGTTGGGCGGACACACGTTTCAGCCCAATTCCTGGTAACGAGAGTGCAACTCTTTTTTCTGCTCAAATGTTCGTCTGGCCACGAATGGCCGTCCGGCCCTTATATAACTTGACGACCGGAAGTTAGTCTGACCAATTACAACACTTAATACAAATTAAAATCGCTTCAAAAACTGGCTCCCGAAACCATTCACACTTCGAAGCAATCCATTCAACTCGCTGAGTTTAAAATAGATTTTGCGAGCTAAACGTATGGCTATATAAGTGCTCATTCAATATTTAACTTACGTGAATTACTTACATAATTAATATCACTGGATTCCCTGTATCGATCCGGATACCACAATATTCATCGTACATTCCAACTCTTATGAATTAATCCGTTATTTTAATAAAACACGCACTCTATTCATAAGCTGCGTGTGACCCTAGTGTTTTTTCACACCTACATTTCTATAAACAACTTTTATAAGTTCATATTATAATCTTTTTATAACCACAACATAAGTAGTTTGACAGGTCACCATATTACCAGTCATGTTAAATAATTTCTACAGGTACCAAATTTGGTATACCTAAACGCAGAATTAGTGATGTACGCTACAAATGAAATTAATTAAATCTGACTCGTCGGCAGTTAAAACGTTACACTCCTTAATCGCCAGAGGGCACCAGCGTATACCTCCGCGACAATACATACTAGAGATGGCAGCACCATCCCATCAACCATACTTGTATACAAAACCACTGTTCTAAAGCCTGATTAAATTCTGTACAAACCACTTCCTTATGTTGATCTGTTTCGTCACACTTAAATAGCGTATTATACGCCCCACCTATTCTTTCAAGTGTGAACACTTCTCAAATTAGAGATCATCAAATACAAAAAAATACACTTAGTGAGACAAGGCAGTGTCAACTGACAAACAGGCCATTCTTACATAAGTAATACAATCAAACAAAAATTATGCTCCGGAGGATAGCGTCGTATATACGAGTACCTACCCTGCCTACAGATTAACTGATCTATGCCGTACCCTACTTTCTCAAACGAAACATTGTTTATGTAGTAACATTTCTAGTTAATCATTCAATGCTAACTCAGTCTGTCTGCTACAATACTCGCTTAGATTTCCTTGACATACTGCCGGCTAAGAAAGTCTGCTCCTACATTCTCCTTTCCAGGAATAGCTTCTTTCCGAAACCTGTAAGGTTGAAGTTTCAAGGCCCATCGAATTAACCTGGGATTTGATAATCGGGCCGTACGGAGGAAAACTAACGGTTAATGATCCGTTTGATGTACAAACGATCGACCGTACACCCTTGTGAAATTCTCGAGGCCTCCTGCTTCAGTGTTTCTACCTGGTGTACCAACTTTGAGACTTGCTCCTCTATACTCAGTTTCTGTGAGTTCAGTGTTGCAGCCTTGCACCTGGTTTGTGCGACACGGCGGTCGAGATCTTCCTTGTCCAGTGTCAATGACAGGACAGTCTCGCCGACTTTCTTGCGCTTCCTGTAGTTGGCTGTCACCAGCTGAATACGACTCTCTTCTAGTTTCTGAAACTGCTGTTTAAGCTGTTTGAAGTTTGTGCTCACTTTTGCTTTCTCTTCCTTCAGTCTGTCATAGACGGTTTGAGGAACACTTTCCTCTTTCTCTGCCTTCAGTCTGTCGTAGACGGTTTGAGGAATACTTTCCTCTTTTTCTGCCTTCAGTTGGCCATTCTCCTTTGAGAGCTTGGAGACTTGAGACTGCAGTAGAGCGTTGTCTCTCTGCACTGTCTCCAGTCTCTCTGTCACATCTTCCACGAACTTCAACAGTCTCTCTTTCTTGGTCGTAACATTCGTTTTCTCCTGCAGGAGGCGCTGGTGGTCTTCCTGCAGCTTGCCAAGTCGCACAGCTGTACTAGTGAGTTTCTCACCCTGTTCTTTCCGACGCTGAAATTGTCTGTGTAACAGACCCCTCTTCATAGAGTGGTATCTTGATCTTGAGTTTTCATCTCGAGGACTCTTAGCTTTGGCGAAACATGCCTTCAAAGTGGGATCCTACTTTTCTCCTTGGGTACTGGCGTGTACACCTATCACATTGCCAATGATCACATCACAAATGGGATTGTCCACACAGAGTACATCGGTTTCACCGGTAAACACTGGTGACTCTATGTAGCACCGGGCTACGGGGACTGATATGGTTGAATGGCCCAGCATGACAAGGATCTTCTTATGTTTAGTTAATTGATCTGGATTAACTAGATCTCTCTTAACTACAATCCCACTACATCCTGTGTCTCTTAGAACCTCAACTGGTTTCTCATTCAGTCTGCCACGCATCACTGGTAAGTTAGGGTAGGTGTGATTACCCACACATCCTACAACTGAGAACTTACACCCACACTTCATAGTTGCTTCATTGCTACAAAGGTGGTCAACCTTCTCGACTGCTATACAACAACTGCCGGCCTCGTGTCGTGGACTCGGCTTCCCTGGGGAGAAATGGCGGGGTTTACCCGTGGGACAATTTACAGCCCTATGACCTGGTTGTGAACACAAGAAACATCTCATAGGCTCACGAGGGGGTGTGGCGCTAAGTCTCTTATATTCGGAGTACTTATCGGGACGAAACAAGGACTTTCCCTCTTCCTTTCGACCACCCATAGGATGGGAGTTGTCGCGTGTGTCATTCTTTTTAGGTATTTCCTTAAGTCCTGCGGCCATACGTGATGCAACATATACGTCTGCTAGTTCCTTCACTGCCTCCATGCTCGAGGGTGTACGCTCCCTAATGAATACGGCTAACTCACGAGGACATGAATGCAAAAATTGTTCCCGCAAAAATAAATCCCTCAATTCTCCATAGGATTCGTGGATTCCTGCTAATCTGATCCACTGGCTCAGGTTATGGTCTAATTTACCAAGATACTGGGCTGCAGTCTCATCTACCCCCTGTTTACTCCTAAAAAATCTTCGCCGGTAATCTTCGGCAGTTAGCTGAAATTTAGCTAAGAGGGCCTGCTTAAGTTTATCATAATCTTGCATGTCATCTCTAGGAAGACGAGGATGCACATCTAACGCGCGACCCGTTAGAATACTGCTCAGCTAGGGGCGCTGTTTTAGTTCATAAACTACCCGCTAGGGGGCGCTACTTGACATACATCCGGGTATTTGACCTTGACCGTTGATATTGACCTACATCTGGGTACTTGACCTTGACCTAGTTATGACGTCTTTCCTCTTCCTCTAATCCGAATCCAACATCCCCGCTGGACCACCTATATTACTACTGTAGGCGTTTCGCCCCACAAACAATTATGGCGTCGCGTTGACACCACATTTGTTACGTATAACATAAATCTAGGAAATACAACTTGAGCAAATCTATTTTCGT
Organism: Paraescarpia echinospica; assembly: GCA_020002185.1. Lineage (NCBI taxonomy): Eukaryota > Metazoa > Annelida > Polychaeta > Sabellida > Siboglinidae > Paraescarpia > Paraescarpia echinospica. Next base: position 78,552,731 of record CM034531.1, read on the forward strand.
ATTATACGAATATTGGAAATAAAGTACAATGAATACAAATGTCTTAAATGATAAACATTGCTGTAATGTTATGTCCTCTGCAGCGACATATTTCATCCCATGTTGCGATTTCCCTAGTCCTCATCGGGCTCACAACTGGGACAAATAAACGCCATATATCCCAGTGTGTACTCCTTATCGACCCATTTCTTACACTGGGCGCCACATACCATACCTGCAGGCAACTGGTTCATAGGGTGAACACGCACCCCTGCCCCACTGAGGTTAAAAGTTATGTTTGCTGAAAGAGTCCCATACTTGTTCAAGTTGGATTTTTTAAAGAACCTCAGGGGGTATAGTTGGAGGTTTTTGTGAGCCTCAAGGAGGGGGGGGGTGTGGTTGGGAGTTGTTTGGAGCTTCATTCTTCGTGTCTTTCCTTGTCAACTACGGACACAGTGGTTCTCTTTGTCTTCTTGTCAACGGCCTTTTCCAGCAAATTCTGTCAGTACGGAGACGACGTGAGGCACGTAGCAGATTCAACCTACCGCGTACGAGTTATGAGTAAATCAATACTCGGAGAAAACACATTTTCTTGATACCCCCAGTGGCAGCAGTCTCTATAATGTCATATATATAGATATATGATAATATGTAATTCAAAACAACATCTACGACTTCTATATATCCTCGGGAACCTTTGCTCGCAGGTTTGGACACTATCATCCATCTAATATTTGTTTGGCTGTGGAAATATATTGGAACAAGCAAAGGAGGTATTTCTGGTTTACGTGTGCTGGTCGCTACCTGATGGTCCCTCTTACAAGCCACGACCTTGTCTGACTAGTGGACCTCGGTAATTCCAATCTTGCCCATATTTTACATTTTTGACAACATATATTCGTGGTCATTGGGTAGGCCTTGACCCCAGTAGATCATTCAGAACTGGCTCATACGTTTCGATCTGTTGAACCCACCAATTCTTAAAATGTGTTCTTTGCAGTTGACGAAGGCCCAGATCAGGATATGATCCCACAAAGCCTATGAGCCATTTTCCATGCTAGCTTGTTTGTTTTGCTGAACGTGTGGTTTATCCCCGTGGCCATTGCCATGCCATATATGCCAAAAGTCTGTTAGCAGTAGGAGCTAGGTCAAACGAGCCCCTCTCCATTGTATGAATACAGGTGTGAATTTCAAATTTAACTTCCAGCGTCGACAGGAACTCATCCTAACCTCCCCAAGTATGTTACGAAAGCATATTTTTTGCGGCGAGCCGCGCCACAGCGCCGGGGAAAAACGCCCACCTGGGCGTATTGCCCTCTTGGCTGATAAGCTAACCCTAACAGTACTATTTTACAAAATAGGTGGAATCTAATAAGCATCCTTATTATCACCCAAAATCAATGTTGCTAATGCATTTATAAGTTAGTTATGTTGATATATGCCCAATTACAAAACAGTACCTTTGATTACCGCGACTTTATTAACATCAATGTTAACGTTACATTTATGATCAAAAACGAGAAAATCAAATACTTTTTGAACATTGACGTTGGTAGTCACGGCTCAAGAGAATTGTCAGCTCTAGATGCAGCCAAATGTGTGATATATTGCATTAAGCGATCGTGAGAAAAGAGGCCTGGGCGTATCAAATCAAGGTGAACGAGGAGGCAGATCAGGATGGCTGAGGAGGCAAATTAGGGTGGATGAGGAGGCAGATCAAGATGGCTTAGAAGGTAGATCAGGGTGGATGAGGAGGCAGATCATGATGGCTGAGGAGGCAGACCTAGATGGATGAGGACGCAGATCAGGGTGAACAAGGAGGCAGATCGGGAAGGCTGAAGTACCCTTAATAAAAACAGTCAAGTGAATACGTCTGTTATCTCAAGTTGTGCGCAGATTATTATTTTTATAATGACAGAAAAACATTATACACTCTGCCGTTAAAACGTAGGTACACTCTCTTGAAGTTTTGATCTCCAAAGACCTCCACCTCACAGGGCCCTCGGGGAGAAATAAAAATGAAATTTTTTAAAACATACGAAAGGTCCGATAGCACGCATATAAGCCAAACGGACGAAGACATAGTGGGCTGCTCAAGTAAGGGCGCAACACTTACTTGAACAGGTACAATGTTGGTGTTAGCCCGCAGCGGAGGCCGAAGGCCGACGGGAGCGTCTCCTTGACGAGGGGCTGTGCTTCACGGCGGCGGCAATACGGAACTCTGGCTATTGTGTTGCACGGGTATTTATAGGGTATGTATTTGTATTGTTAGGGTGTAATGCGGTTGTGCGTACTTATCTTGGGTGTGTGACCTATTTACAGTGCTGCTTCGCACTACATTCCTCCCGATCATAAAAAGAACGGGATGTATTACAGGGAATATATCCTTCATACTATGTAATTATCGAGTAATTATAATACAAAATATAACATTTGATTATTACCCAAGACCCTACACAAAGACAATTCGTTCAATGTGACAATTAAACACATATAGCTTTATAATTATCTAAAATATATTTTTAAGGGTATTTCCATTAAAGTGTATTATTATCTACAGATGTATCTATGACAGGGTTGAGTGAAAGCTGTCGGGAAACTCGACCCCCGATGAGTCATATCTTAAACTAACACCAGAGTAGGGACATGGAACGTTCGAACGCTCTTTCAGAGCGGTCGGATGGAGCAAGTGCTGAAGGAAATGAAGGCTTACCATCTAAATATTCTAGGCGTAAGCGAGATGAGATGGACAGGACAGGGACGCTTCAACAGCGGAGATAAAAATGTACTCTACTCCGGAAATGAAGATCGCCACGTCCATGGACTGAATAAGGATGCTACAAAAGCACTGATAGGGTGGAAGCCAGTTAGTGAACGCATCATCACAGCGAGGTTCAACACCAGACATGTAAAAGCCACCGTAGTGCAAGTATATGCCCCAACCGAAGTCGCCACAGACGAGGAAAAGGACACCTTTTATGACCAACTCCACAACGTGCTTGACGAGATACCAAGCTTTGACATAAAAGTGGTGATAGGAGACTTTAACCCGAAGCTGGATGGAGACAGAAGAGAAATGTATACTACGGTTGGACTTCACTGTTCAGCTGGAAATACGAATGATAACGGTGAACGATTGCTCTCGATGAGCACCGCCAGTGGTATCAGCATTGGCAACACCTTCTTCAAACATAAACGCATTCACAAGAAAACCTGGATCTCACCAGATGGCAATACATCAAATGAGATTGATTACATTTGCATTAATAGTAGATGGCGTATATCTCTACAGGACGTCCGAACCTACAGACGGGCAGATGTCGGCTCTGACCACAACCTTGTGATTGGTAAGATCCGCTTGAAGTTAAAGAGAGTCAAGACGGTGAAGACGGTCAGCCCATATACGACAGATAACTTAAAGAACACAGACACATCAAAACAATTCTACAAGGAAGGAGAAGAGGGTCCAACAGAGAACAGTGGATTACTGGAGACTCGTGGAAACTGATTGATAAAAGGAAGGATATGAAGATCAGAAGAGATCAAGCAGCTAGAAACATCCAACAATGGAGATCATTAGATGAAGAATACAGGAAACTGGACAAAGAAGTAAAAAAGAGCTGTAGGACAGATAAGAGGAAATGGTTAGAAGAGAAAGGTAAAGAAGCACAAACAGCAGCAGAACGGAATGACTCGAAAACGCTGTATAGGATTGTGAGAGAGCTAACTAGCGCGAAAAGCAATTCCAACATACCAATAAAAGACAAAGTTGGCAGTGCTTCTAACAAACGAGGAACAAGCCACGAGGTGGATTGAACACTTCCGAGAAGTACTAAATCAACCAACACCAACCACACTCTTTAACTTCGAACAGGAACAAAACACAAAAGAGCTTGATGTCATCACCAATTACATCACCAGGGCAGAAGTATCTAAAGCCATCGATAGCCTCAAGACAAACAAGGCATAGGGCCTTGATGAAGTATCGGCCGAACTATTGAAACATAGCAAGGACGGGGTTGTAGACGAGTTAACCTACTTGTTCAATCTGATCTGGTCTGAGGAGGAAGTTCCTGATAATTGGAGACGAGGAGTGATCGTGACGTTACCAATGCCTGAGCGATTGCAATAACTGGCGAGGAATAACATTGATGTCAGTACCTGGAAAAGTGTTTTTTTTACAGTGTGATCCTAAACGGAAGACAGCAGTTGACCAACAATGGCTACACTCGATATAGAGACAGGTGTACGTCAAGGTTGCATCCTGTCCCCTTTCCTCCTTGTTGTTGTTATCGACTTCATCATGAGGAAAACGATGAAAGATCCGAACTTTGGTGTTAAATGGATAAATAATAGGTTGACAGACCTTGACTTTGCCGATGATATTGCACTGCTCAGCCACACGCCGGAGATGCTGCAAGAGGTGACCAATAATTTAAACGAAAATGGAGAGATTGTCGGATTACGAATCAGCTATGGGAAGACAAAAACATTGTCAGTTGGTGATGGATCTGACCCCCATATTGTGATCGGTCTGCAAGAGTTGCAATGCGTCGAGAACTTCCCTTATCTCGGAAGCTACTTCTCTAGGAAAGGCGACGCGGAAGTAGATGTACGAGCGAGGATAGGCAAGTCATCAGCAGTGTTCCAAAGACTACGTCCAAAATGGTCCAGTAACACCATCAGAAAGGACATAAAACTACGTCTTTACGTAATACCAACAGCGATATATGCCTGTGAAACGTGGAAGAATACGGCGAGGATATAAAAAAAACTAGACATGTTTCACCGACGATGTCTCCGGTTCATATTTGGCATATCGTGGAGAGAGCACACCACCAATGAAGAAGTGATGAGGAGGCCAGGTCTGGTAAGCCTGCATTGCATAGTTAAGTCTCGACGACGAAGACTAGCGGGACATATCCTACGCCTACCAAGAGAGAGAGAGAGAACTGCACATGTAGCAATGGAGTGGGGCCTGAAAGTGGAAACAGAAGGAGAGGAAGACCGACTAAGACCTGGCGCAAGACGTTTAAAGAAGATCTGGCAGAAATGGAAATCACCTGGAATGAGGCCAAAGAAATTGCGAAAGACCGTAGTAGATGGAGAAAGCTCGTCGCCCGATGTCACGAAAAGAACAGGAGGAACTAAGTCTAAGTAAGTATTATTACATTAACTAAACCCGAACACCAACGTAATATATTAATACAGTTGATTAAACCCAACCCCAATATGTCAATAGTTACATAATATAACAGAACGACTTTATCGAAAATTACTTGTCACTTCCAATAAAGAAATAGGTATATACACAACATTTATCTACACAAATTTATATACACGAGAAGATGTGTATGTTCTAGAAACCGAACACTAACAAGCGTCCTAAGCTACAAGATTTTGACGAAAAAATATGTATGTTCTAGAACTCGGACGCCGACAAGCGTCCTAGGCTACTAGATTGTGTATGTGCGTATATGTGTATGCGTGTAGTGTGCATTGCCCATTTAGATGTTTCTCCATGGTATACAGGAGGCGTGCATCGAGGCCGTAGAAATGACACCCATTCAGGCGGCTCGCTTCCACCACCATATCAGTAGTTAACCCCTTAAAGAGGCCACCCTCTCTGCTACGGTAATTATATTCCATGGGTGGTTCGGGCCAGTTGTTCCTGGTGGTGGAAGGTATGGCGCATCTGACTCCAGCGTGATCTTGTTGAGCTCCAGACTACTCACCGCCTCCTCCTCCACCTCCTCCTTCACTCCTCCACATCCTACTTTCAGCAGGGTGCCAGACAGACCGAATTTCGCTTCGGGGAATGCCCGCAACCATGCCGTGATATCCCCTTTACTCCCGCAAAAGGAGTGGATATGCACTTTATGCGTCTTTGGGAGGACGTCCGTCATTATGTTCAGGCAATCCTCCAGGCACTGGTTTGCCTTATCGGTCCTGCATGGCCGTAGATGGATCACGACTGGTTTGGCTTGCCTAACAGCCAATTTAAGCACCAACATCTGCTGTTGGTTCTGGCGCTCCTTTGATCTCTGGTGTCGATGGTAATCGAGGCCAATTTCTCCCACACCAACGCATTTGGGATGGCGGAGTAGTGTATCCATGGTGCTTAGGTGTCTGTCATGGTGGCTGCTGGTGGATGCGACGTGTGGATGAAGGCCGATTGTGGCGGAACACGTAAGTCCCCACAAAGTAATGGAGATTCCATGCAGGTTTCACCTTGTCAATCAGGGTTGACAGACCGTCAACCCGATACATCTTGAAAAGAATATCTAGGTGACTGTGGCTACCTACCATTTGACCGGGATCGTCACTGTAGTCGCACGCTTCGTCTGATGATTTTATTTGTTGTTGCATGTCGTATGGTACGAGCTGTAGAATGCAGGCCATCATCTTCCAGTATAGCAGATATGACACCGAGGCCGGTGGTGTGATGGTTAACGAATCGATGTTACTCAGATTTAGGCGATTGCCGGCTTGCCACATTCGCATCACGATCCGTTGTTCGAACGAGAGGGTACAGTCACCTTGATCCCAAGTATACCATTCTCGTCGTGCGGCCACATGGTTTCTAAATAACTCCAGGAATGGGAGGTTAATATACTTGGCAAGGGCGTGTAGCAACCCATTTGCTCTCCAGATCCAGCTATTGAGTTGAGGAACTGACTGATTGCAATTTCGGTGTTTCTTTAGAAGCAAACAGGCTGACGTCACTGATTATTTGCACGACCAACACTTCATTAGTGAAAACCACCATGGGAGGTGTTCGCGTTCGACATGTCGTTTAAGTCTCGTAAAGATTCGTTCTTCACATACAGGGCAAAAACGATCATGCCCACCTTTTCCCATGCGTGAAGCCGATGAAGGTTTCGAGAGGGCGGGAGCCGACTGGCTCCTCACAACTCCTGACATCTTTACGTCATCTCACAGGAAACTGGTGTCGCCCTCTGCTTCTATTCAGAGTACTGCTTCATCACCCACGGACATATCTAAATAAAACATACATTGTTTACTATGTGTGTTCAATATAAGTTTACAACTCATAATCATGATATCTGAGAGGTTTGGTAATAGCCCGACCTCGACTAGAGTGTGTAAGTCATGTGGGTAGATGTGGTGAGGTATCTTCCCCTGATTTTTGTAACCTAACATCGTCGATCGTACTTACTGCTTCCCTCTCCGCAGTATTGGTCAGAGTTAGATCTAACTCGTTATCATCGTATGGCATAGTGTCGTCAGAGTTAAGTATTTTTGGCTTTCCCTCCTGGCCCAGAGAGGTATGAACCTGTCGTTGCCGAGACGAAGTCGATCACGGTGGAGTATCTTTGACTTGTCCTTCCTACGTCCCCGTATGTTGTATAATACAGGAGGGTAAAACTCACGAACGAGGAATGGACTAGCATATACTGGTTTCAATGTCCTACTCTCGCCAACTTTGGCTACACCTCCCAAAAGGTAAACAAGCTCTCCTACTTAGTACCTACGTTCGAGTAATTTCGCTTCAGAGTGTTTCTAATAATGCAGATTACCCCTGAGTTTGTCTCTAGCAAATTGTGGACAGCATGAAGCGTGTCGCGTAATTTATTCACGTGTTCAGCCGGCTCCAATTGACCCTGATTTATCAAAGAGATTCCGGTATTTAACTTGGAAGGCAATGTAACCTCCCATCCCAACATCATCATATTGGGCGTAAATCCGGTTGAGCGATTTACTGTTGCTCTCAATGCCATTCCAATGATGCACAATTCAATTCATGTCTAGCAGACTGCATAGGGATTGAAAGAGGGCTCGTTGAAATTTCGTCCTAGGTCTGTAAATATCTGATTAGCGCAGCCCATACGGCTTATGAACTCGGTTACTGTAACATTTGCGACAAGCTCTGCTGTCTGGTTTGGCAATGCCTTTAGTTCAATCCACTTCGTGAATTGGTCTACCATCACAAGAACATACTTGTTTCCAGACTCGCTTAAGGGAAATTGTCCTAGTATGTCTAAATGAATGCGTTCCATCATAATACCTGCATGATAATTCTGCATGGCTGCTTTTGGTTTAACGCGAGGTCTCTTGTTCTTATTACAAGTTGCACATGTGCTCACATACAACCTACTATCCGTCCCCATCCCGGGCAAAAAGAAAGACCGACGTACCCGTGTATCTGTTTCTTTCTGGCCTGGGTGACATGCAGATTTAATATCATGCGATACTCTTAGTACGTCTTCCCTCATTGATTTTGGGACTACTAACGTTAGGCGCCGACGGGAACCTCCATCAGCAAACAATTCGTACTATAGCACTTCATCGCGTATTTTTAATCTGTCTTTGTGACCCCACAAATGTTTAGTGGCAATTCCATGATTGTACAACTCATTTGGTGAGGGTTCCTCAGAAAAAGAGTTGGGCATGCACAATGTTGGCGTAGCCCGAAGCGGTGGCCGAAGGCCGACGGGACTGTTTCCTCGACGAGGGGCTGTGCTTCACGGCGGCGGCGGCAATACGGACTTCTGGCTATTGTGTAGCATGGGTATTTATAAGGTGTGTGTGTGTGGGTGTATTGTTAGGGTGTAATGCGGATGTGCGTACTTATCTTGGGTGTGCGAACTATTTACAGTGTAGCTCCCCACTACATTCCCCCCAATCATAAAAAGAACGGGATATATTACGATGAATATGTATGCGGTATATATATGTTTGCAAATAGTCGTGAACTATGGATAATTACAACAGAAAATATATACACTAAATGTGACCGGTTAACCAAAACCCGATCGCCGACAAGTATCTCAGGCAAAAGCTGCACTCAAGTCTGAATATTTGCTATTTAGGTTATTTCCTTTGTACATTTAATTAAACCAGTTACGTAAACATGAACACCGACGTAATATTTAGGGTATTTCATTATACATACATTTAATTAAACCCAACCACCATTATTTTAACACTTGTGTAATAAAGCAAAACGAACTTATTGAAAATGAAACTTCCAATCATTATAAGACTCTATACACAATATATATATATACACAAATTATATGTAGACCCCAGACCCTGGTCACTGACAGGTGTCTCATGCATCATGTACTACGCGAGTACGTCCCGGGCACCGACAAGTGCCTCATGTATCATATACTACGTGAGTACGTCCCATATACTACGTGAGTACGTTCCGAGCACCGACAAGGGCCTCAGGTATCATATACTACGTGAGTATATATTATATACACGAACATATGTCCTAGAACCCGGACACCGACAAGCGTCCTAGGCTACTAGATTGTGTATGTGCGTGTGTGTATGCGTGTCAGAATATCCTGCGGCTAATTGAACATGAATTACTCAGTCATCATATTCCACGACTGCCTGCATGGTCAGCCTTCGGTGGAACAAGACTGACGGATAATCCTGACCTTTGAACTGCGTACATTCTCCATTTTGTCGTAACCGACAAAGCAGACAGCAACGCTGCTGCTACTTGCAACAGTCATGGTCACCATCGCTGCCGTGCACCATTTCTCGTCAGGGAACAGTGTTTCGCAAGGCATGCTAGTCAGTGTTCCACAATTGTCATCGTTAGTGATTTCGTCCATCAGTAGGGGAAGTTCCACCATTGAAAGTCTTGTTTGTAGGCACTAGAAGTTCTGTGGCGATAGGGGTGAGGACACATGGACTTCGCGCGTTTCACTTGGCTTTAATGGTGTACCCTTGTACCTGACAACATCCGACTCTTTGTCATAGAGACTACAATCGACGGTCGTTCTCTCACACCTGTTGATGGCAATTGTATACCGAGTAGTAGCCATCTTTTGTTGAGGCACTGACCCGCCAATGATGTCAGTCATCTTTGCGGCATTTGAGTCATATTTGGTGACGTCAGTCATCTCGGCGTCAACTCCGTCGAATCGACAAGCCAACGCTTCAATTGGCAATGTGGCGGACTCCGTGTGTAGCAACTGCACAGAGAAATCGCCGTTGTCGATGTATGCCATGGACACATTAGCCGTGCCTGTGTCAGTCCTGGTGATACAAGTGATATGGTCACAACAACGTCTCCTCTCCCTTGTAAATTTAGCAGCCTGACCACTACACCAACTTTCCTCCCTGACAAACGTTTGAGATGCATAGTACTCGTGCATTTCAACTGGCAAATGGGTCAACCTGTCGTCCCGCAGAAACTCGTCCGCGTCAGCAACTTGCGCCTTGTCGGTGTTGTTGTCACCGCTGTCATCGTCTTCAGTTTCTTCGAGAATTCTGGTTTGTTTCTCAGCTCCCAGTTGTTACTTGTCTCACCAAGAGGCGTGTCATTGAGCTGCTCCGACAATCGTGTCAACGCAGTCTCGTCACGCTCCAGTTGACACGAGAATTGAGCTGATGATACACACGCCTCCATCGTGCGACTAACTGAGTCCGCCCGAGACATACTCAACTTGTCATTGTGCGTTCCGGTATCGGCTGCCTTGCTGTCCCCGTCGTCCGACGACACCTCCGCAGTTGGCGTCATTCGTTCCGGGAAGTGGGACGCGATATCAGCTGTATCATCCACAGGCGGTGCTCCAGTGTGTCCCGTATTTCTCGTCCTGGGTCAATGTGTGCGACTATGTTGGAGTCAGGGTTGGCATGTGTTGTTGCGAGTGACGTCATCGTCTCTGTCAAGTTGCCTGGAGCGATGACTGCAGGTATTTACTATCAATACGTTTACAGGATTTGTGTAAGGCTACGTCTGTTCTGATATCAGCATTCACCTTGACTTCCACATCCAACGGTACGGTGACTTCTGGGTACCGCATGGTACCAGGTAAAAATGTTGGCTTGAGTACATTGACGTCAAATGATGTCATATACTCAAGTTTTGGTTCGACGACGGTCTTTTCAATGTGTGTTTTGGGCATGCATCTGTTTTCCTGACGTAACGTGAGACAATCTAGGTAGCAGTCTTTCTGTGGGACTAGTTCGTTTCACGCCGTATGTGTGAACTAGTTCAGGACCACGTAGCTCATAAGTCTTGTGTTTAATAGTGCCATAACCGACTGGTTCCTGACACTTGTCAATCTCTGTGATGTGAAACATATGTAACATTTCGTTTTCAGACGCTACTTGTCCCGTTGACATTGACAGCTTTCTTCCTAGAACTGACTACTGATGCTCGTGCTAGATGGGCGATGTCCTAGCGCACAGAAGGGCCCATACATTCCACTTGTGGAATGGTCATCGCAGGAGGATATGTCGTTAAGAGTGTAGAATAAGGATTGATCGTTGTAGGTATAATCACACGATATGTATGGACGCGTACACTCGTAGTCTTCCATTGTCAAATTCGTCATCTTCATCACACCATCCAATTCCTCCCTTTCCGTACGGCGTCTGAGAAGCTTTCGATTCATCTTGTTCATATCTTTTAACGCTTTCCTAATCGACTTCGGATGTTTGTCACAAGCTGCTAAAGCTATTTCCTTCTCCCTAACACCTCTGAGGAACAGCTTTGAGCCAAATTTAGTTACGTTTTTGTTTCCTGTCCCTTCATATCTCATTTTGACGGCATACTTATCACGATCAGCGAAGTTTTCCAAAGATTCGCTGATTTCCTGCTTCACATCTTGGAGATTCCGTTGCACAAGGCTTGGATCTTATTTCTTTTCAAATTTGCTCTTCAGGCGTTTCATGAGCCTTCGATAATCGCTACAAGTTTTGCGGGAACTGGTCCGGATGTAATCAAGTGCTTCGTCGCGCAAGCATTCCTTTAGCCTCTGTAGTTTTTGGTAACTACCCCAGTGATTATGTTTTGTAGCACGATTAAAAAGGTGTAGAAATGTGTCCCAGTCTGAGAATGTTCCTGAGAATGTAGGTAATATATGTCCGGGAGGGCTATTTCGTTGACGATGTCGTGTGTCATTCCCCCGTCTATCCTCTTCCATTGATTCGTCAGACGATCCTGAGTTTGAGTTAAGATAGTCAGAAGATGATGAAGACGACGACGAATACATTGAAGACGAGTCTTCGTTGGAATATCGGTGATGTGATTTGCTGTCTTTCTTCTTCTTTCTTCTTCGACCATGGGCTATGTCACGTGTGTAATGACTCTCAGTTATGTCACTCGTATGATGACTCTGGGCTAAGTCATGTTCTTGCTGTAGATTAACTTTATCCATGGTGGTGTCTATTCCTTCCACTGGTTCGCGTTTCACGCCGCCCGGAGTGTATATGTGAACCAGTTTATATTTCTAACCAATTGGAGAGTTGGTACCCTTCTTGCGTGCTCCTTGTCCCAACAAACGTGAGGGACCAGAACTATATATATCCCATCCTTGGGATGTGCATCAAGGATGGATCTCACTTCACCACCTATCTCCTGTGACCTGCGTTTGTTGATTTGGTGATCCCATTCTTCCATCTCTCTTTTCATCCTTTCTTCCATCTCTCTCATCTCTCTCTTCATTCGTTCTTCCTTCTCTCTTCTCTTCATTTCCCTCCACCTCCTGAATTCACATTCGTCGTTATCAAACCGGATCCTATCTGGTCTTCCTCGCTCATATTCCTGGATCTTGCAATCTCTGTCCTCAATTTCTACTTGTAGTGTTATGCTATCGCGCTCCTACCTCTACATCCGGGACTTCGTTGAATACAGCCATTTTCTATTAACACGTGTCTTCTTTCTTTATGTAGTATTCATGTCTTTTTACGTGTTATATTAAAGCAGTAGTAACACCACATGGTGTCAGAATTTTAAGATGAATACGGTGATGTTGTTGCATAAGTAATTTTGCATACATCTACTACGAGGTACGTTATTTTTGCTTGTTTGACCCAGTCATGGCCCAAACATTCCAAATCGCCCCGCCTGATGCTTTCTGCTTCGTCAAACCTAATGAATGGCCTAAATGGATTCGACGGTTTGAGGGCTTTCGTTCAGCGTCAGCCCTGGACGAGAAAGCCGAGACAGTTCAAGTCAACGCACTTATCTACGCGATGGGTGACGAGGCGGACGATATCATGGCAGGCTTCGGCTTGACAGATGAACAACGGAATGTGTGTGCGGTCGTCAAAGGCAAGTTTGATGCGCACTTCGTAGTTCGACGCAATGCGATTTTCGAGCGGGCTAAATTCAACCGACGTTCCCAAGAGGAAGGCGAGATGGTTGACAGTTTCATCACTGCGTTGTTCTGCCTGGCGGAGCATTGTGTGTACGGCACGCTCAACGATGAAATGATCAGGGATCGTATTGTCGTTGGCATCACTGATGCGGCGTTGTCGTTGAAACTGCAGATGGACGCGACATTGACACTGAAGAAGGCAATCGACATGGCACGCCAGAACGAGGCTGCAAGGAAAGAGCAGACCCTGTTGAGGAACAACTTTGCGGCGAAGACAGGCGGCAATGTTGACTTTGTGCGGACGAGGAAGTCGTACAAACCCAGCCAGTCGAAACAGAAGATGAAAGCTCAGTCTCAGTCAACTTCGACGCGGAAGTGTGACTGTTGTGGGAGATCTCCGGCTCATCAGAAGTCAGTGTGCCCAGCGCGTGAGGCAGCATGCTTCAAGTGTAAGAAAGTCGGACATTTTGGGGCTGTATGCAGGTCAACGAGATCTGTAGACGCAGTCACTAAGCACACTGAGTCGGAGTTTGCTTTCCTCGGCGAAGTGACGAAGGGCGACGACCAACCGTGGACGTCCACCATTGTTTTGGAGGCAATGGACACTCGCCTTCGCACGAACGTTTGCTTCAAGTTGGACACTGGGGCCGACGTTACTGTGTTCTCTGCCAACGACTACAAGAAAGCAGGTAGTCCGCGACTCGACAGGTTGACTAGAAAACTTGTAGGCGCGAACGACGGCGTCCTACAAACCATGGGCAAGTTCAGCGGCAAGCTGTCACGAAACGGTGTCGTCATTCACGAATACGTGTACGTCGTCAATAGCCCGACGAGGTCACTGCTTAGTCGGAGAGTGTGCGAGTCTCTTGACCTTGTCAGACGTGTTGCTGTTGACTCGGTCGATGCAGCAGATGTCTACAGACGCGACAACTCGAAGCTATTTGGAGGCCTAGGGAAGATGAATGGCGAGTACGAAATCAAGCTACGGTCTGACGCGAAGCCGTTCGCATTGACTACACCGAGACGAGTCTTGATATCGTTGCTAGGGGTCGTCAGGAAGAAACTTCAGAGAATGGAAAATCTTGACGTCATCCGCAGGATTGAAAGCCCGACGGACTGGTGTGCTGGCATGGTGGTGGTGGCGAAACCGAAGGCTGTCCCTTCTTCGGACGTTGAGGGGCAGAGGGAGACACACAAAGTTCGCATTTGTGTCGACCTAACGAAGTTGAACGAGAGTGTAAAGAGGGAGAAACACGACCTTCCTTCAGTCGATCAGACACTCGGTAGGCTGGCGGGCGCGAAGGTCTTCACTAAGTTGGACGCCAACTCAGGCTTCTGGCAGATCCATCTAGCCCAGTCTTCGCAAGAATTGACGACATTCATTACTCCTTTCGGAAGATATTGCTTCAAGAGGCTGCCTTTCGGAATCACTTCGGCTCCCGAGTACTACCAGAAGCGGATGAGTGGCATTCTCGATGATTTACCTGGTGTTCTATGTTTGATGGACGACGTCATCATCTTCGGCAGTTCGGTAGAAGAGCACGACGCGAGGGTGAGGGCTGTCTTCCGTCGTCTCGAGGACAACGGTGTGACTTTGAACTTTTATAAGTGCGACTTTGCCAAGTCGAGCATTTCGTATCTTGGTCACATTGTGTCAGCTGGTGGGGTCATGGCAGATCCTGCGAAGGTGCGAGCTATCACAGAGATGCAGCAGCCCATCAACGTGAGCGACGTTCGACGCTTTCTGGGTATGACTAACCAGCTAGGAACGTTTTCTGCCAACCTATCGACTACAACTCAGCCACTACGTGATCTACTTATGAAAGAAAATCTGTGGACATGGGGTGAGAGGCAACAGAGAGCGTTTGATGCCGTGAAGACAGACCTAAGCAACACTCCAGTACGACCCACACAGAGCGACGACAGTGTCCGCAGATGCGTCATCATTTGGTCTGGGGGCGGTGCTACTGCAAAGTGACGACGGCGCGATGCGACCCGTGGCGTACGCATCGAGGGCGATGACGCCAACGGAACAGCGCTACTCACAGATTGAGAAGGAGGCTCTGGCGACTACGTGGGCTCTTGAGAGATTTACGGACTACCTCTACGGAATGCAGTTCCATGTCGAGACCGACCACCGACCTCTGGTGTCACTTCTTAGCACTAAGAAGAATCTAGATGAACTTTCACCACGCATACAGCGATTCCGTATGTGACTGATGCGGTACGCGTACACGATCAGTCATGTGCCCGGCAAGAACCTCTACACTGCAGATGCGTTGTCGTGCGCTCCACTAGTGAGACCACTGACGGCGGAGGAGTCGCGATTCACAGACGAAGTATCAGCGCATGCGAGCCTGGTGGAGAGTGAGATACCGGCAACCGAGACGTGTCTGGCCGAGATTAGGGCTAGACAGCAAGACGACGAGGTGTGTCGCCAGGTGATGCGATATTGCCTAGAGGGTTGGCCAAGCCATCCATCATTGCCATCGTCTTTGCGACCGTATTGGCAAGTCCAGAGTGAACTGACAATTCATAACGGTCTGCTACTGAAAGGGGTACGGCTCGTCATACCGGCGTCGATGCGGTTGACTATGTTAGACAAGCTACACGAGGGCCATCAAGGTGTGGTCAAGTGTCGCTCGCGGGCCCAGTCATCGGTCTGATGGCCGGGACTCAGCAGGCAGCTTGAGGAGCTTGTCAAGAACTGTACTACGTGTGCGATGGAGCGTAGCAACACAGTCGAGCCGATGATTGCGTCAGAGCCGAATCTGCGACCTTGGCAGAAAGTCGGCACCGACATGTTTCATTTCAAGAAGGCGACGTATCTACTTGTGGTTGACTATTACTCGAGTTTTGTCGAGATAGCGAGGCTAGACGACACGGGCGCGTCTGATGTGATTCTCCACCTGCGGTCAATCTTCGCGCGGCATGGCGTCCCGGAGACGGTTGTTTCTGATAACGGCCCGCAGTATGCGGCACACGAGTTTGCCCGTTTCGCGGAGAGAACAGGGTTTGTATACATTACCAGCAGCCCTCGTTTCCCGCAGAGTAACGGAAAGTCAGAACGCGCGGTTCAGACGGTAAAGAACTTACTGCGAAAATCAACGGATCCGTACGGCGCCTTGTTGGCGTATCGTACGACAGCACTTGAATGCGGCTATTCGCCAGCAGAGCTGCTGATGGGTAGACAGCTACGTAATTCGATCCCAGTGTTAGCGTCGACACTGCAACCTCGCTGGCAGGAATCGAGACATCTACAGGAACGACGAGTGAGTCTAAAACGACGACAGGCCGAGGCGTACGATCGTCATCACCGTGCGCGACCTCTGGCTCCCCTACACGTCGGCGATCCAGTGTGGGTGCAGGACACGAGAACGGGGGGTACAGTGGTAGGCCAGGCAGGCTCACCTCGCTCGTACCTGGTTCAGGCGCCGACATCTTGTCTGCGTAGAAATCGGCGGCATATTGTGCCGACGCCGAACGAACAACCCGTTTGTGCCGACCGAGCGACTACGGAGACCGCTGAATTGAGCACGAACGACGACGAGACGCGACCACGTTCGTCTTCACACGAGAGACAGCAAAGTTCGGCATTGCAACCGAGACAGGCTTCACCAAGCGTGGTGCGCACTTCTGCGGCTCCACCTGTGACGACCGTGACGCGATCGGGGCGGACATCCGTTCCACCACAGAGACTCGATCTGTGAACTATAGATCAGTCAGGGGCATGTCTCACAAAAGGGCAGAATAATCCCTTGAGACGTGTTTGTGATAGGTGGTTGTCTACCATCTATCATTAGGTAGAGTTGTCTTCGTATCCTTAAAGGACTCGAAAGGGAGATGTAGTGTTATGCTATCGCGCTCCTACCTCTACATCCGGGACTTCGTTGAATACAGCCATTTTCTATTTACACGTGTCTTCTTTCTTTATGTAGTATTCATGTCTTTTTACGTGTTATACTAAAGCAGTAGTAACACCACACTACTCGCATCCTTTCCAGTTATTCCTTTAACATATCTATCTCAGAATCACATTCTAGCGAAACAGTCGCTCCCATTGGAGGCTCCTTCAGACTAATCCGTCCTGTTTCCAGTAAGTTTTCCCAAAAGGTGAAGGTAGTACCCGTGACTGTCACTAAGTAAGGAATTTATATTTTGTAATTCTTCCTGAGATTCAGAACTTTAGTACCCTTGGTAGTAGATACCCCTCCTACTTCCGTGACTTGTTCTTTAGTGCATGTGTATAAGTTAATTGTGGACGTCATGGTGATGTAAATGCGTGTAAATGTAAGAGTAAATGCCAAACTGTGTATACAAAGTAATGCCTACTATTTAACAAAGTTAGTGGCACTATTGATTCAAAAATTAAGTAATTCAAATCAAACTGAACAGAACAGCTCATATATTTTAGAAAATTAATACAATTGCACAATTACCGACACGTTTTAGTGAGAACAGTAAACATTTATCCCGCAATTGATACAATCAAATTACGTCGGCGATAATACCCAATTAGTATGTCCGGGAAGTAAACTACATTGTATAACTTCACATAACCAAACCAAAAATATAGCTTGATTTATTGTGAACAAGAATGTCATAACCACGATAAACTCTTAACGAAACCTGAGAAAGAATTAAATTATAAAGCTATCCGTGGGTCATGTTAACACCACGGCGTGGTCAAAGGGTTAAACCCAGTTCGAGTCAGCTGGCAGTCGCGCAGCAACCGACGGCGACGCGCGACGCTGGTTGTATGCTGTCAGCGACCACGCCCGTATACTCGTTGTTCCGACTTCAAATTTTAATTGTAGAACTTTCAAATAATTTTCAAATAAGCGGTTGAATATTGCTACATGATAATTAGCAGAACTTAAATCACGTATAATTACTTAATATTATGCGTAAACAGAACCGGCAGATTCCTATCATACGCACTGGAAAATTGGCGCGTAAATGTTTAAACAAATAAAGCTTGAAAACCGACAGTTCTAGTTGTTTCCAGCACTCAGCAACGTTCTATTAACTGACTTGTCTGTATATTGTGTGCTTACAATGTTATGATCTTATGAGGTCTCATTCAACTAGTCAGCCTTTTTCAGAACATTATCGCCAAGCCGACCTTTCTATGCTGGCACTGAGGGTGGTCACTGCCAGGGTGCTTGTCGTCCTCAGTGGTTTTTTACGTCCCAAATTGAGGTTTCTCCTGGTTAATTGCGCGTAGAATATAAATTGTTTAACATGGAACTATAACGCAGATTCGCCAGCAGAAATATACCCTGCTCGCAGCGCCAATATTGTGCGCAGCACTTACTTGGGCAGGCACAATGTTGGGGTAGTCCGAGGCGGAGGCCGAAGGCCGACGGGACCATCAACCTCGACGAGGGGCTGTGCTTCACGGCGGCGGCAATACGGATTGCTGACTATTGTGTAGCACGGGTATTTATAGGGTGTGTGTGTGTGGGGGGGGTGTATTGTTAGGGTGTAATGCGGATGTGCGTACTTATCTTGGGTGTGCGAACTATTTATAGTGTTGCTCCGCACTACAGCCGTGAGGAAACAAAAATAAACAGGCAAACAAACAAACAAACAAAACACAAACAAACAGAAACCCACATTATAGTTCTTAATATTGATATATGATAATTATATATGAATGATACAATACAATAAATATTTGGCGTAAATTATGTATTCTCGCATGGATCTGGTACAGCCAAGTAATGCTATTTTTTGATGCCGCCAAAACTGCGTAAATTGCGTACTGGATGAAAATCGGTGCCGTTTTCGATTCAAATCACACCCACACTCACTCATCCCTAGACCGGGACGATCGGAGGGGTGTTCGCTTGGCTTCCACGGTGATATTTTTCCATCTGGGACGGTTCTGTGCTGAATCGTGTAACTCCGTTTGGTAAAGACACGTACGTCCACTCTTGCATGTCATCCATACACGTTTGTTCCTGTCTTCCTTGTTTTCTGCCGCCTTTGACTGAGCCTTGTAATATTTCTTTGGCAAGTGTATTGTGCTAGCTGTATGGCCGTAACATTCGAGTTTTCGGCGTTTCACTGTTGTCAATAGCGGTTCTTGAAATCCTTCGGCGATTGCTTACATTACTGATATATTTGTTATATAATGTCTGCAAGATATTTTTTAAATCTTTCTTTTAAAAATATCGTTTCAAATGCACCTTTCGTAGCCGTAGGTCAGCACTGAAACAAACAGGTATATTTTGTTGCCATTGCTTCTTATCTTCTTGAGTTGCCATCGCTGACGTTGTCAGGTTTAACCATGTGAGTAATTCTTTGATGATTTCCTTTTCGGCGTTTCACTGTTGTCAATAGCGGTTCTTGAGATCTTTCGGTAATTTCTTACATTACTGATATATTTGTTATATGATGTCTGTAAGATTGTTTTAGAATCTTTCTTAAAAATATAATTTCAACTGCAGCTTTCGTATCCGTAGGTCAGCTCTGAAACAAACAGGCTTGTCTTTGTTGCCACTGCTCCTTATCTTCTTGAGTTGCAATCAGTGACGTTGTCAGGTTTAACAACATGCGTACTTCCTTGATGGAGTCACCCACAGATGAGGTTATTGGCCAGAGGTACTTGAATGACATTATTTCTTCAAGGCGTTCTCCATTAATTAATATAGTAGTTTTGGTGCTATTCTGCTGTTGACCTTGATCTTGCTCTTCTCTGAGCTTATTTCCGTTCTGTAAGCACGCCCTGTTCTTTTCAGTGTTGATGTTAATTCTTGTAACTTCTCCCCTATTCCAGCGATTATATCGATGTTATCTCTGCGAAACGGAGGTTATTGATATATCTGTCTTTTATCGAGAATGTGCCGTTGCAGTTGTGAGCGCTTCTTGCATTATATTTTATAGGTATAAGTTGAACAGCAGCGGCGACAAGAGGCATCCTTGGTGTACTCCAACCGATGTTCAAAATGATTGTTCAATTTACCATTCGTGTAGCACTGCGCTCGTCGACGGCCTATATAGCGACGCGAATAGTGTCACTAGATCATCGTCAATGTAATGGAGTCTCAGTACTCGCCAATATCCTTTGTGCCATACAAGATTAAATGCGTTTTTAAAATCGATGACATTGTTATGTAGCTATTGATGGTGATCAACAGGTTACTCAAATAAGAGTCCTATGTTGAAGATGTTTGTGCTCCCTTTTGGCCGGAAGCCTTATCTTTGAGTTGGTTGAATATGATTCTTAGCATCATTTTGTTGGGATGGCTGATAAAGCGTCCTTACGACAGCATATGTTTCCTATCTTTGGTATCGATATTTTGAGCGGTGTCGTCCATTTTTATTGCGAAATATTTGGCTTCTCATCTATCAGTGCTTTCCCAACATTGGTAGTTTGTCAACGCCAGTGGATTTTTTTTGTTTTTAGCATTCAGAGTGCCTCTTCTACTTCTGTTCGGATAGTGGGTGTATCAGCATTTTCATTTTGAGGCAGTTTTTATAGAACGTTATCAGTTGGGCTCAATTCGTAGTTGTGGAGTTCTTCACAGTATTCAGACCATTCCTTAAGTACCCGCCTTTTTAGTGAGGAGGGTTCCGTTTTTGTCCTCGATGTTTGGTGATCAACTTAAACGATTTCCAAGAGAGAGCTTTCAAGATTGAATCAGCCTGCCTGGTGTTGTTTCCACCCATGCCAATCTCTACCCCAGTCTTCCGTTGCTTTCCTTATTTTGTGATGTCTTTGTTTTGTTCTCGGTATTTTATGTGCACTTCTTCATCTCGTCTATGATAGCAAAGCTTTATTATCTCTTCAGGAACCCATGGTTGTCATTTGCGTGAGAATTCCTTGCTGGTGTTCCACATTGCTGTGCCGATCGAGTTGACAAGGCTGTTATTTTCTGGCTATAGGAAGTTAAGCGTTGTAAGGTGTCCTCCAGTTGTTGTTTTGAGTTGCATTGCAATGTTTCGATCTTGCAGTTTCTCTTGATCAAATCTTATCCGAGAGTTCTTGTTTTTCCGATTCTTGAGCAAAATTTCACACAGGTGAATATAATAATACAATACACTGTACTTGCATTACATATGATAATTGAATCAATGTCAAAGCCTTCAAAGTACACTTTCAAAGGCACGTATCGTTTTAATCAGTATATCCAGAAACAGTGTTGACTACTGGACCTCTTATTACACAAGTAAATTATGTAAATTAAGTTAATTAATGTAATATTCCTTAAACATTGTACGACCTTGCCTACTTCACGCGCCATCTTTGCATTCAATTTAAAAGGAGGGCTCCTCTTTCTACGTCGATTACCCGATGAATGGAACTGATTTGATGATTCCTACGCCGTCAGCAAGCAAGTTTACTAACTGTTTTCATTTACATTTATTTAATCGTATGTTTACGACACCAGACTAGGGTGCCGACGAGGTTAGGTGAAACCCGACTAATTAGAAAGTGCTCCGATCTCGAAATGCATCCCTATCCCGATCGCGCAACGTGTTGAACAATCCAACCGAGCGCGTGGCGAGATCTGGACATTTTCCGAGATCGGGGCGCTTGCAGAAACTCTCTACTCTCTAATAGATCGCGACAACAGATCAGCAAGCGCAGATATGCTAACCATAAAAAAGATAATGACCAAGGACATGGCTAACGTCATTGCATGTACACCGACAGGGACGGATCCAGGGGGAGGGGGAGGCAAAACGTCCAACAGCACCCTGCATGAGGCTCGCAAAAACCACTGTCGGCCGAAACAAATTCATAATTTTGGGTGGGCTGAGCCGGAGCTTCGATCAGCACGACTCCGCTGTCGGATCTTGACACCGGATGACGGGTGGGGAAGGGGGTACTGTTAGACTACTTTTTCGCGGCGACGTTAACAACTTTTTTCAGAACGTCTAGGGGGCACGTAACGGGGACACTTTCAAAAGGTCTAAGGAACACGCCGCTCCAGCGCATACATAGGGCGGCAAAAAGGTCTGCGAGGGCAAATGCACCGTAGCCCCCCTGGATCCGCCTATGACCTAGTACAACCGGTCTGCAACAAGTGATGTCAATGATCCGCACTGGCCGACTGCGTGACATTGCAATATCTGACACTGCAGGCCTACCCAGCATCGACGTATTTGTCCATGACCAAATAATTCGTGACTATTGCTTAGTAATTAGGACAGCTTTGTGGAACCGCTACAGTTTGCTCGCTCATGAAGGCCATTGAGTCACCTGCAAGACCAAGGTCCTAGGGCCCAAGCAGAAGCCCATAATTGTTTCCATGCATTGACTGAGCAACCGTAACCTGCCATCAATTGATGTATACCATGTCAGGCCAATCCTAAACGGCGGAAATGGAACTGAGTGCCCGACTGTCGACATCTGCGACTCTCTCCCATCTGCTGAGTATCTTCAGAGTAACATTGATGCATTTTCACTGTATCCGATATAGATTACCTTTTGAAGATATCCTGCAATAGCACAAGAATATGTCAGATGCACCTGTACCGCCACAGCGAGCCCGGTATTACGTCGCCCAGGCATACAATCCAAAAATAGCGGTCACGGTCATGTCCCATCAGTTATGTGCTTTTGGCAGAAATAGAAACCTCATATCATATTTTCCTCTGCAAATAAATCAAAACTATTTAAATACATGCATTTACGGACTCATAGATTAAAAAAACAATATACAATATGAGTCAAATTACGTCGTTTTTCAGGACGTTGCTTTTTACAGTTCGCTTCGATGTTTGCAATAAATTACTGAAATTATTTGAAATATTTCAACAAATTAGGTATCATTTTAAAACGCTTGATCTGTGGAATCCAAAACAAAACATGCAACACTCCATTTCACAATAGCCGTTTTGCTGTGGCATGATACATATTAGAGCTGAATCACAATCAAGTCACGAACACTGTGCTGGTCAATTGAACTTTATTTTAACATAGACACTGTGGTGACAAGTTATCCACCGTTTATTTGGCGATACATATGTAAGTATGATCACACAGTTAATTCTGAATTGTATTGTTGATAACTTGGAAGTTTTCAGGGTAAGGATGGATAACATATCCTGCTTGAGGCGCTTTGAGGACCTGTTCTGAAAGTATATGATATACGGGTATGCTTCCGAGTTAGTCTGTGCTTCTGGTTGTTTCCGTTTAAAGCCCAATATAGCCCTTTCTCAGAAACCACCGCCCTCACCCGGGGCCACCGATTCACTTACTAGTCCCGACGCTGCGTCCGATATTTCCAAAGTAGGTTCAGGCTGGTCAGTGGTCAACTCGATATTGACTGCATCGACCCCTGCGTCCGATTCTTCCTTATTGTCTTCTTCTTCTTTGATTTCTTCTTCTTCTTTGATTTCTTCTTCTTCTTTGATTTCTTCTTCTTCTTTGATTTCTTCTTCTTCTTTGATTTCTTTTTCGGCTTTTGGCACATCGGTGAGAAACACCAACCTCGCCCCCAAGTCGGCGATCATTGTAAACAACTTAGACTTCTGTTCGCGGAATGCGTTACGACGACGCTGACGACCCTTGATCAACAAGCACATAGAGACCGCCACAGCGACGCAGCAGATATCCAGGACCATGCTGAACAAGGCTGTTGCGAGGTACACTGTCGTGTATGAGCGGATCATATTGCTAATCTGTTGGACAAAATGCAACGTGTTGGTTAAGGCAACAATATTCTAAATATAATCCAGCTGGCGTATGCGTGTGTGTGTGTTAACGTTTTTGCCCTGGATGGTTTGCATCTACGGGTCCAAACGTTCATGGATTAATCTACGACCCTTCGAATGAAAAGTACTCCCTTTGTTTTTTAATGACGCATACGTCAAGGGTTCTTAGCATTTCAGGGTAACGGTTACGTAAAACGTAACTTGCAACAATCATAGAAATCGCGCGCGCAGCGAATGCTTTAGAAAAACGGTTCCTGTTTCTATGTAGGTAAACCGCTTTTGAGCGTACATTATGCCTAATGACAAGTAACGTTTTAACTACGAGGGCGGTGTACCAATTGTACATCATTAATATTACTTTTGATAATTGTTTTTAACTCTACGTGTTTATTATTATTACTACAATTCGGAATTTACATAAAC
This sequence comes from Paraescarpia echinospica, assembly GCA_020002185.1. Lineage (NCBI taxonomy): Eukaryota > Metazoa > Annelida > Polychaeta > Sabellida > Siboglinidae > Paraescarpia > Paraescarpia echinospica. The sequence goes on from CM034531.1 coordinate 78,576,898, forward strand.
GGTTCGATGTCGCCCGTGTACGTATGTAGCGCCCTCTGGCACATAACATCGACTAGGCAGCTAGCTGACGAATACGTCTACCCAAATGCCAATATCATAGCAATTCGACTATAATTTACAATGTTACAATATCACAACTAAGGTCTATCGATGGACGTGAACTTTCTCTCCGACCTTCGACACAACGTGTATTGCAGCACATGCGTGACGCGGTTGTTTCTGGTTATACGTTTGACGTGCGCTGAAACTATCGCGATGTTGTGTTTACTTAACGATGTCGTGTGCAAACAACGCATATGAGGATCCAGTGGGGGTGGGCCTAAGACACAAACACAAGAAGTCGACTCATGTACACTAAATGAAATAAATAGGTTCAACGTCGTAATTTATGTTAACAGTTTTACGTTTAGCAGGATGGATGAGGCACGGAAACAGCTCTTTGCCGTGGGATCTGGTGCCACTTGGAATACCCCACTACCAAAACATGCATTGCACCAATATGTGAATAAGGCTGCTTATCAAATTCGGTATGTAAGGTCATAACATATTTTTAGAAATATCCATCAGCCTAGTCTGAGATACTGTGGTTGGATCCAGTGGGGGTGGGCCTAAGACACAAACACAAGAAGTCGACTCATGTACACTAAATGAAATAAATAGGTTCAACGTCGTAATTTACGTTAACAGTTTTACGTTTAGCAGGATGGATGAGGCACGGAAACAGCTCTTTGCCGTGGGATCTGGTGCCACTTGGAATACCCCACTACCAAAACATGCATTGCACCAATATGTGAATAAGGCTGCTTATCAAATTCGGTATGTAAGGTCATAACATATTTTTAGAAATATCCATCAGCCTAGTCTGAGAGACTGTGGTTGGATCCAGTGGGGGTGGGCCTAAGACACAAACACAAGAAGTCGACTCATGTACACTAAATGAAATAAATAGGTTCAACGTCGTAATTTACGTTAACAGTTTTACGTTTAGCAGGATGGATGAGGCACGGAAACAGCTCTTTGCCGTGGGATCTGGTGCCACTTGGAATACCCCACTACCAAAACATGCATTGCACCAATATGTGAATAAGGCTGCTTATCAAATTCGGTATGTAAGGTCATAACATATTTTTAGAAATATCCATCAGCCTAGTCTGGGAGACTGTGGTTGGACTGAATCTGAATGGTTACGTCGTAAGAAGCCACTATTGACTATGGTTTATTACGGGGTGGTTGCGTGTGCATGTTATTGGGTGTTTGGGCAGCACGATAAGCGGCGGAAATCGTTTATAGTTTCAGCCTGAACATGCGACTTGATTGGTTTGTTCCAGTCTACTGTTGTGCAACTGATTCAATATGGAAACCATGCTGGACTTGAACTATCAGAGGCATCGATCCCATGCAATGACCTAGTGCACTGTGGTTGCAAATCTAAGTGTAACCCAAATGATATATTATTTTTCATCAATATGTACGTTGTGAGGTATATTACGGTTGATAGTACAACTGAGTACCATTTGACAACAGTTTGAAAGGTCATAATCTTGAAAACACGTACCATAAACCAATTCTGAGGGCACGCTAAATTCCCATGGTCTAGGGGAGACCTTAGGAATTTAGCGTGCCCCAGAACTTTTATAATGGGCCCATGCGACCGTGCCCCCTAGACCGTTTGACGAAACAATTTCAACAGCACCCTCCCGTCTTCCGATATCACCGGTCCAGCCGAGACAGCAGTTGAAGTAAAAGCGGCGCAGCAGCGACAACATTTCTACTACACCATTAATTTGGTTCGGCCGGGTTTTTGTACCCCTCCCCCTAGACTAGATTTCTGGATCTGTCCCTGGAATCTATAAGTTTACTAGCTACACTCACACCTGGAGCAACACACTACGCGCAGCAAGTGTCACCATTACAGTATGATGAACTGAAACTTTATGGAACAATATTAGGGCCATAACTCCACAATGCTACATTGTTGATTTCTGACTTTCGATTATCCATTTACGCCTAGATTGTCGAATTCTGACTTTCGATTATCCATTTCTCCAAAAGAATTTCTCGAAAAGAAGTTCTCAAAAAGATCATCTGGCATAAATTGCACGCCGTGACCTAAGCAGCTAAGCTGTGCTGCCCCCTAACGAACTACACCAACTTGCAAATACTGAAATATCCCTTGCAAGTCAGGCCAAAGCAATTATAGAATTGCTTTGGTTAGGCCTTGCGCTGTCAGTCACCAACGTCACGACGTAGTGTACAGAATACTTATATCGAGCATTTTTCACCCACGTTATAAGCTGTTTTATCAAAGTTGGAGTTTAAAAGAACTAAAAGATGAACGGAAGAAACGAAGTGCCAAGCAGTCTGGCAGAAAACGCGAATTGATTGTCAGGTAGGTTGGTACTGTGTGTGAGCGATAATTCATGATGTTTCGTAAACTGTCAATAATAATATTTATTCGTACTATAACGTGTACAATTCAGTGAAAGCAACATATACATCCATCTAATATGTATATAAAACGGTCAGTGCAGCCAGTCTCGTCTACGGAGCGTGAGCGTCTATGTCATGAATGGGGGAGACTGTTTTTAAGTGAATATTATTAAACTTTAAATGTGAGTCTCACATCACAGTGATTTGTTTTGTATTTTGTTGACATTATGTAAATTGTTATTGTAAAATTTGTATCTTAGTATTTCTTTTCATATTTTGTAGTTCTAGTTGTTTCCAGCGCATGGCAATGTTCTAATAACTGACTAGGTTGTATTATTGTGGTTACAGTGTAATGGTCTGATGAGGTCTCATTCTTTATATGCTGGCACTGAGGGTGGTCACTACAAGGGTGCTTGTCGTCCTCAGTGGTTCTTTTACGTCCAAAATTGAGACGAGACCGACATTAATGTGATCACCGAGTCACGAGGGATACACAGTCCCCAATTTTGAGAGCCAGATTTTTACACCAAATATTATGCCTGCTCGGTCCAGGTTTCGAACTCAGAGTACTGGCATGCCAGGCGGATGTGTTAACCACTACACTAACCGCACTCTCTATATAATTTGTTTCTGCTTTTGGGATAAATAAAGCATCCTTACCTTACATAAAGTTGGGAGGGTGTGTTTCTATATTTCATAAAAACCAACACAAAACCTTGGAGTAACATACACTATCAAGAGGGATGCGGGGGTACCAGCCCAGCCTGATCACAGTGCTTTCTTCTATATCATGAGCAGTCTTACTCCAAACCCACTATACTTTAACTTAGTCACATATTGAACATAACTTGGGATAATGTCATTGTTTTTCATTTTACAGGTTAATGAAGAGGAGCTCAGCATGAAACTGCCGAATAATAACATGTATAGGGACGTACATGGTGGTATGCACCAACTACCCAAATTTACACTGGGGAGTCTAGAGGAATACTTATCCCAGTACGGAAAGAAGCTGGAGGAAAAGAGCAAGTCTCTATACAAAGAAAGGTGAGTTATCTTAACATTAAACTAAAAGGACTGTAGGATTAAAGGTGTATGCGAATAACCATATGAGCTTAGTAGTTTGTATGTCCCTGTCAAATATGATACTGCCTCGATGAAATAATAGTTTTCTTTGTCAATGGATACCAGCAGGCTTATTTGTAAATTTATATGTGTTAAAATGTAACAACAAATATTCAAAACCTAACAATAAATTATTCAGGACCAGTATTCGTGCGGCACTTACGAAAACAAAATATCGGAAGTTACGCGCAATAAATGCGGATATATTTCGACAAGACATTCCCGTGTTTCGACCTGAAGATCTCGAGTCACTATGTGTTGATGAATTGGTCAGCCACTACGACGCTACTCTTATGAATCTTGTTGATACACACGCTCCTTTGCTAGAAAAGTGTGTCCGACTGAGACCAGATACAGCCTGGTATAACGATGATCTGCGCGACGCCAAACAAGAGAGAAGGCGGCGAGAACGAACATGGCGGAAATCCAAACTGGAAGTTCATCTACAAATGTTTCGTGAACAATGCAAGCTGGTAAATTATATGCTGCTACATGCCAAGACTACTTTCTATTCCGAAAAAATCCGGGACATTGGAAATGACCAGAAACAGTTGTTTGCTGCTGCGAACAATCTTCTTCACAGAAATAATAACACAGAGCTTCCGACACATGATTCGCAATCTGAACTGGCGGAGAGATTCGCAACTTTCTTCGCTGAGAAGACAAGCCATATCCGTAGCGAGTTGCCGAGTACTAATGCTAGAACGCTAGACAACCACTGCACATGTGAACTGCCATTGTTCTCCATGCCAACAACAGAATGTATAAAGAAAATCGTCATGGACGCACCACCAAAATCGTGCGACCTTGACCTAGCACCGACTTGGCTAGTGAGGGAATCAATTGATGAACTTCTTCCGATCGTGTCACGCATAATTATGCAATCACTGAAATCGTCTGTCATTCCTGATCAATATAAGACCAGTTACATATCGCCATTAATAAAGAAGAATGGACTAAATCCAAATCTGGTGCAAAACTATCGACCTGTCTCCAATCTGGCATTTGTCTCGAAAGTGCTTGAGCGCGTTGTAGCAAAGCAGCTTTGCGACCACATGCAAAAGAATAATTTGCACAACCAGTTTCAATCCGCATATCGACAACATCACTCCACTGAAACTGCTCTACTTAAAGTGCATAGTGACATTCTGTCTGCAGTCGACCGAGGCCACGTTGTTGTTCTAGTCATGCTTGACTTGACCGCAGCCTTCGATACCATTGACCACGCCATTCTGCTGAGTAGATTGACTCGTAGATTTGGTGTAACAGGCGCTGCGCTCGAGTGGTTTAGATCGTACTTGTCCGGACGGCAGCAGCTCGTGCGTATTGGCAGTGACAAATCTTCACCAATACCTGTGCCGCTTGGCGTGCCGCAAGGCTCTGTGCTTGGGCCGTTGCTTTTTACGGCATATATCTCACCGCTCGGCGACATCATCAAGAAATTCAGGGTGGACTATCATTTTTATGCAGACGACACGCAACTTTACGTCTCGTTTTGTCCCGGCGGAGATGACCAAGTGAATTCAATAGACAATCTGTGTAATTGCCTTGAGCATATAGGGGAATGGTTGCGGTCCAATTCACTGAAGCTAAACGACCAGAAGACGGATGTCGTGGTATTCGGCACCAAGCACAAGTTGCCACTGATGAAGGATATCCGCATAATCATCGGTGATGCAACTCTGAGCGCATCATCTAATGTTCGTAACCTTGGCGTCATATTCGACTCATCCCTTGGCATGGCGAACCATGTCTGTGCCATCTGCCGAACAGCCTACATGCACCTACACAACATTAGCCGTATCAGACGTTACCTTACCTTAGATGCGGCGAAATCATTAGTCCACGCCTTCGTCATGTCCAGACTGGATTATGGGAATGCGCTGCTTGCTGGACTACCACTTGAACATTTGAATAAACTCCAACGCATTCAAAACATGGCAGCAAGAATCATTACTCTTACACCTCGCCGAGATCACATTACCCCAATCCTGAAAGAACTGCACTGGCTACCTGTGAAATGTCGAATCGAATTCAAGATTCTTATGCATGTGTATCGATGTCTGAACGGCACCGGACCATTGTACCTGGAGAACATGCTGAAGAGACAGTGCTCTGCAGGGCGCACACGTTCGTCCCTACAATATCTGCTACACGTGCCGCGAACGAAGCTTGTTAGTTTTGGTAATCGTGCATTCGAAGTGATAGGACCTCGATTATGGAATCTGCTGCCGTTTCACATAAAATGTACTGGAAACCTAACACTGTTCAAACGGACTCTGAAAACGCACATGTTCAAAGCGGAATACTGTTGACATTTTACTTTCTTTGACATTTTACTCCTAAACTTATATTTTATTTATCTACCCATGATTGCATATATGTAAATATTATATATATTATTTATTCTATATATACATAAAGTATCTTATATATCTTAATAATGTTTAAATAACAGCTTTATATATATATATATATATTTATCTATTTTTAGTGAATTAAATAAAATTGTTCTATTTTTATAATTATTATATCAAATTTGTATTTTATATCTATTGTGCACATACCTTTGCTAAATTTTAATGTTTTATGATATTAGCTTCTTGTACAGCGCTCTGAGCATTTTATTGGAAATTGCGCTCTATAAAAAATAAATATTATTATTATTATTCTGGTATACCCTGCCTCATAAACTTAGAATACTCCTGATCATTAACCAGTTTAAAAGAAACCTAACAGTTCCTTACTCGTGAATTATTATTGATATTACGTGATATATGTGTCTGGGTAAATATATATAGGTGAAACACAATACTGGACCAAAAAGAGGACTGGACAACAAAAACAAGTGCAAAAAACAAAAAGTCTTAGATTTAACAAGATTGAAAAAGATTCCCATCCAGAGAATTAACTCTAGATGGCAGGTGGACAAGGAAGCCCTTTGGCTTATCGAGAGTCCAACCCATTTATCTACATATATCCAGCCTTCTGAGGTATGTGTCGATTTTATTTTAAAACATATTCACACTACTAGCACCCACACAATCATCAGATAATCTGTTCCATTCATTCACAGTCCTTTGTGAAAATGAGAACTTTCTTACGTCTGATCTACACTGCTCCTTTATTAATGTAACTTCATGTCCTCTAGTCTTTCTTAACTGAAAAAAACATATTTCTATCAATATTTTCATAACCATTCAATATTTAAAAAAACAATCTCCTGGTCTCTAGTGTTGTTAAACCACATTCTTTTACGCGTTTTTCATGACTAAGATCCCTCAGTTTTGGTATCATTTTAGTCGCTCTCCTCTGTACTCTTTCTAGCATATTTATGTCATTCTTGCGGTATGGCCTCCACGCTTGTATACAATATTCTAAATGAGGCCTAACTATTGTTTTGTACAGCGGTATTATTAGTTCTTTTTTTATATGCTATATTTCGCCTAATCAATCCAAGGATTTGATTTCCTTTTGAAGCTGCAATTCCACACTGCTCTGAAACCTTCATGTCAGCACTAATTGTCAACCCTAACTCTTTTCTTTTACAGTAGTATTTAATACAGTTCCCCCATTGTATATTCTACATATTCGTTCCCATGTCCTGTGTGAAGGCATTTACATTTCCCAAAATTGAACAACATTTGCCACTTTTCAGACCATTTGATCAACCTGTCAAGATCATCATGTAAATGCTGTCTATCTCCATCACTTTTAATTTTTCTAAACACTTTTGTATCATCTGCAAATTTCAACACCTTGCTAGCTATATTATCATCCAAATCGTTTATATATATTAAGAATAATGTAGGTCCCAGTACTGATCCCTGTGGAACCCCACTCAAAACTTATTTCCAGTTTGAAGCCTCCCCATCAACAACTACCCGTTGTCTTCTGTCAATCAGCCATTTTTTTATCCAGTTAATTATACTATTTCCTATGCCACGGGCCTTTAGTTTAAGCAGTAATCTTTGATGTGGTACTTTGACGAAAGCTTTTTGAAAATTTAAGTAGACGATATCTGCTGGTGATCCCTCATCTACCCACTTAGTGATATCTTCCAAAAAACATAAACACATTTGTTAAGCATGACCTCGCTTTTAGAAACCCATGTTGAGACGGGTTTATCAAGTTATGATTAACAAGAAAATCCACCATGTGATCTTTAATTAGTCTTTCTAATAATTTACAAATCACCGATGTTAAACTAACTGGTCTATAATTATTTGACTTGTTTCTCGAACCTTTTTTGAATGACGGTATAATGTTTGCTTCTTTCCTTTCTAAAGGAACCACTCCCTCTTCTAATGACAAGTTGAAAACTGTTGCAAGCAGTATGCTAATTTGTTCTACAATTTCCAATAGTAGTTTGGGTGGAATACCATCCACTCCAGGTGATTTTTTATCCTTCATAGCCCTAACTTTCTTAGCTACCATTTCTGAGGTTACAATTAACTGTCTTAACTAGTCTGATTCTGCCCCCTTGAACTTAGCCTCTGGTACTGGCAGTGAACTAGTGTCTTCTCTGGTAAACACTGAACTAAAATACTCATTCAGGTCTTCTGCCATTAATAATCCTTCTGATATTATATTTCCAGCACTATCTTCTAAAGGACCGACCTGATTCTGAACTTTCTGTTTGCTTCGAACATACGCATAAAAACTCTTGCTGTCATGTTTTATATTACAAGCTAATTTATGTTCATTGCTTCTCTTTGAATTTCTAATTTCAGCTGTAGCTTGGTTTAGTGCTTCTTTATAAATGTTGTAGTCTTCGTCATTTCCAGTACGTCTATATGACTTCCACATCATTTGTTTATACTTAATTTTTCTAATGGCTTCTTTCGATAAGTGTTTCTTTTTGGACCATTTCCCGTGTTTTTTTAAGGGAACAAATTTGACGATGATGCATTCAATATCACTCTAAGATATGCCAGCATTCTGTTGCTGTCTTATCCTTCAGTGAGTTATTCCAATCTATCTTTGCTAAATATTTCATTATGTCCTTATATTTTCCTTTATGGAAATTTCTCCTCTACTGCTTTTTACTATTCCTTTCTGATTTTACTTTGATGGTAAAATGTATCCGGTTGTGATTTCTATTCCCCAGTGGCTCACATATCCTGACATTGTCAACTAATTCATTCTGTGAGGATAAAACTATGTCTAACACATTCTCTCCCCTGGTTGGTTCTAGCACATGTTGAGAATGGAAACTATCTTGTACTAAAACTAAAAACTTGTGGTCCTCACTACCCATACTCTGTAGAGATTTCCATTTTAATCCCCCATAATAACACAGTCCCGTTTGCTCACTTCCCTTATAGCGTTTTGTATTTTTTCATTCTCTTCTATGCTTATGTTTGGACTTCGATAAACTAATCCAACCGTTAACATTGAGTTTCCTGTAATTATGTTACACCAAACAGCTTCTTCGCAATCTGCTTCTCTGTCTAATTTTATTTCATAAGCCTGGATAGATTCTTTAATATATAAAATAACTCCACCTCCCCTTCTTCCTATTCTATCTTTCCTAAACATTACATATCCTGTCAGTCCCAATTCGGCATCTGATACATCGGTGGTTGCCCATGATTCGGTTTTACCTATTATGTAAGGGTCAATATCTTCTACCATAATGTTTACTTCATTTCTTTTGTTTACTTGCATTTAAACAAACACATTTATATCCAGCTTCAGAACAGTTTTCCAGACTGTTCTTTGCTGAATTATTTTTGCTGTCTTTATCTATGCCTCCAGTTTCAGGCTTCTCTGCGAGTCCCCCGCGAATGTAGTTTAAATAGATTAACCTGTCCCACTGTCAACAGATCTCAGCAGATTCTCTGAGAATACTGCTGCCCCCTTTCCACTTAGATAGAGGCCACCTCTCATGTACATATCTTCTCTCCCAACAAAGTACCCCCATAAATCTATGAATCCCACGCCCTCTTCTTCACACATCTGGTCAACTAGTGCGTTGATCGCCATCCTCTTACAGTTTATGTATGATGCCCCCCTTCCTCCCATTACTGGCAAAATTCCTGAGAGAACAACCTGTTCCACTCTCGTCTTCTTTACCTTCCTTACTAGATGTCTGTACTTCTGAACTATCCCAGTTGTTCCCTCCTTGTCTGCATTATTTGTCCCTACGTGTACTAGTATAGACCCTCCCTTGTCATGCCCCAATACCTTCTCTACCCTTTCGGTCACATGCTCTATCCTAGTCCCCGGTAGACATACAACAACGTCCTTCCCCTCACATATAGTCTTGTCTGTTTTTCTCAGAATTGAATCGCCCATAAACACTCTCTCTGTTCTCCTTGCCCCCCCCCCAATCACTGCCTCGGAGTAGCTCCTCCGGTTTGCATATGTCTGGTTATTGTCTTTTCCTGTTGTCGTCTTCTCTCCTGTCACATTCTCTTCCATTCCCTTCTTTCTTGTCGCGCTTTCTTTTGTCCCCTTTCCTCCTGTCATCTTCTCTTCTAGCACATTCACTCCCGTCCCTTTTCCCCGGCTACCTCCTTCACTACGGTCACTTTCTCCCCTGTCACCTTCACGCCTGTCATGTTTTCTGTCTTCTTCCATCAGTCTTCTGTCTCACAGTCTTACCAACTGCCTCTGTGGTATCTACCTCTTCACCACCTGTATCGCTGTCGCGTCTCTCCTCGTTCTCTACACTCTGACTACCTATTGATCTGTCCCCACTGACCCGTTTTCTTTTCCTCTGCCGAACACTTTTCCTCCGTCTCTGTGTCTTCTCAATTTCTTGTTCCTTCACACCGGTCACCTCCCCTCCTCTCAGTCTCCTTACTTCAGTCTCCGTGTCACACCTCTGCTCCTTCTGTGTTGTAGAATTCTCAACTCTCTCCGCGTCATCCCTCTCTGCTACATCTATTTCTATGTTGAGTCTCACCTCCATCTCCTTCACTAAATCCGTCAACTTACACACCTCCTTCATCAGACATTCCACCCTCAAACACCCCATACACCGAAAGGTGAATCCGTCATCTTTGGTCTCTACCCATGATTTTGGACAGCCAGACAACGTAAAATCCACCCAGCTCTGGCAGTCGTTGCAAACTAAGTGTCGTTTTGCCCTGAGTTGCCGCTTGCAAGGTGTCACATCAGAATTTATTTATGTTCAAAATATTTGTTTATATAGTCTTTGAAAAGACTTTTCTGTGTACAGTTTACACCAGATTGTTTAGGTTATAGTTAGTTATATTTGTTAACACACAGTGACACACCGTGCCTTACCTAGTTACCATGTCGATGACAATGTATTCAATTTAGGCTTAGATACAAGGTAGTCTTTACAAAGACCGTTTCCTGTGTATTAATATACACTTTAAAAGGGTGTTATTTCAGGTTTTAATTACTCATCTAACTACATCGATTATCTCAAGTAACGCTATTCTATTGTCGTTCACATTACGTTAACTTCGCCAGTGACCTACTTTATAAACAACGTTCCGATTACATTAACGTCCCCAATTATTGCTCGCAAATCGCCTACTTTTAATCTTCCATAGATTACTCCCTATAGCTAACTTTTAACCAAAAATATTGCTTAATATATATCTATAATTATGTTATGTATGCAATACACTCAATAATATCACTTATCTTGATCAAATATCCTTATATTTTGCAAGTTTGCCGAATTGGCCTAGACCTGATATCTGAAAAAGACAACGGCAATTTTATATATCTTTTCTCTCTTCTCTCATACTTTAGGTCTTTTGTATATTTCCTTTTTCTTCTTTTTCTTTTGTTTCCTCCAACAATAAACCAACCGTTGTCTAATGATCAAGATTGATCGGTTAACGTAATATACAGATACCAAATTCAAACCAATTCACCACCGGAAGTTCCCCTGTAGTTTTTTATGTGGTAACCAAGATACATCTACACCTAAAATTAAAGAAGATAATATATCTTTATTCACTGTTATGTGGCGCAATGCCAAGTGAAGTTGATGATCTAAAATATGAGAATGTGAAACCCTTCAGAAATAAAAATTTGCTTGACTGATGTATGCTAGTACCTCATCAGAATCCAACCAAGACTTTTAAAATGTTAAGAATGATCAGAGCACTCTGGACGTGAAATGGTGGACACTGTAACTTACGTTATCCTCCACAATGTCCACAACCACAATTTTTTTCAAACAACAATAAACAGGCAGGATGCGTTTTTTTGTGACTCTTCTTTCTTCATGGGCCTAAGATACAGCACAAATGTTATCAACAGGAACTGTCCGCAAAGAAGCTGCTTATGGAGTAAATATAGCGTAAGTTACAGGACACCAATAGTTTAATGTGCACATTTAAATATACATTTGTTTTCAAACACATTTTAATAATAACATCTTGGACATGAAAAACTAGGTTGACTTCTGCACTTGTATATTATACCAGTGTATCAACACACACATATTAATACACCTTTAAAAAGTATTTAGCATATGGTGATGACTCTGAAATAAATTTATAAAATACATTATTAATTCTTGAAGAAGGTAGACATACATATTATGAACCTTTGAATACTTGACGAGGAAAATACACTGTTAGAAAATACACCTTATTTTGTCATTTCCAACATTCACCTTGACCATTAAACCTCAGGCTTAAAATGTCAAACATGAATATGTGTAGTAGTTACACATGGCAGACACTTACATGAATTTGTATACTGAAAACAAAACAAAAAATATAAATGCACTTTACTGATTAGCAGAATTTAAATCAGTCTATAATACTGACTAAGATCAAGCATCACTGTAATGTAATTGAACAATTTAAAATTGATGTAATGACAATGAACACCCAGTAAAGAAAAATAGTTTAAAATTTTCACCGTTTTGAAAAATAGCATATTCCACTAATGTCTGCATGCTGTATCAACCCACCCCCTTTCTCCACCCGGTAAACATTGACCGTTCCTAAGATATCAACATGTATTGATGCAGCTGTAGTAGAACATTTCTTGCTGCCTTTTTTGTGAAATGCTGCAGATCAAACATTATTTTATATTTACTGATTATGACAATGAACAACTCCATAATTATTTACTCCCAACACTACTATGATGCCTGGTTTTGTTTACAGAATATATGCTTTTCCTTACAGGAGATTGAAGTAGTGTGCTTAGCTCTCCAAGTTAATATGGCATACCGGTTAGTTGTATGTCCAGGATCTCAGACAAGATTCTACAGCCATGCAATATGATGCATATTAACAGTTTGTCATGTGAATGTCCACCGACTGATCCCAATTGTGTCGTGAGTTGCATCCGATGGGGTGTACAGATTCCCCAGTGCCGATGGGGTGTGCACTGGCTTTCAGATCAGTCAGTTAGCTTGACTGACTGGAAATAAATGTAGAATGCAGGTTGCTCGACATAAGAATGTGGTAACGCCTGACTAGCTGTGCAATTGGTGTTGGAACAGTGGATGCCAGGGTCTGGCAGATATGGCATGAGTCTTCTGGCAACAACTTTCTACCTATACCAGAGAAAAAGTGACAATTAGCATGGCTCTGACATGTATAATATTTTTATGACACATTTTTTGATGACACATTTATCAAAAGTTAATAATTCAAGGTATTTGTATTCAATTCAACTATAACTTTTACCAGTGTCCATGAAAAAATACATGAATTATCCAGCATTGTTACAGTGGTAGGGTTTCGTTGTCTTTGTGTTGCTGTTAGTCAGTGGCAGCAGCTGAGTTCTTGCAACATACACCAGGCATTTGTTATGTACAATACAAGTTTGTGATGAAGTAATGGTATTGAAAGCCTTTTCACATTTTTCAGCAATAGTCTGTTGATACACTGACAGCAGCATTTTACTTGTTTAAATTATCTATGTATCATGAGGACTGTTATATATTTTTCATGCCATGTATCATCTTTCTAAATTATTCTTTTTTGTCACTGTTTTATATTTTCACAAATAATTTACATTGCATTTTCATTTCTCATGATAATTAAACAACACTTGAGTAAGGTTAGTTCTGATATGGTGTAGTATTTAGTCCTCAGGATTGGTCAAAGCACTATACTGCCTGGCAGACCTGTTAAATCTAAAACACCATCTTGACTTATGTGGGAAGTATTAAGCTGAACTTAATATGCGAAGACTATCCACCACTGTCTGTAGCAGGTACTCTTCATACAGCTGAGTAAACTGGAGCAATGTAGCATGTAGTGATTGTACATGTCATTCTCAGTCACATGGGGATGACCTTATCTAGTCTAGTCACTGTATTTTTGCGAATTGTAAACACACCAAGCATTGCACAAACTACACAGTTTTTGAATTTGATATCATATTGACATTTTATTTAAACAAAGTAATATATATTTTTTTTTTATATTACATTTGTTCAACTAAACATCTTTCTAAGTAATTTGTTCTCATTGGTTTACATTTTATTGGCATTAAATATTAAAATAATTGTTAAATACACATAATTGTTTAGTCACTAATTTTTTGAGTGGTAAACATATAAGGCATGTATAAACTACAACTAGCATTTTATATTACATGTACTAACTAGTGTTGTTTTTTGCAACAAAGAATCGTGATAAAAGTAACTGTTTGTTTTTTATATGTACCTGACATTTTGTCAACCTCTTCCTAATTTTTGTTTCTATTGTTGCATTGCATATTATGTGCATGTGATGTGTATGTGATATTACAAATTATTACATTATACATATGCTTTTAATAATTTTGTAGTCAATCTTATCAAATAGTTTCAATAAAATGTTTGTACTTTACGTTGTCTTTACTTTAATTCAAATGCATTTCTAACAACAATATGCAATTTAACGATGACACCCATTACTGCAAAATCCTCATGCAGACAAACAAAACTATCTCATACATGGGTGGATCCAGAAATCGAGCCTGGCCAAACCAAATTTGATCGCTACTGAGTTGCCATCACTATAACTTCAGCCGCTCGGCTGGAGTGATGAAATCGGGAATCGGGGGGGGGTGCTAATGAAAATTTTCGCCACTGCACAGGCATGATTATTATGATAGTACAATCACTGAGGCTTGGCTATATTGTTTCAAGTGTATTTACTTGCACTGTATATACGAATTTATGTTTTCAACAGAAATATTCCAAATTAAATAAATAAAACATTAAATTCAAAAAGTGAACTGCAAATGAAATGTAGAATGTAATTGAAAGTTTCACAAAAGCCTTATCAACCAAAGATGGTGTAACTACCCACATAAGATTGGTCAGAATAAAACATAATTGTTAAAACCAATCACATATGTTTGCATATCTTCCAATTATTATGCTATGATTTATATATATATATATATATATATATATATATATAACGTTTGCATAGCAGCATCAATTAATACTTACGTTTGTTCTAACTGTCCTGAGCTGCATCCAGCCTCAGCAAGTGACTGGACACCTGACAGTAAGCTGCCTTTGCTACGACCGCTGATGCTCGATAGAGCCACCATAGATATTGTCATATGTGATGGCTGCAGTGGTGTCGAGGTAGTTCACGCCTTTGTGTTGAAGCTGTCAAACAAAGTCATGAATTGGAATATGGAATGAGTCAGATTATTTGTGAAGGTGAACATGGTTTGACAGCACTACTACCCGTCAATATATATATATATATATACATATATATAATATTATACAATATTATATGTGTGTGTGTGTGTATATATGTGCCATTGGAAGCTGGCTACACATGTCTAAAGGCTGGCTGAGTTACTGTAAGTCTTTAGAAGAAGATTCCAGCTGTTAGTAATGTCTCTTATGAGAGCAACAAAGGCATTTTTGTTATGGATTTCCTGGCTTGATTTAATAAACAAAAATGATAATGGCCTTTTAACTACTTGCAATTGTGGTTATTAACTACCCCGGTAGAGGTTTCTGACTGGGAAAGTAGGTTCGTTGAAGCGAAGCCTCCATGGCTTCACTGTCATCAACGCGCAAACAATTTGTAAACTGTCCTGTCAGAAAACTAGCTGCCAACCCTGACTGTATTTGAATTGAATCACGCAAAGTAAGATGAAGTGAATTAATTAAATGAAACGGAAAACAAATTTACAAAATGTTTCTACAAAATGTATGAATGTAGAATTATAAATTACAAAATGCATGTTATTGATAAATTGTAATGTTTTGGATGTGCTTTTTTGTGAAAGACCAAAATAAAAAACAACTAAAACAGAACTTCTATCATTTACATGTCCAAAAGGATTTGTAACTTAACAAAATATGAGCTGCAATTATTTGTACAGTAACAGTAATTCTCTGCTCTCTCACATAAATCAGTCGCAAGCTATCGATACATGTTACGAAGGCCTACATGTTATTGTTATGGACATTTTCACAGTATTGAGGGGTGGTGGTTTTCTGAACATAATAAGCAACATAATATTATATTCATACGAATAAATATGCGTGGTTGAAGCTGACTACTTTGAAATTACTAACTTGTTTTGATTGAGAGTCCAAAGTTCTAGTCACTGAGCCACTGCCCTCTATTGTAACCATGTGCATTGTTTCAATGGAGCACATTGTGTAAATACAGATGTATGTTGAATTGAAAAGCATGGAAATAACTAACCATTTCATCTTTCAAGTACTGATCTTGTGGAGTTAGCTTCAAGTAGTTGTTGTCGTTGGCAAGGGCATGTGGATTGGCAGGAGGGAACAGCTGTATCACTGGCATTGGTTGACTTTCCCGAAATATGTATATGTAGAGACATAAGCAACATTGTATTATTTGCTTTATACATAAAGCCAGAGACTACACTTGTTTTGACAAGTAACTATTTTACAATTGGTCTGTAAAAGAAATACAGGTTGTATAAGATTTGTTTCGTCAAATAGAGTGAACCTGTCTGGAGTAGAGTCGTTGTTCTGCAGTTGCTCTGATCGAGGATCATATATAAGGTCCGCATTGTCCTTCCCACGAATTGCATGTAATCTGCTGGACTTAATAGGAGTTCCTTTAAAAGGTATAACATGATGGAAGGTCTGGAGGACCTGCAGGTCAAGTCAAAGTGTACATTCAGCTACATATTTATGAATTTTATATGCACTTTAACCCTTTCATTTATTTATTGTTACTGATATGTTGACAAGAGCGTGTCACATTCTTGAAATTACCCAGCTTATTTGTACAAAATTGGGATAAACTAAATGCCATTTTTTGTGCATTGACAATTGCCCCAATATTTGTACATAGTACATTGAATGCAGAAAATAAGTGTTTTTTTAAACGTCTTATCTGTGTAGATGTCACTTCTGTCAAGATAGTTCCTGTCTGACAGTAGTGTCAGGCCGAACAGAACTGCTGCAACATGCTTGCAGTGAGCTGTAGTGCCCTGCCCAGCACCACATTCACATTGTGCTTCTTACACCACTGCATCATTGTTCATGGACACATCTACTTTATAAGAGGCAGACTTCCTCATCTCTGCCCACACAACAGGTGACACAAACCACTTTCCTTGTGTGTTGTCTGTGGTGGTACGCATATACCGCAATAACCTGAAGAAAACAATGTACAATATATATATATAAAATTGTGGAGTCGCACAATACCGGGCCAAATTGGTGTCATGTAACTTATGCTATATTTACTCCATAACCAGCTTCTTTGCGGACAGTTCCTGTTGATAACCTTTGTGTTGTATCTTAGGCCCACGAAGAAAGAAGAGACACAAAAAACGCATCCTGCCGGTTTATTGTTGTTTGAAAAAAAATTGTGGTTGTGGACAACGTAAGTTACAGTGTCCACCATTTCACGTCCAGAGTGCTCTGATCATTCTTAACATTTTAAAAGTCTTGGTTGGATTCTGATGAGGTATTAGCATACATCAGTCAAACAAATTTTGATTTCTGAAGGTTTCACATTCTCATATTTTAGAATATCAACTTCACTTGGCATTGCGCCACATAACAGTGAGTAAAGATATCTTATCTTCTTTAATTTTAGGTGTAGAAGTATCTTGGTTACCATCTAAGACTTTTTGTTTTTTTGTACTTGTTTTTTGCTGTCCAGTCCTCTTTTTTTGGCCCAGTATTGTGCTTCACCTATATATATTTACTCAGACACATACATAATGTAATATCAATAATAATTCACGAGTAAGGAGCTGTTAGGTTTCTTTTAAACTGGTTAATGGTCAGGAGTATTTTAAGTTTATGAGGCAGGGTATTCCATAATACTGGTCCTGAATAATTTATTGTTAGGTTTCGAATGTTTGTTCTTACATTTAACACATATAAATTTGCCAAACCTCTTACAAAAAAGCCTGCTGGTATCCATTGACAAAGAAGACTATTATTTCATCAAGGCAGTATGATATTTGACAGGGACGTACAAACTACTAAGCTCATATGGCTATTCGCATTTACCTTAATCCTACAGTCCTTTTGGTTTAATGTTAAGATAACTCACCTTTCTTTGAATAGAGACTTGCTCTTTTCCTCCAGCTTCTTTCCGTACTGGGATAAGTATTCCTCTAGACTCCCCAGTGTAAATTTGGGTAGTTGGTGCATACTATGTACGTCCCTATACATGTTATTATTCGGCAGTTTCATGCTGAGCTCCTCTTCATTAACCTGTAAAATGAAAAACAATGACATTATCCCAAGTTATGTTCAATATGTGACTAAGTTAAAGTATAGTGGGTTTGGAGTAAGACTGCTCATGATATAGAAGAAAGCACTGTGATCAGGCTAGGCTGGTATCCCCGCATCCCTCTCGATAGTGTATGTTACTCCAAGGTTTTGTGCTGGTTTTTATGAAATATAGAAACACACCCTCCCTACTTTATGTAAGGTAAGGATGCTTTATTTATCCCAACAGCAGAAACAAATTATATAGAGAGTGCGGTTAGTGTAGTGGTTAGCACATCCGCCTGGCATGCCAGTGCTCTGAGTTCGAAACCTGGACCGAGCAGGCATGTATTTGGTATAAAAATCTGGCTCTCAAAATTGGGGACTGTGTATCCCTTGTGACTCGATGATTACATTAATGTCGGTCCCGTCTCAATTTTGGACGTAAAAGAACCACTGAGGACGACAAGCATCCTGGTAGTGACCACCCTCAGTGCCAGAATGAGACTTCATCAGACCATTACACTGTATCCACAATAATACAGACTAGTCAGTTAATAGAACATTGCCAAGCGCTGGAAACAACTAGAACTACAAAATATGAAAACAAATACTAAGATACACATTTTATAATAAAAATTTATATAATGTCAAACAAAATACAAAACAAATCACTGTGTGATTGGAGACTCCGCACTATTATTATCTTTACTAATATTCACTTAAAAACAGCCTGCCCCATTCATGACATAGACGCTCACGCTCCATAGACGAGACTTCTTCTTCTTCTTCACAGTCTTGTGGTTACTTCTATCCAGAAGAATATTCCACAGTTTGTTGCACATGCGCGGTTTAAAAGTGTTGATAAAAATAGGGTTGATAAAAACAGTGTTTATTTTTTTAAGAGGGTGTGTCTAGGTAGTATTTTTTACCCAGACCTCAACTTCCGCTTTGAAGGATGTGAGGGTGCTGGCCGAGGACGCTTTGTCGGGGATCTTGTTCCATAAACGGATGGTTGAGGGGAAGAAGGAGTGGAGGTGCGTGTTTGTTCTGGAGTGAGGCAGGAGGAGTTTGTTGGGCTGTCCCCTGGTGATACGGTTGTTTGTTGTCAGCGTACCCTCAGTTGGCGTGATGTCCACAAGTCCACTCATTATCTTATACATAAAGGTGGCCTTTGTGACAGTTCTTCTTTCTTGGAGGGTCTGTAGTTGTAGTCTCTTTACAAGTTCTGTGGCACTGGTATAGTGGTTAAAATCATGGTAGATTCTCCTCGCGGCACGGCGCTGGACAGCTTCGATGGTGTTTACCAGGTGTTTCTGGTGGGGATTCCACACGACAGAGCCGTACTCCAACACTGGGCGGACAAGTCCTTTGTAGCAATGTGAGTGCAGCTGTGGAGGGCACTGGCTGCACTGACTGTTTTATATACTTATTAGATGGATGTATATGTTGCTTTCACTGAATTGTACACGTTATAGTACGAATAAATATTATTATTGACAGTTTACGAAACATCATGAAATATCGCTCACACACAGTACCAACCTACCTGACAATCAATTCGCGTTTTCTGCCAGACTGCTTGGCACTTCGTTTCTTCCGTTCATCTTTGAGTTCTTTTAAACTCCAACTTTGATAAAAACAGCTCATAACGTGGGTGAAAAATGCTCGATATAAGTATTCTGTACTCTACGTCGTGACATTGGTGACTGACAGCGCAAGGCCTGACCAAAGCAATTCTATAATTGCTTTGGCCTGACTTGCAAGGGATACTTAAGTATTTGCAGGTTGGTGTAGTTCGCTAGGGGGCAGCACAGCTTAGCTGCTTAGGTCACGGAGTGCAATTTATGCCAAATAATCTTTTGGAGAACTTTTTTTTGAGAAAATATTTTGGAGAAAATATTTTGGAGAAATATTTAACCAAGCGCCATTCTAGTGAATTATTTGACAAAAGTCTTGCACAATGACAGCGTAAGTGGATAATCGAAAGTCAGAATTCAACAATGTCAGCGTAAACGGATAATGGAAAGTCAGAATTCGACAATTTCGGCGTAAATGGATAATCGAAAGTCAGAAATAAACAATGTAGCATTGTGGAATTACGGCCCTAATATCGTTCCATAAAACTTATCCCCAATGACCATTTAATGTCTGAAGTCGCCAATGACGGGATTGCATGCAACAGATAATAATTGTAATACAACTCCAGTGGCGCCACCTAGGGAGTGACTGCCACCTAAACAAACTCAAAATAACATCCTTTGTGGATTTTAATGCATCGCCAATTTGTAGATCAGAGGCCAATGTTTTTTGAGGAAGCGAATGCATAATTATAGAAATATGGGACTGGCCTGAGAGAAGATACAGCTACAATGCTTCATTGTTAGCTATTATTGTTAAATATATAGATATACGGTCTTCCGTTGTGTGTTTCTTAACATTTAGTCAATATTGCTAACATGACAGTCACGTATAAATTACCAATTTATGCCCAGGATTGAGTTAACCAAACGTGCAGTATGTGAAACGTTTAGACCTACACATAACGTAGGCGGTAAGCATATTCATACAGCTAGGGGTGCCCAAATATGTGGCACTACATATGCATACAAACTTAGCTTTTTAAAATTGTTTCTATGAGTAGATTTGAGTTGAAAGGAACAAAAGTCAATTGTTTTGAGCCTAAGCATCGTCTAAAAGAGTTACTAAACATCAACCATTTACTATATAGTATAGCGGCTAAGAGCCAAACGTTTGATGAATTGTGCACTTTTTTACAAAAGCATGACAATTGACGCATATATAATTTATATTAGGTAGATTCATATAAACCTAGGTACTCATCGCTATCGACATGGTACGTAGCCGCCATCCTGATTTTTTTTAAATGGCCGCCACGGAAATACATTATCCAGATATATCAGCTTCAAAGCAACATAAAAACAATGTCATGTTCTTGGTGTCTAATCCAACATTTTCAGGGTCAAGAAATCCATTTTTGTATATGCAGTATCCAAGAATGACGGCCATATTGCAATTCAAGATGGACGCCACGGAAATGCATCACCCAAATATATCAGCTTCTAAGCAACATATAAATATGTTCTATGTGTCTAAACCAACATTTTCAAGGTCAAGGAATCCATTTTTGCCATACGCTTTATTTTCAGATGACAGATGATATTGAAATTCAAGATGGCTGCCATGAATATACGTTTTACGAACATGATTTTTAATACCTATTGAGTACATAATACGAGCAATCCATATGTGGTTCAAATGTTTCAAGGTCAAGGAATCCAGTTGTGCCACTTGCATTATTACCAGATGACCGCCGTATTAAAATATAAAATGGCTGCCATGGAAATAATATGTTTAAATATCTCAAAATTATCAACTTCTACACAAACATTAAACGTGATATTGATGTCTATACCTACATTTTCAGGGTTAATTAATCAATTTCTTCTACGTGTTGTTATTATGAGATGACAGACGACATATTGAAATTCATGATCGCCGACATCCAAAATCTTATATTTGGGTTTAATTTGGCTTTCGAGCAACACTAAAAATACTCATTGTGTTTAATCCGGTAATGCACGTGTCATTGGATGTAAATGAGCTACAACCATTAAAAGATGGTCACACAGAATATCAAGATGGCTGCCATGAACGTGTACTTTCTAGAAACAAGATCTGAAGGTGTTTAGGTTTAGGAACGATATCTGGTTTGTGGTACGTGTTTTCAAGATTATAACCTTTCAAACTGTTGCCAAATTTTACTCAGTTATACTACCAACTGTAATATACCTCACAACGTACATATTGATGAAAAATAATAATATCAATTGCATGGCATCGATGCCTCTGATAGTTCAAGTCCAGCATGGTTTCCATATTGAATCAGTTGCACAACAGTAGACTGGATCAAACCAATCAAGTCGCATGTTCAGGCTGGAACCATAAACGATTTCCGCCGCTTATCATGCGGCCCAAACACCCAATAACACGCACACGCAACCACCCCGTCATAAACCATAGTCAATAGTGGCTTTTTACGACGTAACCATTCAGATTCACTCCAACCAGTCTCCCAGACTAGGCTGATGGATATTTCTAAAAATATGTTATGACCCCACATACTGAATTTGATGAGCAGCCTTTTTCACATATTGGTGCAATGCATGTTTTGGTAGTGGGGTATTCCAAGTGGCACCATATCCCAAGGCAAAGAGCTGTGTCCGCGCCTCATCCATCCTGCTAAGCGTAAAACTGTTAATGTAAATTACGACGTTGAACCTATTTATTTAATTTAGTGTACATGAGTCGACTTCTTGTGTTTGCGATAACAGGGCGAGGAAGACATATGTAGCTGCGGGGAATGGAGTCCTTGTCGACTTCTTCTTATAACCAAGGAAACTGGAGACTATGTCGCACCAAGTCACAGTGTAGCAAATAACGAAACAACCTGAGTGGTTCCGCTACGTAAACAAAATACTTACCACATGCAATATATGCTCTTTTGACAATTGCCAACTGGGATGTAATATATATATATATATATATATATATATATGATGCGTCACTGCTGGGCACCATCGTCACTTGTCCATCTACGAGGATCGCATGTCGTATGTCACTGTAAAATTATTCTATAAGAGTTAGTATTGTTGTGATTCTATAATGTGATTTTTTAATATTTTACTCTAGCATGTGTTTGTTTACATTTATAATCGTATGCGCTGGACAGACAGAAACGCAATTTCCCTGCGACGATCAATGAAGTATTCTTTATCTTTATCCTACATTTTTGTGTCGATGTGGAGCAATCTGCAACGGTGGGTTATTTGGTAATGCAGTGAGTTTTATTGTGATCCTTATTTTAGTTGGCGCTTTTCAGTCGTTTCGTCGGCATATCTATTATACTATTGTTATCATATGTCCTTGACAGTGGATACCGTTTGTATTTGTCCATGACAACAATTTGTACTTTGAGTCAGTATATTATATGCGAGACGTTCAGCAATTGGGTTACACTAATTTAACATGTTCACGCTAAAGATGATATTTATTTAACAAAGTTGTTTTGTATGCCAGAGTGTAGTATATAATGTTTCGCTGATTTTTAAAATGGCAGTTTGAACATTACCTTCCAACTCCACTTATACCTGTGATATATCTGGCCCTGCCCCCACCCACGTATCCAACGATTGTGGATGTTGTGTCACTCTTACAACACAACAGTCACACTTTGTGAGCCATTGACTTAATCGTGACACCGGCCTAATGTTATTGCTGAGAAAATATGTTGTGGTTTCGACACAACAAATGGCCATTCATAAGTTGCCAATAAACCTCAATACGCCTGGAGTACATTTTCTATATAGCTGACGTGAAGTCGAAAGGTAACCATTTGTTTTATCCATTCTTAATCAATGATATATTTTTCTTCATCAGTGTATCCACTGTCACTTATCGTCTGGTTGATAATATAGCTCAGCAAAAATAATTGTCATACAAGTGAATATATGTAGGCATTCAACCACATATGGATTACTCAACCTCAAGAGGAAGTAAAATCATGTTCATAAAACCTCTATGCATGGAAACCATCTTGAATTTCAATATGGCTGGCACCTGATGACATAGCATATTGCAAACATTGATTCCTTGACCCTGAACATGTTGGTTTAGACCTAAAGAACATGTTTGTATGTTGGTTAGAAGCTAAGATATTTGGGTGATGAATGAAAGCAAACCATCAATGTAATTGGCTAAAGAGGACCCCAAAGAACAAGAAAACACAAGTCGGCAATATTGGAATGTGTTCAGTCATTTTTTTATGAGTGGTGAAAATACATCGGAGACGCTCCACCTGCAAAGGATATGTTTTAATTTTAGTAATTATGACAGATATGTTTTGTTATTTAGAAACAGTAGACCAATGTGCCTCTTTGTAGTTGTGTGGATAACGTAATACCGAATACAACATTATAAACCTGACTGTCCTGACATTTGTGTTACCTGAGATATGGTGATCGCAAAACTAATAAATTACATTTTCTGTAAATGGCCGCCAAAATTTGAACAACGGAATTTATTACTTCATAGAGGCATATTTTGTTAACAAATAAATGTGATATAGAGGTATGTAATTATTATAAAAGTGAATTATCTTGATTGTAAATACACAAAGCAATTGGAATATGGCGGAAACTAATTTAGTAATTTACCCAAAGAAAATTCATTTAGATAGTAATAGCGCGTGTTACGCTAAACACCCGGCATGCAATCAAACGAGACAGCAGTCACTCATCACACGCACCTGATTGTTTTGGTGGCTATTTTTAAGAATGCAGACATACTGAGTCAACTTTGTCATGTACACGATACTTATGGCCATGAATTTGGGAGAGTTGGGTATATAGAAGAATAAAAGTATGTCATGGAGCCGTGACAATAAAACCCGTAATAATAATGTGATTTATTATGTGGCATCGACCTCTGACAAAGCGCTCGTGCCGCTTTCTCCATCACCAGAACAAGTATTTTGGCAGCAGCTAATGCAGCGCCCATCTGGGTTTCTATAGGTCGAGACCATTAGCTCTGTGATTCCACGAGAAAGATTTCCATTTCATGTTTTTTCTCTTTGTGCACATGTGGTTGTAGAACGGAGAGAGAAGACCGCAGCTGGTGTCCGAGCATCAGTTCAGCCGGAGTACGACCAGTCGTGCAATTTGGAATGACACGGTATTGCTGGAGGAATTCTCGCAATTCCAGATGTTTCGACTTCCTCTCCCCTCTGACAGCTCGTTTCATGGCCTGTCTGAAAACATCAACAAGCTGTTCAGCTTCACCGTTCGATGGTGGATGAAATGGCGCATAAATCAGATGTGCGATCGAGTGTGCATTGCACCAGTCAGTGAACGTCTTTGAGGCGAACTGCGGGCCATTGTCGGATACAATTGTCTCAGTCAGGCCCCATATAGCAAACAAGTAATCGAGCGCGGACGTAATAGTCCAAGATGTCGGATACTTGTTTAATTTAAGAACATGCGGCCTTTTCGAGTGGGCATCAATCACGACCAACCACATGTCATCTAGGAACGGACCAGCAAAATCAATATGAATGCTCTACCATGGGCGGTCCGGAACGGGCCATGCAGACAGATTTTCAGGTTGATTTTGGCCTGTTTCGACACAAGCTGTGCAGTCCTTGCAGTGGACGTCGATGTCGACATCGACATTAGGCCACCACACATGCATGCGTGCGAGCCACTTCATGCGCGCTATTCCAATGTGCGTCAAGTGCAGCAGGTTGAGAACCCTGGCACGAAGTGCAGTCGGAATGATGACTCGGGAGTCGCGTAGAAGGACACCATCCTTCGATGTGATCTCTGTCTGGGCGTTCAGAAAAGTACGAACTTTGTCCTTATCCTGATTATGCGGCCACGTGGATGGCCACCCATTTGCAACGAAGTCTAGCACCTCCTCTTTGCTCTCCTCTTTGCAGAAGCTCGGATCGGGAGCAATGGGCAGGCGGTGGCGTGATCAACAGACTGTCTGTAGACGATGTGGTAATCGTAGCCCATCATTATCAGTGCCCATCGCTACAGTCGCTGTAGCGTCATCACTGGTAAACTCTTCTCTGAACTAAATATGGCCAGCAGAGGTTTGTGATCAGTGGTGAGCTTGGAAGTGGCGACCACTCAGGTACTGATGGAATTTCCCCACACCGAAAATGATTGAGAGTGCCTCCTTCTCCACCTGGCTGTAATTCTTCTTTGGAGCTTTTTTGGAGGCGAAGACGATCGTTTCCTCATTGCCATCCGGTGCACACTGAGAAATAACAGCCCCGATGCCATAAGGCGATGCGTCGGCGGCCAGAGATATCGGCCTAGTTGGATCGTAGTGGACCAAGAGCGTTTTCTAGGCCAGCATCTACTTCAGTCGATTGAACGCCTGGTCGCACTCAGCGGACCAGGCCCATTTGACGTCCTGTCTGCGCAGTCAGGTTAGAGGAGCGCAGATGGTAGAGAATGATGGCAAGAACTTTCCGTAATAGTTCAGCTTGCCGATGAAGCTTTCCAGCTGTTTAACATTCTCGGGCGTCGGAAACTTGACGATGGCGTTGACGCGTTCCTCAGACGGTTTGAGAATATCTGCTGAGATCACATGCCCTAGGTATGTGACCTGCTGTCGGAAGAACTCACACTTGTATAGTCGTAGTCGTTCCATACTCGTTCAACGTAGAGAGGACCTGCTTGAGGTTTTGCAGGTGTTCTTCTTTCGTCCGTCCGGTGACGATCACATCGTCCATATAGGCAGTAACATATGGAATGCCTGAGACCAGATTGTCGACTAACTTCTGGAAAATGGCCCGCGCTGGTGCCGGTCCAAACGACAATCGATTGTACCGGAACAGTCCTTTGTGCGTGTTTATGACGAGTAGTTGCTTAGTTGCGTCATTTAGTTCTACTTGTAGATATGCGTCGGACATGTCAAGCTTTGAAAAGTGCTGTCCTCCTTGCAGCTTGGCGAACAGTTCATATACCCTCTGAATGGGGTGCTGATCTACGAGCAGCTGAGGATTTACAGTCACTTTATAGTCTCCGCAGATGCGCACTTTTCCGTTCGGCTTCTGCACGACGACAATGGGCGTCGCCCATTCACTGTGATCGACACGAGTTATGATGCCCAAATCCTCGAGACGATGTAGCTCTTTGTTAACGGCATCCATGCGACTGAATGGTATTGGTCTCGGTTTGTAGAACTCGGTTTGTAGGACGGCAATGCAGTAGCAGTACTGCTGTAGAGCAAGGCATTCACATCAACTTGGAATGCTTTGGTCCAGTCAAGCGCGAAAAGAGACGTGCCTGTCTTTCCGACGACGATCAGTGCCAAAGTCCGATTGGCCCCATTGCAGAACACAGTGACATTGCATTGTCCTTTGACTGGAATCGGTTGCTTGCCATAATCGAAAAGTCGGAAGTAGAGAGCACCTCAACTGTGATAGTCTCTGTACTTTTTTCGACCGTGTGTTGAGCCATTTTTCCTTTTTTGACGGACTTTCCAGAAGACCTGCACGCAGCCTGTATATGTCCTTTACGATCGCACCCGTAGCAGACGGCGTCGATGAATGGACAGTATATGTGGTGATGCGCAGGCGAACCACATCGACAGCAGGCTTTCTGGCCTCTCCTGTTGGGTTGTGTGTTAGCCCGGCCCTTTTCTCCGTGATCAGGTCGCTGTTTAACTCGTCGGAAGCGTTGCTTCTGGCGAGACGGGTGACTTTGACGAACAGCGTGCACCTCCTGCTGAGGGTGGCCTGTTGTTTGTTCGTGCATTTCGTGCCATTTTAGCACATTGTAGTACGTTCGTCAGTGAAGCGTCTGTTTCTTTCAGTATTGCCTGCTGTATAAAAGTGTGCCTACAGCCCATGATAAGCTTATCTCGTAGAGCATTGTCCTGGCACTTTACACAGCACTGCTCTTCGAAGTTTTTGACTTTAGTGCGCAGTTCGGCCAGGAAATCAGATGACCTTCCTGCTGAACCGTGCGGAAGAAGTCGAGACGCGTAGCAAGAAAGTTACGCTTTTCCTCGAAATGCAGTTTAAGCGCCGCTTTCACTTCTTCGTAGGAAGCTTCTGTCAATTCCTTAATCAATAGATTCTGAATAAGTGCAAATGTTTCTGGTGACATGGTTGAACAGAGATAGATCGTAGATTTGGCGGAGATAGATCGTAGAAATTGGTGGTGCAGAAAAGTTGATAAACAAGTGGAATTACTGATTGATAAGTATTATTCTTGCCTTAATATCATTCATAAAGTTGCAATAAACATATATTGAGTAGCAGTTGTGCTTAAAGTTAGTTAGTTATAGTATTTTAGAATACCTTAGTATAGTGAGTGATAATAGGGTAACTCACTTAGGCTTCGATAATTTGAAAACAAGATTTAACAAACCTGATTATGTGGTAGAATATATAGGAGATAAAGTAACAACCATCAAACTACTTACATAAGATAATATCTGTGTAAGCCAGTACTTGCTAGATATTTTGATTAGGTAGCATTGTTGTTAAAATTAAGCAAGGGCGATAGTCGGGCGGCGTAACCTAAATAAATAAAGCAGCCTAACGTAACGTAATTGATTGTATTTAAATTAGGTCACTACCGGTAATGTTAGCGTTCGTGTCAGGATAAATAGTTGGCTGTGTAATTGAAATTTGTAACCTAAAGTGTGCTGTAGTACACAGGAAACAGTCTTTATAAAGACTAAGTTAGTTAAGTTATTAAATAATTTCTGATCGGGATATGGCGCCTTGCAAGCGGCAAGTCAAGGCAAAGCGACACTTGGTGTGCGATCACTGCCACAGCTGGGTAGATTTTGCATTGTCCGGCTGTGGGAAGTCATGGGCAGAAACCATGGAGGAAGGATTCACCTTTCAGTGCATTGGGTGTTGGAAGGTGGAGTGTCTGCAGAAGGAGATAGTTAGGTTGACAGATATTGTGAAGGGAATGGAGATGGGAATTAGCAAGGAGGCAGGTCGAATGGAGAGAGACGACAGGGAGAGAGGTGAGAATACTGCAAGACTGAAGGAGAATAGCAGTGGCAAGAAAACTGAGGAAAGGAGATTGAGAGGAGGGAAGGTGATTGGAGGAGAAGAAATTGGAAAATCGACAACAGAAAACGTGACAAGCGTGAAGGTGACAGGGAAGAAAGTGACCGTAGAGAAGGAGGGAGGGAAGATGGGAAGGGAGAGGAGAGAGGAAAACGAGATGGGACGAACGAAGAAGGGACGAAAGGAAGTGAGAGAAAATGTGATAGAAGAGAAGTCGATAAAAGGGAAGGTGACAAGAGAAAAAGCGACAGGAAAGAATGGATCGGAAGAGAATGTGACAGGAGAGAAGACGACAGGGGGGAAAGACAACAAGCAGACAGATGCAAACCGAAGAAGGAGCTATTCTAAGGCAGTGATAGAGGGGCAATGAGGAAAGAGAGGGTGTTTATGGGCGACTCCATTATGAGAAAGACGGACAAGGCACTGAGCGAGGGGAAGGACATCGTTGTTTGTTTACCGGGGGCTAGGATTGAACATGTAACTGACAGGGTAGAGAAGGTATTGGGACATGGCAAGGGGGGGTCTATACTGGTACATGTAGGAACAAATAATGCAGACAGGGAGGGAACAACTGCGATAGTACAGAAGTATAGACAGTTAGTGAGGAAGCTACAGAAGACGAGAGTTGAACAGGTTATTCTGTCAGGAATTTTGCCAGTAATGGGAGGAAGGGGGGCAACGTATAGAAACTGTAAGAGGATGGCGATCAACGTACTAGTTGAGCAGATGTGTGACGAAGAGGGGGTGGGATTCACAGATTTATGGGGATACTTTGTTGGGAGGGAAGATATGTACATGAGAGATGGCCTCCATCTTAGTGGAAAGGGGGCAGCAGTTTTCTCAGAGAACCTGCTGCGATCTGTTGACAGTGGGACAGGTTGTATCTATTTAAACTAGATTCGCAGGGGGGACTCACAGAAAAGCCTGAAAATGGAGGCATAGATAAAGACAGCACAAATAAATCAGCAAATAACAGTGTGGAAAACTCTTCTGAAGCTGGATATAAATGTGTTTGTTTAAATGCAAGGAGTATAGTAAACAAAAGAAATGAACTAAACATTATGGTAGAAGATATTGACCCTCATATAATAGGTATAACCGAATCCTGGACCACCACCGATATATCAGATGCTGAATTGGGACTGACAGGATATGTAATGTTTAGAAAAGATAGAATAGGAAGAAAGGGAGGTGGAGTTATTTTATATATTAAAGAATCTATCCAGGCTTATGAAATAAAATTAGAAAGAGAAGCAGATTGCGAAGAAGCTGTTTGGTGTAACATAGTTACAGGAAACTCAACGTTAACGGTTAGGTTAGTTTATCGAAGTCCAAACATAAGCATAGAAGAGAATGAAAAAAATACAAAACTATAGGGAAGTAAGCAAACGGGCTGTATTATTATGGGGATTTTAACCACGGGCATATACAATGGAAATCTCTACAGAGTATGGGGAGTGAGGACCACAAGTTTTTAGTTTTAGTTCAAGATACATTCCTTTCTCAACATGTGCTAGAACCAACCAGGGTGAGAATGTGTTAGACATAGTTTTGTCCTCACAGAATGAATTAGTTGACAATGTCAAGATATGTGAGCCACTGGGGAGTAGCGATCACAACCAGATACATTTTATCATCAAAGTAAAATCAGAAAGGAATAGTAAAAAGCAGTATAGGAGAAATTTCCACAAAGGAAGGTATAAGGACATGAGGAAATATTTAGCAAAGATAGACTGGAATAACACACTGAAAAATAAGACGGCAACAGAATGCTGGAATGTATTAAAGAGTGAAATTAAGTGCATAGTCGATAAATTTGTACCCTTCAAAAAACAAGGAAAACGGTCCAAAAAGAAACACTTATCGAAAGAAGCCATTAGAAAAATTAAGTACAAACAAATGATGTGGAAGTCATATAGATGTACTGGAAATGATGAAGACTACAACAGTTATAAAGAAGCACTTAACCAAGCTACAGCTGAAATTAGAAATTCAAAGAGAAGCTATGAACAACAATTAGCTAGTAATATAAAACATGACAGCAAGAGTTTTTATGCGTATGTTCGAAGCAAACAGAAAGTTCAAGATAAAGTCGGTCCTCTAGAAGATAGTGCTGGAAATATAATATCAGAGGGATTCTTAATGGCAGAAGACCTGAATGAGTACTTTAGTTCAGTGTTTACCAGGGAAGATATTAGTTCACTGCCAGTACCAGAGGCTAAGTTCAAGGGGGCAGATTCAGACTATTTAGGACAATTAATTGTAACCCCGGAAATGGTAGTAAGAAAATAAGGGCTATGAAGGATAATAAATCACCTGGAGTGGATGGGATTCCGCCCAAACTACTATTGGAAATTGTAGAACAAATTAGCGTACCGCTTGCAACAGTTTTCAATTTGTCATTAGAAGAGGGAGTGGTTCCTTTAGAATGGAAAGAGGCAAACATTATACCGTTATTTAAAAAGGTTCGAGAAACAAGTCAGAGAACTATAGACCAGTGAGTTTAACATCAGTGATTTGTAAATTGTTAGAAAGACTAATTAAAGATCACATGGTGGATTTTCTTGTTAAACAAAACTTGATAAACCCATCTCAACATGGTTTTTTTAAAGCGAGGTCATGCTTAACAAATATGTTATGTTTTTTGGAAGACATCACTAAGTGGGTAGATGAGGGATCACCAGTAGATATCGTCTACTTAGATTTTCAAAAAACTTTCGACAAAGTACCACATCAAAGATTTCTGCTTAAACTAAAGGCCCATGGCATAGGAAATGGTATAATAAACTGGATAGAACAATGGTTGATTGACAGAAGACAACGTGTAGTAGTTGATGGGGAGGCTTAAAACTGGAAATCAGTATTGAGTGGGGTACCACAGGGATCAGTATTAGGTCCTATATTATTCTTAATATATATCAACGATTTGGATGATGAAATAACAAGCAAGGTGTTGAAATTTGCGGATGATACAAAAGTGTTTAGAAGGATTAAAAGTGATGGAGATAGACAGCATTTACAAGATGATCTTGACAGGTTGATCAAATGGTCTGAAAAGTGGCAAATGCTGTTCAATTTTGGGAAATGTAAATGCCTTCACACAGGACATGGGAACGAAGAGGTAGAATATACAATGGGGGGTACTGTACTAAATACTACTGTAAAAGAAAAGGACTTAGGGTTAACCATTAGTGCTGATATGAAGGTTTCAGAGCAGTGCGGAATTGCAGCTTCAAAGGGAAATCAAATCCTTGGATTAATTAGGCGAAACATAACGTATAAGGAAAAAGAGCTAATAATACCGCTGTACAAAACAATAGTTAGGCCTCATTTAGAATATTGTATTCAAGCGTGGAGGCCATATCGCAGGAAGGACATAGATATGCTAGAAAGAGTGCAGAGGAGAGCAACTAAAATGATACCAAAACTGAGGGATCTTAGTTACGAAATACGCCTAAAAAAATGCTGTTTAACAACACTAGAGACCAGCAGATTGAGAGGAGATCAGATAGAAGTGTTTAAAATATTGAAGGGTTATGAAAATATTGATAGAAATATTTTTTTCTCAGTTAAGAAAGATAGAAGGACTAGAGGACATGAACTTACATTGGCAAAGGAGCAGAGTAGATTGGATATAAGAAAGTTTTCATTTTCACAAAGGACTGTAAATGAATGGAACAGATTACCTGCTGATTGTGTGGGTGCTAGTAGCGTGAATATGTTTAAAAATAAAATCGACACATACCTCAGACGGGCGGGATACACATAGATAAAAGGGTCGGACTCTCGATAAGCCAAAGGGCTTCCTTGTCCACCTGCCACCTAGAGTTAATTCTCTGGGTGGCAATCTTGATAAATCTTGTTAAATGTGACAGTGGGCACATAGGAGGGTGTATGTGACAGTGGGTGCATAGTAGGGTGTATGTGACAGTGGGTGCATAGGAGGGTGTCTATGACAGTGGGTGCGTAGGAGGGTGTATGTGACAGTGGGCGCATATCAGGATGTATGTGACAGTGGGTGCTTAGGAGGGTGTATGTGACAGTGGGTGCATAGAAGGGTGTATGTGACAGTGGGCCCATAGGTGGGTATATGTGACAGTGGGTGCATAGTAGGGTGTATGTGACAGTGGGCGCATATCAGGATGTATGTGACAGTGGGTGCTTAGGAGGGTGTATGTGATAGTCAGGTGCATAGTAGGGTGTATGTGACAATGAGTGCATAGTAGGGTTATGTTACAGTGGGCCCATAGGAGGGTGTATGTGACATTGGGCCCATAGGAGCGTTTATGCGACATTGGGTGCATAGTAGGGTGTATGTGACAGTGGGCCCAAATGAAGGTGTATGTGACAGTGGGCCCATAGGAGGGTGTATGTGATAGTGGGCCTATAGGAGGGTGTATGTGATTGTGGGCCCAAAAGAAGGTGTATGTGACAGTGGGTAGATAGGAGGGTGTATGTGACAGTTGGTGCATAGGAGGGTGTATGTGAGAGTGGGCCCATAGGAGGGTGTATGTGACAGTGGGTAGATAGTAGGGTGTGAGTGACAGTTGGCACATAGGAGGGTGTACGTGACACTGGGTGCACAGGATGATGTATCTCTCAGTGGGCGCATATGAGGGTGTATGTGACAGTGTCCGCACAGGAGGGTGTATCTGACAGTGTCTGCATACGAGGGTGTATGTGACAGTGGGTGCATAGTAGGGTGTATGTGACAATGGGCCCATAGGAGGGTGTATGTGACAGTGGGTGCATGGTAAGGTGTATGTGACAGTGGGTGCATAGGAGGGTGTATGTGACAGTGGGTGCGTAGGAGGGTGTATGTGACAGTGGGCCTATAGGAGGGTGTATGTGACAGTGGATGCATAGTAGGGTGTATGTGACAGTGGGTGCATATGAGGGTGTATGTGACAGTGTGTGCATTGGAGGGAGTATGTGACAGTGGGTGCATAGGAGGATGTATGTGACAGTGGGTGTATAGTAGGGTGTACGTGACAGTGGGCGCGTAGGAGGGTCTATGTGACAGTGGGCGCATATGAGGGTGTTTGTGACAGTGGGTGCTTAGGAGGGTGTATGTGACAGTTGGTGCATAGTACGGTGTATGTGACAGTGGGCCCATAGGTGGGTGTATGTGACAGTGGGTGCATAGTAGGGTGTATGTGACAGTGGGCGTGTAGGAGGGTGTATGTGAGAGTGGGCCCATAGGAGGGTGTATGTTACAGTGGGTGCATAGTAGGGTGTATGTGACAGTGGGCCCATAGGAGGGTATATGTGACAGTGGGTGCATAGTAGGGTTTATGTGACAGTGGGTGCATATGACGGTGTATGTGACAGTTGGCACATAGGAGGGTGTATGTGACAGTGGGCGTGTAGGAGAGTGTATGTGAGAGTGGGCCCATAGGAGGGTGTATGTGACAGTGGGTGCATAGTAG